>JAHSPW020000002.1:31924806-32524806 GCA_019985065.2 Arctostaphylos glauca
AATTTTAAAATATTGTTGAATTGAGTATTCAGTAGTTTGATGAGAAGTGCGGCATGCATTAATTTGACGTTGTCTACTTGCATGTTGCATCTATACGAAAGATAATCGTGATAGCAATTGTATCTATGTAACCTAGAATTTTGAAAGCAGTTAAATTGAGCATTTAGAGAAAATGAATAAATACGAACAATCAATTAGAAGCGATATACATATTGCCTAAAAACTAAGTAATATTAATAGTACTTATATAGCAGTGTCAAAACATGCTATCTATATGTCACCTAATTTTATCTCGATGATCTTGAAATTTTAAACTGGTGTTGAATTAAGTATTTAGTGTTCAGAATGAAAATATAGTTAGCAATAGTTTGGCACTACCAATTTGCGCGTCCATTCAGAGGTAAAATAGTTTTTCTTCCACATGAACCCCACCGAGCTCTTTTTGATGGCATTCTTCGAGACTTTTTGATCGGGAGAGCAAAATGTGATATCAATACTTACCCCATCAGGATTTTGTGCAAAACATCCAAAGAATATTAATAGACCATTGCTCCGTGGTATAAACTGACTTGCTCTCCTTAATAGTACTTGCACCATAAAGGTGTTGTTTGATCTTGTGCAAAATGAAACGGCGCCATTTTCTAATTAAACGTCGCCATTTCGTTGAAATGGCGAAATGACCAGTATTGTATATGATCACCATGGTTCTTAAATAACTATACTACCTACCATGTTTTCAGCTTTTAAAAACTTGACACCATCTCATTTAAATGATTATTCTTAGGTTAAGCCATTTTTTTAATAGTTTCTCCAAACAACTTTGATGTCTTAAAAGTCCCGTTGTGCTTCTGATTTAAAATATGTGTATCTCCCCTGTCCCCATTGATTGTATGGTTCACACTGCCCTCTCTTTCTAATAGTTTGCTCCCCCTTGTAACAACACTATCTATTTTATACTCAAAATCTACATTAGGTACTGATGGAAACCCAAGAACTTAAATTAGCCATTTAAATCTTTCCAAATTTGGTAATTAGTTTAAAAAAAAAAACACAAATTGGTTGGACACATTTCCCAAGGCTCCTATTTTTAATCTTTTTAGGAAAGAAAATAGAATAAAGATAAAGTCAGAATAATATAGCGATTATAGCGCAGAAATAACTTTCTATGACACTACAACAAAATTGATTTGTAATAACGAAACAATTTTGTAGCAAAAACTACATTTTTCGTCGCCAACCCATTAGGCGACGAAATTTTTCGTCACAAATTTTTGTCGCCTATACTTTCACGCAAAAAACTCTTAGCGACGAAAAAAAGATTTCCTCGCCTAATATGTTCTTTGGCGACAAAATATTTTGTCGCGAATAGAATATATTCGACGAGGAATTATTTCGTCGCCAATACCAGATTTTAGAGACGAAATATTTTGTCTCCAAAAAATACATAATCGGTGAGGAATTTTTTCGTCGCCAATATCTGCTTTGGAGACGAAAAGTTTTGTCTCTATTTATAATTATTTCGCAAGAAATTTATTTTTGTCATTAATAATTAGATTTGGCGACAAATTTTTTTGTCGCTAAATTGATTTCAACTATCAAAAATTACACTCACAACATCATTTTCTTTCCTTCCCATTTTCTTTCCTTCCCAAGTTTTGAACCTTAGACCTTCCACCCAACCAACACCTTATGCAAACCCCTACTAACCACTGCACCACCCATAATATTCATCAACTTTTTTACAATATCTAATATATAACATATGTTTAATATTTTTGTTCAACAAATAGATGTTATACATAATTTTTTTTCTCTCTCTCTCCCTCTCTCTCTCTCTCTCTCTCTCCCCCCTCCCTTTTCCCCGTTCTCGTTTCTTATTTCTTCTCTCACTCTCTCTCTATCACTATTCTAAATTTATCTCTCTCATTTCTCTGTCCCTCTCTCTCTCTCCTTCCCTTTATACCACTACTTTAAACTCCTCTCTCTCTCTCTCTCTCTCTCTCTCTCACATTTCTATCTTTTTATTTCTCTCTTTCTCACTACCTTAAACTTATCTGTCTTATTTCTCACCATTTTCCATATCTATTTATTTTCTCTCTATTTCTTTCCTTTTTTGTTTACGTTAAATCCTAAATCTATCTCTCCCATCTCTCTCTCTCTCTCTCTCTCTCTCTCTCTCACCTCTCTCTCACCTCTCTTTTTTTCCTCTCCTCTCTCTAGATCTCTCTCTCTCTCTCTTTCTTCCTTTCTAAAATCTAATATCTTAAACCTTAAACATATCTTCAAGCTATCTCTTTATTTACTCTCTCTACCGCTCCTCTTTCTCTCTCCTCTCCATCTCTATTCTAAATTTTAAAGTCTAAAACCTATATCTCTCACGCTCGCATCTCTCTTTTTCTCCACACTCTCTTCCATTTCTCTGCTCCTTTTCTCTTTCCCTCATTCTCTCTCTCTTCCATCCCTTTTTTCTCTATCCAAAATATGTTTAAAACTATAAATTTATCTCAAATCTATCTTTTTCTTAACACTCTTTCTCTCTCCCTCTCTCTCTCCCTCCCTCCCCTATTAGTATCTATTTGTATTGCACTAATTGAACACGCGTATATGTACATATATATATATAATATACATTTTTGAGAACAAAATTTATCTTTATGTTAGCAATGAAATTATATTTTTCATCCTCAAATAGCTACTTTTGGTAAGAAAAATAATAATTTCTCGCCAAAAGTATGTCGTTCGGATATAAAATTTTATTTTCCTCCCCAAACGTATAAATTGGGCGAGAAAATATTATTTTTCTTACCAAAAGTACTTATTTGGAGACGAAAAGAATAATTTACTGCCAAAAATACCTATTTGGTAAGGAAAAATATGTTATTTTTCTCGCAAAAGGTACATATTTGGCGAGAAAACATACATATTTTTTCTCGTCAAATAGATACTTTTGGTGAGAAAAAATTTTCTCGCCAAAGTACGGTAATTTTGGTGAGAAAACTTTTCCTCGCCAAAGTAGTTATTTGGCAAGAAAAATAATATATTTTTCCTCGCCAGATAGGTAGTTTTGGTGAGGAAAATTTTTCACGCCAAATAAACTTTTCCTCCCAAATAGGTTATTTGGCGAGGAAAAGTTTCCTCACCAAAACGTTTTTCTCGCCAAAAACGTTTTCCTCACCAGAAATCTTTTCCTCGCCAAATAAAATTTTCGTCGCCAAATAGGTTATTTGGAGAGGAAAATTTTCCTCACCAAAAATTACCGAAGTTCGGTAATTTTTGGTGAGGAAAATTTTTCCCCCTAAAATGTTATTTTCCTCGCCAAAGATTAATTAATTATTGATTGAAGTTCGGTAATTTTTGGTGAGGAAAATTTTTCCCCCTAAAATGTTATTTTCCTCGCCAAAGATTAATTAATTATTGATTTGTATGTGTGTATATATATTACTATATTGTAGATTTAGTTTATATTATTTTATAATTATCAAACTGCCCCGTATCAGAAAAATTACAAAATTGTCCTTATGTAGAAGAAAATAACAAAACTACTCTTGCGGTAAATTAAATCACAAAATTTATCTTAATTTTAAAATTACATTCGTACCCCAATAATTATAAAGTTTTATTTTATTTGCGTGTTAAATAAATTACGTTATTAACATAATAACTTATAAATACGTATTCAAACTTAAAGTTTGATTATTGGTGAGAAAAATATATTATTTTTCTTGCGAAATAGGTACTTTTGGTGAGGAAAATTTTCCTCGCCAAAGTATGGTAATTTTGGCGAGGAAACTTTTCCTCGCTAAATAACCTATTTGGCGAGGAAAATTTTTCCACGCCAAAGTACCTATTTGGCGAGGAAAATAACATATTTTTCCTTGCCAAAGGGGTACTTTTGGCGACAAAAAATTTCCTCGCCAAAAGTATCTATTTGGCGAGGAAATAGTTTTCCTCGCCAAATAGATACTTTTGGCGATGAAACTTTTCCTCGCCAAAATTACAGCGACGAAACTTTTCCTCGCCAAAATGGTAATTTTGGCAAGAAAAAATTTCGTCGCCAAAAGTACCCATTTGGCGAGGAAATATTATTTTCCTCGCCAAATGTACATATTTGGCGAGGAAAATTAATATTTCCTTGCCAAATAGTTAATTTTGGCGACGAAATTATTTTCTTCGCAATTGTGTTAAAAACGGCGACAAATTTATTTTTTTGTCGCCATACATACCCATTTGGTGACAAAATTAAATTTCGTCTTCCACTTTTGTCGCCGTATATGGTTTTTGTTGTAGTGTGAGCTAATGCAATTATATCTGATTAGATGATGTATTAAAGGATGTGTTAAGTAACCAATGTCTTACTTAAGATTGGCCCCACATTTGACCCACAGATTGATAACTTTTTTGGTGGGTTTGGCTAGTTTGCCCACGAGCTATTTAACACAATTTATATTATCTTAGTTAGCCTTACCCCCTAAGGCTAAATAACATGGGGATAACAAATGACCAAAAGACCTAGCCCCACCACTTTGTACTTGACATGTATAACATTTTAATTTGATTCCCTGATTTTTATGTCTCTTTTTACAATATGTGATATTGGTTTTGAATGAATTAGTAAAAGTCAAAAAAAAAAAAAAGTCATTTTTTTATAATTGGTTTATATTTTTTCTTAAAAAAAATATTTTTCCTCCAAAATTAAGGTTATTAATTACAAATATTTTTTGTCCAAATGTTACAAATAAATTATTTGTAATCATTTTATAAACTTAATTTTGAAAATGATATATTAAATCCCCGACAAAGGGCAAAAATATCTTTCAACAATTTAATACATCATTTCCCTTGGCTAACAAAATAACAATTCGTCCAATCACTTGACTATTTAACATGCTCATTTTAATACATCATTCAATTACTGGATTATTTAACACACCTGCTTAAACATTCCATCAACGTAGGTCACCCTGTTTTATTTAACACATTCAGCTATTTAACACACTAAAAACTAAAATGCCATCCAATTAGGCCCTTACACACTATAACCTCGTGAAAGGATCCGCAAAAGTTTATGAAATCCCACAAAACATCAACCAAAAGAATAAGTCTACTAACACATCATATTGTACATTCAATTGTACATTATACTTGCGTGGGATTGTTGGATAAATGAATTCTAATTCAAAACCTCTTGGTCACTTATCCCAAAAATTAAGTGGGACCCTAATACTAATTGAGGTGAATACAAGTGAGTTTGTGTAATTGACTCTACAGTGTGCTCTATGTGTGGTTAAAGCCGTAAAATGAATGAACGAAATCCATTAAGACTTGAATTAGAAATTGACTCTCACAGTGCACTCTATATTTGATATGTAAAAAGTTGAACAGTCGCCTAATTCTATAACAGAAAACAAGTTGCATGTGATGGGTATATAAATCTCAAGTTTGCCTTACAGGTTGCCTCCTTTCGCGATACAAAAGTTTTTTGAAGGAGCGAGAACCAAGGTATTTTGAGCTTTGACCAAAATACCACAACGCGCAGGCGCGTTGTTGTTGCTGCCTGCATGGATCGGTCCGGATCTGGGGCGGGGCAGGGCTGGGATTTGTGCTTGTGGGCTCATGGCCCATGGTCCGAGGTCTGTGGGTTGTGGGTTGTGGTCCTGGACTTGGGTTTAGGTTAGGTTTAGCTTGTGCTAATGCTTGAGCCTAAGGTCTAAATGTTTTATCTTTTTGTTAGCCAGAAGTTTGGGCTTGCTTGGACTTGGATTTGGGCTTAACGGATCGGGCTAAACCTGTTGGCAACTGAATAGACTCTTCAGCTGGTCCACGCTTTATCCATCATTGCAAAAATAATCGACTGGAATGAATGGCACTTAAACCCATAATTAATTATGGAATTCATGTTAAAATTCAATTTTGTGCATCTCAATGGCTATATAAATCGGCACGTTGGTATCTGGTTTTGATACAATTCATAAAAATTCCAACAAAAAATAACAATGAAATATATTATCGACACCACTCGAGCTCTCATTCTCTCCTCTTCTTGTCCAGTATAATTTTGGGGTGAAGCAGCAATTATTGCTGTTTACAATATCAATTGTGTCCCTACTCTTGTTATACACAATCACACTCCTTCTCCTTTATGTGGATGACATGATTATCATCAGTGATGATGTGGCTGGTATTCAATGTCTCAAACAGTTTCTTAACCATCATGTTGAGATGAAAGACCTTGGTGCCCTCATAATTTATTTATTAGGTCTTTAAATCTCCTATGATTTTATGGGTTATTTTCTCTCACGAACTAAATATGCATTCGATCTTATCGGTCATTTTGGTCTTACCGATTGTAAGATTGCTTCCATTGCACTTGATACTTAGCGTCATCTTACACCTCTTGCTAATTTCTCACCAAAAGTAGGCCCTTTGGATATTGTCATGTGGTGTCCTAATACATTTCTCATCACAAATTTATGCATAATTCATACGCTTACTATTAGACCCCACATTAAATTTGTGAGAGAAATGAGCATTAGGGCACCAGATGAAGGTGTCCCAAAATCACCCAAATAGTTTTCGTGGAATGGATTCAATTTAATTATTACTCACACATTAGTCGTTTTAAAGTTGAACCATATAATTTCCTTGAAGTAAAATTTTAGGTAAAAAGTTATTGTTCGGAAGTATCAACCAAATAATTAATCTATGAGATCTCTGTGCTGATTACAAGGAGAATTTCTTTTTTATTAGTAAAAAAGGAATTTATTAATTTTTAAAACACAAAGATTAACAGGATTACGGGCATGTTGGCATTATTATGAGAAAATAAAAATTCTAACTAGATTGACACCCAAGCTCTTGACAATTACTTACTATTCAAAACTCTAAGGAAAAAGGTAACAATTAGACACTAACCAAAAGATTACGAGGAGAATTGATCAAATCAAACTAGAAGAGCAAAGCAAATGCACAGAGACAAGAAGCTTATTTGGTTGACTTACTATGGTGTGAGCCTACTTTACTAATAATCAAACGATCAAAGGATTTTACTGTCAAAGAGCAAAAGATTTCATTTGCCTAGCCAGTTCAGACTAGCTGTATTTAGCTATTGAGATATAATAAAAAAGACATTTTACCTATTATCCCAGAGAATGCGTTGGAGGTCTAAAAAGTAAGTTTGGCTAGCTATAGTAGATTGGAGATGCTCTTGTTGACCTAAACAGGGCCAGCTCCAAGGTAAACCCCACATGCCTCAGAAAAAATAATAGAATTTAGCGAAAAAATTTATTATTAATATAAGTGGACAACCAAATTGAGGTCAGATTTGGACAATCCAAATGTCGGAGTTGGCAATAGACCTAAATTTAATTCTCCTTTCATTTGCCAAGTTTAAGTGATTATGGAGTGTTACTTAACCTTGTGTAAGGCTGCAAACAAGTCGAGCTGAGTTTTCGATTGTTCGAGCTCGGCTTGTTAACTAAACAAGCTTAAAATTTGAACTTGAGAACAAGCCGAGCCGAGCCGCTTATATTTACTTAACAAGCCTCTCTAAATGAGTCGAGCCTCTAAAACGAGCTAAGTTTTTACGAGTCGAGCCTAAAACTCGAGTTTGAGCTTGACTTGTTAACTAAATTAATCGATCATCGAGTCAAGTCAAGCTGAGCTCGCGAACGACTTGATTCGTTTGCAGCCCTAACCTTGCAGGTGCGAAAGGACCAGAGGAGAGTCCTAAAGACCCGGACTTGGACCGGTTCTTGGCTCTTTAAAAGGAAATGAAAAAATGAAGAAGGCAAAAAGGAAGAAGAAAAGAGAAACTTATGGGAATATGTGGAAGCAAACAAGAGATCACAATAAAATCCACTTTCTCTACCCCTTTGACCCGCCACCAATTTAGGCAACCCTACCATCATGAGATGGGCACAACACTTAAGTGGGTGAGTGAGTTTGAGATTCTCTCTCTCTCTCTCTCTCTCTCTCTCTCTCTCTCGCATTAACACATTCTTTTGGGGGGACCCTTATTGCATTGAACTTTGGTGACCAAAAAAAGATCCCACTACTTTACATCAACTGCAATTAAACGGTTTTATACCCAATTTGATACACAATTAGTCATTTTTCAGTAGGGTTTCTCTAGGACGCCACATGATAGTGTGACAAGCTATAGGTTTCTTATAGATTGCCTGAACATGTGATCAATCTAAGGCATAGGCAGAGGTACGTACGCTGAGGGAGACGGGTTTCGGTCCCACCCAAAATCTGAATTTTGTTGCAAATATTAAGCGTAATTTTAAATAGTTTTTTCTATATAATTTGTAAATGGGTTTGTGAAGTTTGAATCATCACTTTAACTTCTCTAAAACTGGACTTTGATCGTATACCTTGCCTGGGTTGCAAAGTAGACAACCCTTCATTAGTGTTTTGACCAAGGTTATTAATATTGTATCGTACTGTATCGACAGGTACGTATTGTTTTTGTGTAAAAATTGTATCAAGTATCTCTAATATCGTACCGTTCTAAATACAGGCCGGGTAACGGCTGTACCGGCTAATATTGTCCAGTACCGACATATATATATTGATATTTTTGGCCAAAAATTAATTTTTTGTGGCTTTCTCTCTGTTTATATATATATATATATATATATATAGATAGTTGCGATAAATTTGATAGGGTACCCGGTGCCGCACCAATAAGAAAATCAGTACTCAAGCAGATACGGTATTCAGAACCTTAGTATTGACCGACCATAGGCAGTGGCGGACCCAGGATTTTAACTTGTGGGTGTCGCCATAAAAATAAAAGAACAACTAAGAATAAAATTTGTATTCAATAACCAAAAAATACAAGTGATCAAAATCTAATAAACCATAATATTTTCTATAAAATTTAAGATATCCATCAACTTAGAACAAAAAAGTACCACAACGACATATGATTTATCAAAATGGAACTCTACGTTCTGTTAAGTCTCGAAAATCATCCAATATTGCTTCTAGATCGAATTTCAAAGAAATTTCCCTCTCAATATATATAAGTGAAGTGTTCGAGAGAAAATCATCTTCCATCTTATTCCGAAGTCTAGTTTTGATGATCTTCATAGCTGAAAATGATCGTTCTGCCGTTGCAGTAGAAACAGGAAGAGTGAGGACAAGTACAATAACTCGAAGAACCAGGTGGTAGATTGTTGATTTTCTAGTCTTCACCATCCATGCACACAAATCAGAAATAGATGACAAAGATTTAAACTCAAGAGATCCAACTACATTATACTCATAATGACGAAGTTGCATCTTCAAATGTATTTTCTCCTGATCTGTGAAGTCTTGCGAATAAAACTTGTCTACCAACTGACAAACTTTTTCTATTTCGAAAGATTGATGCTCTTTAGGATCCAAAGTCAAGCTAAGAGTAATCAATTCCATTGAGTGCTCATTAAAACGAACATTGAGCTCCAACACTTGAGAATCAATTGCAGCATAAAAGATATCCACTCGGTAGTAGTGCCCAATTAAAATCTCATCTTGATAATGACGAGCCCGACCTCCTCGTGGAACATAACGAGCACTCATATTTGGAACTTCTATTTTTCGCAAATCACAGAATGAACTCACTGTAGCAAGTAAAGAGTCAAATCCATCATCTCTCAATTTCTGTAGAAGAGCTTTAGTTGATGATACAAGATAAATAGCATTCACTATGTCTTGAGATTTAGATTGCAAAGCTTGACAAAGAACATCAGTGATCTCCATGATTTCTCTCATAAGGTGCAAGATGAATACAAATTCGAATGAGGTCAATGATTCATAAGCGACATCTGCTGCTCCCCGATCTTGCAAAGTGGCTCCACATTCAAAGATTTTGATAAGAACTTCACATGCTGGACTAAACATTGTTATCAAACTAGAAACAGACTTGAAATGAGAACTCCAACGAGTATCTCCTGCGCGTTGCAAAGTACCAACTTGATTAAGTCCTGTCCCGGTATCAAGCTCATTAATTGATATCAAATATTCCATTTCAGCAATTTTAGCGGCTTTCAACTGATCATTACGCTTGCATGAACCACCAACGGCGGTGATAATAGAAGATAACTTTCCAAAGAAATGAAAAATGGGAATCACTTCTTTGGATGCTTGAACTAGCGCCAATTGCAATCGATGTGCTAAACAATGCACAAAGTATGCATATGGACAATCCCGCAAAATCAAAGCTTGTAGTCCATTCCACTCTCCCCGCATATTGCTCGCCCCATCATACCCTTGCCCTCTAATATTTTGGATATCAAGATTGTGATTGGACAGAGCAGAACATATTTCATTTTTTAGAGTCATCGCTGTAGTGTCAGAGACGTGAACAAGCCCAAAAAATCGCTCACAAATAAGGCCTTCTTTGTTCACAAATCTCAAAACTATAGACATTTGCTCCCTTTTTGCCTCATCACGAGCTTCATCAACAATGATAGAGAATTTTAAATCATCAATCTCTTCACGAATCGCTTTCTTCACTTTCATTGCAAATACATGCAAAATTTGTTTCTGAATCTTCGGAGATGTATAAGCAGCATTTTTTGGTGCTTTATCTAACACAACATCGGCCACCTTTTCATTACACTCACCCGTGTAAGCTATCAAGTCAATAAAGTTTCCTCGATTTAGCGAATCATGACTTTCATCGTGACCTCTGAAAGCCATGCCATGAGATGCAAGATATCGGGCTGCTTTAATTGAGGTTTCAACTCGTAGGCGATTGCTTGCCATTTCTTCAGAGTTGTACTTCTCAACAACTCTTCTTATATGTTGAGCTTGGTTCATCAAGTCCTCACATTTTTTTTGAGCAATTTTATGAAATGAGTTAGGATCTCTGCCCACATGATTAGACAAAGCACCGTTCTCGCCAGTGGCCTTATTCCAAGTTCGAAATCCATCAACAATAAATGCAGTATTTCCCGCATTCCCTGATGGTGGACTGAATAGATAACATGGTAGACAAAAAACTCCATTTTTAGAAGGAGAATATTCAAGCCATGAAGGATGTAACGTGAACCATGAAGCAACAAAACTACGGGATTTGCTCTGTGACTCATTTCTTGGATAACTTGATAGTAAAGGTTGGAATGGGCCGGCATTGATATAAAATCGTCGAACCTCATCACGTTGATCAATATGATAATCAAAAATACTTCTACGTAATCCTGGATCACGCTCTAGAGAAGCAATGTCACTTTCATTGATATCAATTCTTTGAGATTTGAGGGAACGATTTTCAGAAACTGGAGTATCAATGGTAGGCGTTGGCAGACTTGGAGACTCAACATTAGGTGTTGGCAATGGTGACTCATTTTCTGAATTTCTGTCATTCGTTCGTTTGAAATATGCATCGATAAAATTTCTCTTGCCCATCTACAAATTAACCAACACATATATAGTTTCAATAAAAACAAACTACTCAATAATCACATAAGAGGGAGTGGTGCAGTGAACATCCCTCTGTTCAACATAAAAACGAACTACTCAAAAATCACATAATAAAAACTAAAAATCAATAATGAAAGGGGGAGAGTCACTGCATCCACTTGCACCCTTAGCGAATATCACAAAATAATTAACTAAAACGCTTTAGGGGTGATGCAGAGAACATCTCTCTTGCTCCCTTGACAAAAAGATACATAATATTACCTTTATCAAATGGACAAAATTCAATCCACAAACGCTTTCTTCAATCCGCTATGCTTCAATTGATTTACACTGTAACAAATGGACAAGATTCAAATGTTATAATGGATAAAAATAACTATTTACGAACAAGACAAATGATAAAGATATTAAATTATTAATTTCAATCTACTTTTTTGTTTGTGACTTTGTGCCCCACATAGACATTCAATTTTTATTCATATTTTTGCTTGTGTGCCCACTGCCCCACAATCCACACAGGACCACATTGACATCCACATCCCATCCTTATTCCACACAGGACCACATGGTCCACACAGGACCACCGAAGCTTTTTCTTTATGTTGTTTAATGTTACCAATTAATATTAAATATGTATATACGGTATATACCGATTCCCAATGGTTCCCTTTTCTGCTTTTCAAGTTTTCTTCCTCCTCCAGTCCTCCTCCTCCTCAGTCCTCTCTCTCTCTCTCTCTCTCTCCAACACACAGTAACATACAAATTTCGGAAACACAAGTTACAACAATGAACAATCCAGATTCCAGATTCGGCGGCTCACGAGTCACGGTCACGGTCGGTCTGTACCGATTTACGCGCGCGAGAGAGAGAGAGAGAGAGAGAGAGAGAGTACCAGTTTGTTTCTCGGCGTCTCACGGTCACGGTCTCACCGCCCCTGTCGCCGGCGGGCCGCGGCGGTTGCTGGAAGCCTGGAAGGAGAAAGGCAGAAAAAGTCTTAACCCTAGGCGCCGCGTTTGGTTGTGCTGAGAGTGAGGCGTTTGGTTGTGCTGAGACGTGAGGCGAGAATATTGGTTTAAAAATTGGTTTAAAATTTTTTTTTTTTTTTTTTTTTTACTGAACCACGGGGGTGTCACGTGACACCCCCCCCCCCCTATACACGTCCGCCCCTGACCATAGGCAACCGAGAAGCACTCTGAATCATAAGTTAGTTTAGAAGGACAGAAGAAATCAACCGCAAAGCTTTTGAGTGAGTGGTCGTGCATAGCTTAGAATGAAGTGTCTTGGTGCTACTTATAGAGGGGTCTGTCATAGCACGAAGACAATGACGTTGAAGATCACATTGTGAGTCGTCCATTATAGCGCAACCACCACGCGGCCCACGTTCGTGCGAATCAATTGCCACCTTGCCACGTCTGGCAACCACCATGCCCCCCAGGACCTAACTGGTAACTGCTCATGGTGGGGTACCACGTCTCACCACTCGACCCATGTCGAGTGTCTTGCCCGCAGTGGCATGGTCGAGCGAAAGTCCTTGGGATGCACCTATAAACACCACTCACTTGTACTAACTGTACACTAAGGCTCGGCCTAGATGTAAGTTGTGCGCCTGAGTGGGCCAACAATCACTACAACAAAATTGGTCTATCACAACGAAATATTTTCGTCTCAAAAATTACGGTTTTCGTCTCCAAATCATTAGGCGACGAAAATTTTCGTCGCTAATTTTCGTCGCCCAAAGTTTCACGCAAAAGGTCATGGCGACGAAAAATGCAAATTCGTCGCCTAATATACTATATTGACGACGAAATATTTCGTCGGCAAGGGTAGGATATTAGCGAGGAATTTTTTCATCGTTGATATTGGTATTCCGCGACGAAATATTTTGTCGCTAACTACCGTCATTCGCGAGGAATTTATTTTCGTCGTTAATAGCTAGATTTTGAGACGATTTTTTTCGTCACAAAATGGATTTCTATTTCAAAACAAATTACCAATAAATCCCATTATCTTACCCTTCCTAGGATTCGAACCCTAGACCTTTACCCCACTAACACCTTCTGTACACCTTCTCTGACCACTGCGCCAAATACAATATTCGTAAATTATTTACAATATTTAATATTTAACATATGTTTAACATTATTTTTTAAAATATATGTTAAACATAATCTCTCTCTCTCTACTCTCTCTCCTTCTCTCTCTCTCTCTCTCTCTCTCTCTCTCTCTCATCTCTCTCACTCTCTCCACTCTTATCTCCCTCTCTCTCTCTCTCTCTCTCCCTCCCTCACTTAGAACATTAATTCAAAATTATTACACTCTCAATCTCTCTTGCTCTCCCCTCTCTCTCTCTCTCTCTCTCTCTAATTAGATATTAATACGAAATTATTACTTGTAACTTCTTTCTCTTTTTTTTTTATATTTCTCTCCTCTCATTTTTTTCTCTCTCCCCTCTCTCTCTCTCTTAGAACATTAAATTTAAAATTATTACACTATCTCTCTCATATCTCTTTTTACACTCTCTCTTTCCCTCTCCCTTTCTCTCTACCTAAAATCCTAAATCTTAAATCTCTCTCTCTCTCTCTCTCTCTCTCTCTTGCAATCCTAAATCTTAAATCCTAAACCTATCTCTCTACGCTTTCTCCCTCCTGTTAATATCCACTTGTAGTTATACCAATTCAACATGTATTCACGTATATATATAAATATATAGGAGATATACATGTACATATATATACACACATACATATGCATACGTATGCAATACATACATACGCATACATGTACATTATACAAACATATGTATTATACACATGTGTATACATATGTACTACATACATACGTATACATACATACGCGTACATATGCATTACACATACATATGTACTATATACATACGTTTACATATGTATGCATGTATTGTATACATACGCATATATATTATAATGTATGTATAATGTATATATTATAATGTATGTATACATATGCATACATATGTATTGTAATACATACATTATAATATACATATGTACGCGCATGCATTATACATATTATATACATACATATGTGTGTATTATATATGTGTGTGTGTGTGTCGTCACCAAAGTAGTACTTTTGACAATGAAATATGTCTTTCCGTTAGCGACGAAATTATATTTTTCATCTCTAAATATGTTATTTGGCGACGAAATATATATTTTTCCTCGCCAAATATATCCATGTGACAAAAAATTATATTTTTCGGCTCCAAATAGATACTTTAGGTGATGAAATATTATTTTCGTCTCTAAATATGTCATTTTGCGACGAAATATTATTTTTCTCACAAAAAATACCTATTTGGAGACGAAAAATATAATTCGTCGCCACATGTATACATCTGGCGAGGAAAAATATATTTCGTCGTCAAATGACGTATTTAGCGACGAAAAATAAAATTTCGTCGCTAATATTGTACTTTTGGCGAGAAAAATAAATTCCTCGCAATTGTTTTAAAAAAGGCGACAAAATATTTTTTTCGTCGCCATATATACTCATTTGGTGACGAAATTATATTTCGTCTTTCGATTTCGTCGCGCTAAATAGTTTTTGTTGTAGTGAATCCATAGGACTACGGTAACTAATTCCATGTGTCAATTGATTCTGTGCGGGTCATATCTGAAGTGGGTTGTGTCGAGCATGTGAAAGAATACCGTAGGCTAAGTTAGCTTCTCATACTCGGTATTGGTAAGATGAGAGGGGTTGAATGTCCTAGTTAGCTTGAACCTCTGTCAATTCCTACCAAAGGCTTGAGTCGAAGGCTATCACGTGCGCCTGTCTTGAGCACGTGGTGCCAGCTGGGTGGTCCATATGAAGGCAGAATTGCAAGCCATGTAGTACGACAAGCTCATTGTGGAGCCATGTGGTGACTCCCTATAGATTGAATCGTCATGTATGTTTAGCGAACTGTTGAAAATTGACAGGACAAGTCACACGTACCAACATGTCTTTTGGGAGTACCACATGTCAACCACTGTTTGTTCGAAGCTCATGCACATTCCTAGCAAAGGCAAGGGCAGGGACACCACCAGTAGATCTGGTTGACCCAGTGGAAGCACTATAAGAATTTCTGAAGAGAGAAACTCATGCAATTTTGTCTCTCCTCTTGCAGAATCTCTGCCAAAGCCTCCCTTAATCAAGATTCACTCAAGTCTCAACAGATCAATCACCCTCAACATATCAAACTAAATGCTAATCTAGACAAAATGTAAGCAATTTTACACTGCGTAATAACAAATTTTAAGTTTCTTTTATAGATTACAAATATGTAAATGTGTGTTTTAGTTCAAAAGAAATTAATTTACATATCGTCAAACTTATAAGTCAAAATCCTCTCAGTTTATACGGTACTATGCTTGTCAAATGAAAATTCGTCTCTTGATTGAGCCGAATGGTAATTCCATTACAGAAAAAGAGATTACGATATTGTTTAATGCACAATATGTCTTACTGTGCACAACAAAAAGTAAAATCAAACTTAGCAAAAATATAAAGTAGGAAATATACGTAAGAATATCTTTTTTAGAAAGCACTGTCCCCAATAAAAAGCAAGCTTTTTAAAAAACAGGTTTGGCTTTTACACCACTTAATTGAATTAGATTTTGTGGCAGAGTTTAACTCTTTAGTATGTACAGTGTATTTCAGTTAAGTGCATTTTCTTTGCGATACATCGCGGTGAAGTATTCTACTTTTTTCTTGGTTTTCCGGTAGGCGATAGGGAGCTTGACAATCTAGTTATAATTGCATGAAAAAAAATCATTTATGGAATATAAATAATAAAAATTTATTATTTATTATTTCAAAAAATTACAACGTACGGATCTAAAATTTTTAATTTATAAAAAAAAATATTTTTTTATTTTCATTTGAAGTATGTAAATCATGCATAAATGTATTTAGATTCCAAGAAAAATGGCTAAGTACATTTTCACCACCTTATTCTTGCTTGTTCTATATTTTTTCCTCCTCGTAACTTATATAAGATTTGAATAAAAGAGAGTACTATTAGAAGAGGTTCTCACCCTTCAAGTAATATAAACTTGTGACAGTATACAATTAGATGGTTGGGCTTGCTGTACACTACAATAAAATATACTTTTACGACTAAATTCAGTGACTAATTAAGTTATATTTTGTCGCAAAGAGTAGTGTACTTGGCGACTAAAAATTTTGGTCGTTAATTGTTGCACCTTTGACGTCTATAATGACACGTGGTCGGAAAATGTCTCGCTTTTGACGACTATCACAAGTTTAATCGGGGAGTGTCTTTCTTTTGGTGACTAAAATAGTCGCGAATATCTCGCTTTTGGCAACTATGAAAAGAATAGTCAGAAAATATTTCACTTTTGGCAACTATCACAAGCTTAGTTGGGGAATGTCTTTCTTTTGGCAACTAAATATTCAATCGCTAAATATTTTTTTATTTTCATTAATAAAAATATTTTGAGTTATACAAGTTTTCGTAATACGAGTTCATGTGATAAAAAAAATCATATAAGTTCAAAGGGAGATATAATAATTTTTATATTTTTATTACTAAATACAAGTGTCTAAGCGGCCTAGTAGATAAGTGTTTAGTTATTATTCAAGCGGTGGTGGGTTCAAGTCTTGGTGTTGACATATTGTTAGTTTCTATTACCAAGAAATACCAGATGTTGATACAATAAGTGCCACCTACTCTAGTAGGTCATATGTGGCGATGCATGTGGCTGAGATTCATCATAAAAAATTACATAATGCAACATACTAATAACTTGAATAATAGTTAAATTAGAATCCCAACGTGCATTAATTTTGTTAGTAGTACAATAGGCACGAGTAATACATAACTAGTATATATATGTAAAACAATTTATTTTCTAAAAATGATGTGTACATATGTATGCATGTAGGAATGCCTATTGGAATGAGATTTACATTTGTCCATGAAAATAGTTTTGAAAGTTCACTGTCTTTCTGTTGGCTTTTTAAAATTTATTTTAATGATTCAAATCGTTTAAATTTTAGAACTTGCAAAGTACATTAATCAAAGTAAAAATCAAATTGATTTAATATCGATTGATACAAATTCAAAAAATATTTCTCTTTAGAAAAAGAATAAAATATAAATGTAAAAACTTTAACCTGTTTATCTGTAGATAAATGTGGTCCAATATTATATCAAATATTAGTGTTAAATTAATTTACTATTTGTTTTAACTCAATTATTGTTAAACATGTTTTATCTCTATTCAAAAAAAATTTCTATTTGTTATTTTGATCTCAAATTTTGTAAATTATTTATCCATCTTGACAAAACAAATCTAAAAAATATAACATATGTTCAAAAGTAAAAAACAAATCACTAAAGAAGACGAGTGAACACTAAAGACCATATATTTTATTTTTTTAACTTTTTTCAAATATGATTCGTTATTTATAATTTTTGTAAAAATTTCTCGTCAAAACGAATTAATAATTTGTTTAAAAAAATGATGAAATTAAAAAGAGAAATAAAACCATGTACAGTCACATTCATATAAGTTAGAAAGAAGTAGTAGTAGTAGAAATAAAGTTATGGTGTGACTTTTTGGTTGAAGGTTGATTTGACAATTCAATAACTGGGATCTGGAAGGAGGGAGACCCATGACCTGACCTTTCCCTGTCACCCATCCATTCATCATCACCTTCTCTAAACTGTTATCATACACGCACGATCACATTTTCAAGTCACGCCCCACCATCATTAACCTCCATCCACTCCACACGTGTCTCACTAACTCACCACTTCTCTCTTTCTCTATAGTGCGTCAGTATCAAGTCTAACCAGAGTCTTGCTCTGCGTTGCTTACATTTAAACGTTTTATGCATCAAGGAATATTATTTTGTCTCATAAAATATTAGCCAAACAATCAACGTGCACTAATTTTTACTATACATTGCGTACAACAAGCTACCCAAATCTGTATTAGCCTCCCTCTTAGAATAATCTTAAATTTCTTTGAAATTTTGAGAGGACCCAAGTTATTCGTAATCTCTATGTAGCTCCTTTCCTATCCAGATCCAACTTTTCTGATGGTGTGAACTGTGTGAGAGTTCAATGACACTGCATGAACCTCGTTAAAGTATAGATACATGTGTACACGTATGAAGATGAACAGTACGAGATTTGTACTGTGAGTTTTTTAAGTGTTTGGTTTGGAAGATTGCGGTGTGTGGATATGTGTGTAAGGGGCACTGAGTTCCACGTGCAATTTAAGACCAAACTGGCCACAGTCCAATCTCTTGATCTGCCCCTTCATTGAATGAAGCAAAAATAGAGAGAGAAAGAGAGAGAGAGAGAAACCCTGATCTTAACGTCTCTTCTTTCAGTCTTCACTCATTCCTTTTGCCTCCCTTCAAATTTTTTTTTTTTTCATTTTTTTTATGGTTGGGGGGTTGTGTTTTTTTGTCATTGATCAATCAATTTTTCTTTCTCAGATCTCTCTGGCTTCTTGGGAAAAAAACAACCAAACCCCCTTGCAGTAAACTGCAATGCAGTCTTTGTTTTGATCAGTCCATTGAATGCAATAACCAAATGTTAGCGTGCATGTCCTTCCTATTAAATTATTCTCACCTTGGTCCTGACATGTGAATAAATTGTTGTGAATCAAAATAATATTATTTTAACGTATAAAATACTGTTTAGATAATTAAAATAGTGTTTGAGCAGTATTTTTTATACCAAAACGACGTCGACTGGGTCACCTTTTCCTTTTTCAACAACTTGTTTCTTGATAGTTTATTGAATTCATATTAAAATTATTTGTACTAATCATTTTGTTAACGTAAGGAATATAAAGAGAAAAAATAATATAACCAAAATTTCCAATATTTAGCTGAAGGAAAAAAATTTGAGAAATATAAGTTTTTTACCGTCTTTAGTGTTTTTAATATCGCCTTATCTATACTTTTTTTTGGCACTTATTTTTTGGTCTCATTTATAAGTGTTTACTAGTTTTTTTTTTTTAAAATGAACCCAAAATACCCTTAATTTTAAAAATTACACAATTCAAACACTCAATTCCTAAAAAAGTGATATTAAAACTTTATTACCATATTAGTTTGGGCACCAAGCAAAATGTGAGATCACTAGATCAAAGTTTGAAAAAATATTTCCTATTAGCCCAGCAATCTCTCCTCCTAACTCGCCGCAAAATATTTTGTTCTTTTACGATAATAAATTTGCAGATTATGGTAAATTTCTGCAACCATAATATCTTGTTCTTTTGCGATGGTAAATTTACAGATCATAATACATTTACAGATCATGGTCGTAGATTTTTACAAAATCTATCGTATAATGTTCGACCAATATCATCACAAACAGATACTACAAACAGGAACAACAATAAAATAAACTTCACTCACTGTGAAATCGGAATTGTCTTTGGTAAATATTATTTAGGTTTGATGATAAAATCTCTCATCCTAACTCGCAACACTCAGATCTCAGTGAAGAAGAACAGAAAATTGACAAGTCTATGTCATACAAGATGACAAATATAAGAAATTTGAATTTAGGAACATAAAGAAACAAAAAAGACATGATTTCATGCAAAGATAAAAAAAAATCCGGTGATAATCTCAAGATTCTCGTGAATCACTAAAACAAATTTAGTAGACGTGATATATTAACAGATATCGGTGGAAATAAATGGAAAAAAAATAATCTTTTGAATCCTGATTTTGAGCATATTAACATATTTCAGTGGATTTTTTTAACATTTCAGTGATATTTTTAAGATTCACTGAAAAGTATTTAAGATATTTGATTTCACATTTTAAGCCTGATTACTCCTATGATTGTAAACTTACCGAATCAAGAATTATATGTTTTAACTTAAGAGATAATAAAGTGGTAAATTAACACTCAAAAGTAATAGCAAAAATATCAAACCATGTAAAAATGGAATGAAAACATAACTTTAAAAAGTACATGAGATGAAAATCTATGCTGTCTGGATTAATAGCACCCTGATTTAAATTACCCAATATTTTTTACTTTTAACTTTTTTATTTTATTTTTTTGATTCTTCTCGTAAAGATGAATAAAAGAATAACAAAAATGAACAAAACTATATAAAACTACTTATTATTTTAATAAAAAATAATTTAGTTCAAATTGTGTCCAAGTCAAAATTAATAGAACTCAAGTCTTAAATTAACCGAGCTTGAGTTCAGCCTCGTGTGGTAATAGAAAAATCAAATAAAAATAATACTATTCTTATATTAAAAAGATTATCCAATGAGCATAACGACAACTTTATAAAACATATATTTTCCTGCTCCTTCCTATTGATGAAATTGATGCTTTAGGCGAGGTTGGAAAGGAAACACTTCATTAAAGATGGTATGTCTATGCTCGAAGAAGGTCTTTAAGGGAATGACTCTATGACCAATGCTTTTTTAGACTAATATTAGATTAACATCCAAATTTGTTATTCCTGATTAAATTTTAACGATTCGAACCGTTCAATGTGTTTAAAACATGTTTTTAAGGGTATTCACGAGAAATCAGCTCAAAATATTACCGGAAAAGGTTTGATCAAAACAGTAGTTCAAAATGCTGACAGGAACTGTTTTATGAATCACTGTTTAGATTAAACCCTTTCCGGTGATATTTTGAGCCGATTTCTCGCGGATACTCTTAAAAACATGTTTTAAACACATTGAACGGTTCGGATCGTTAAAATTTAATCAGAAATAGAGAGTTTAGATGTTGGTCTAATATTAGTCTAAAAAAGTATTGGTCCATATAGTCTTTCCCGGTCTTTAATATTCAAAATTTTGTTTCCCAAGTTACTAGATATGGATGAAGTTCTTTTAACTTGTGTAAAAAAGTTTGATTTTTTTAATAAAAAAGTTACATTCTTTTTGGTTACTATATCGCGGACCCGACATTCAATTTGCAATGGAAAAAATCGACTTTAATACATAATGAATCAAGTAAACACTTAATGTGTGATGACCCATTTTTGGAGACGTTAATACAAAAACATTATAAACTCACATTTCTTTTGCTTTATTTAAATTAGCAAACTACATAATTTGAATCACAATGTACTGAACAAGAAATAGTCTTAATAGAAGATAAATTTCCAAAAAGGTTTATAGAGCTATTTATATCTAGGTAAACCAAGGCGGCCCGAAAAATATGGGTCTTTAATTCCATCTTTAGCACTTGCATAAAATATCAGGGGTAAAAAGTAGGTACTATGAGCTATAAAGCTCAATAAACAATTCTATCCATTTACCCAAATTAAGTACATGACAAATACAATGATGCGCAGTATAAAGGAAAACAATAACATATATGTGCAGAAAATAAAATAGAACATTATAAGTATAATATTGCGTCGAGTTCTAAATTTCGTAAGTCAAATGTCATCCCAAGTCATTAAAACATCGCTTCCATCCTTCCTAATAAATCCATGATGTTCCCGTATACTATTTCTCGTAGGCCAAGTTTTCATATATTATATTTTCATACCTTATGTTTCTCATTCATTGTGCTCTCATTTCCCATGCCTCTACCACTATTTTATTCCTCTATCATAGGTTTTAATTATCACGTTTTAGCAAAGGCACTGTACAACTCAAGATAATAACATAGGTCAGGACATAGTACGGTTCGAGACATAGTATGACTCGATAGAGTATGAATCCTTGCATCATATCCCAACTTTTGAAGCCCTAATTCACCCTCCATTTTTTATTCGTTTTGCAACTACTGATCCAATCTAATTTATGAGCACAATTCAATAAAAAAATTAATGTCTAATGCTAGGCTTTATGCATTGTCGTATTACCATATAGTTCAGTCACCTACAAAACAGTATATAAGTTTCTTAAATGAGAATAAGTACCTGAGGTCCTAGGTGTCCGACTACGAAAACAAATAATGACGGTTTTATTTTGAAAATTTAATTAGTTTAAGTTAGCATGCAAACATAGTGTCAAAACAACTCCAAATGTTCTAAGATTCTACAAAGACAAAGTTTAACTTGTTGGGAACGTCATTTCTCGTGAAGGATTTGAGACTCATAAATGACTTTAAGTCGGACAAAACTAGACTAGAACAAAATTAGTTGAAAATTGACATAGTTTGCAAGAAATCCAATTTTGACAGTTCTAAAATTTCAATCGAGTTGATTCCAATTGGAGATGAAATTTAAGACATAAATCTAGGTTCATACAAAATTTAGGGTCAGTCCGATGGTTTGAATTTGGGCCAAAGTTTAAAGAGAAATCTGAAATTTTTGACAAAATCACTTTATACCGTTAGAAGAAAAAGAAAATTCCACCAGTAGAATTTCATTTTCTTTTCAAAATTTGACAAGTCGATTTTTACCCGTAGAGAAAAAGTCTACCGGTAAAAGCGTATTTTTCAGAATAAAACAAAAGAGTTTTGTACTAGTAGAAGCAAACGAATGAGTGAAGGAGGGGGGTGGAAAACTTTTGGCAATCTGCAAGCCAATGTGTATACACGTCCAGACATGTGTGATGATGAGCTTCCCCTCCACTCATTCTCACATGCCTGGACGTCCAGGTGCGCGCGCGTGCACATGTGTATATATATATCACATGAAATGATTACATTCCAAAAATGCATTCAATATTTTACTAACGAAATAATTTTTTTTGGGTCTTTACATTATGAATAAATTTTCATATTTATGAGCCTACTCCTACATTTAACACACTAACGGTTTCGAAAACTGGTGAAATGATTTTGAACTTCTACTTTGGCTCCTGTAAACAAGTTGGGTGACTGAGGGTGATTGTTTGTCTGAGAATCCTCCGATGATCAAGTTAGTTCTCTGTAGGAAAAGAAATAACAATAGAATGTAGGTATGAAGGTGCGAGAGTAGCAGTGTAGACGTACCTAGTCTCTGGCATCAAGGTTCCTTTGAATAGGTTAATCTTAGGTGGGCTCTTGGTCGCCTATCACTCCTCCTATCCATAGCCGAAGGAGCGGCTCATTAATTGCATACACTGGCATCGGGATTTTGAGAAGCTATAGCGCCATTTGCGGTATCCATCCGAGTAGTTAAGGGCGCCCTTTGCCTTCTAATCAAAATATGATAGTGATTCCATTCGAGTAGAGCGAGTAGGGCATTCCTAAGCTAAATGGACTTTATCCAACTGGGATGAGAATTCACTGATTGGATCGGTATGTGCCTAGTAGTCGGTCAATCACTTGTGTAGACAACATGTTATTGTGCTCTTAGATATAAAGTAGTCAAACTAAGCAGTCGATCGCTATTGCCTAAGCGTTTCACTGCTGAGCAAAGCCAAGCTGGGTTTGTGAGTTGCACCCCCCTCCCACACACACACCCCCAAACCAACACATTGCCTAGTTTGGGCATGAGCACGGATGCAAGGAATCGTTTTTTGATCAAGAAGTGCTAAGATACTTCTTCATGCCGTTAGTCTTGGAAAATTGTCCTATAAAATTCAAGCCCCATTAAGCAAATGGCCAAGGGCTAGTCAACGGTTCTAGGTCGACAGCAGGTGTGTGAATAATAGGGAACAACTTTTGGCACTTTTCACATGCCGGGACGTATGCCTTTTCGTCCTCCTGCGTGTGAGCCCACCAATATTCTTGTGAAATGGGCCGATGAGCAATGGATTTTTCTCCTGCATGGCTGTCGCACACCCCCTTGTGTATCTCATACAAGAATTGTTACACCGAAATAGGGTGTACACACCTTGGTTGTTGAACCACGAAAGATTTCTTGTACAATTCATTACTTGGAGATAACCAAAAACTAACACACTTGATTATGAATTTACGAGCTTTTTTCTTGCCTTTCGGCAATATCCTTCCTTAAGATAAGCAATTATTGAGTCCATTCAACTAGAGATGAGCTCAAGGTCGAAAGCTTCCTCGGCCAGTGGAACCTCTATGCTTGGTTGCATTAAAAAATCAATGCAAATTGTCTCACAAAACTCATATGATCCGAATAAGCTAAGCCTTCAACATGATCATTATGCCTGGAGTTCACCTTAATAATTTGCATCTTAGAAAACTTTAGCAAATCCTCCTTTACATTCTCAGCATAGAAGGTTATCTGATTGTCCCTAGTTGTATATTCCTTATATAGTTGATTCATAACTAGCTGAGAGTCACAATGAATAATTAAGTTCATTTCCCCAACTTTCTAGGCTTCTAAGTTCGACCAACAGTGCTTTATACTCTGCCACATTATTAGAATCACTGAAGTTGAGATGGGTGGATTGCTCTAACGCTAGCCCTCTAGAAAGAACTGAACTACCCCAACTCCTGACTCTTTGGTACATCTTGGACCATCCACAAATATTTTCTAATGAGGTATGGTGTCTGGCTCTAGCTCTCTCTGCACCGCCTTCTTAGGAGTCAGGAGTTGTGCTTCCCCCTGGCTGCCATTAGTTTGGGTTGGTGAAAACTTTGCTACAAAGTTCATAAGGACCTGTTCCTTTAGCGTCATTCTAGAAAGATACCTAATATCTACGCATCAAACTCCACTTACCAAGCTACCACCCTTCCCAAAAGGTTTGTCTTTCTCAGAACAACACCAATGGGATATGTGGTGGGAACTTCCACTATCTAAGCAAAAACATAGTATTGCACCTTCCTTGAAGTACTTACAACTAATGCCAAAATTAACTTTTGTAAGAGTAAAAATACCTTATTTCTACGTTTAGGGGTGTCTTTCTCACATAGTAGATTGGCCTTTGCTCTGTACCACACTTTTCGAAAGCACATCACTAACAATATGTTCAAAGATAGTCAAATAAAATTTAAGGGTGTCCCCGAGCTTGGAAGTGGTGATGAGAAGTGGGAAACTCAGGTATTTCTTTATGTCTTATAAATCTTTCTCACATTCTTTTTCCCAATAATAATTGGTCCATTTCCGAAGCATCTAATAAGAATGGCCACCACCGATCCGTTGACCCGTTGATAAACCTATTTGGTGTCGCTATCATTCTAGTTAGTCTTTGCACCTTGTTGGTGGTTTTTGGACTTTGTAAAGTCTACAAAGCCATTTTGTGGTCGAGATTAGCCTCTATACCCTGTCAAGTGACCAAGTGTCGCAATAACTTACCAAAACTAATGCAAATATGCATTTAGAAGCATTAAATTTCAATTTGAACTCCCTGAGAACCTAAAACATCTGATTGAGATCATTAAGATGAGAATCAACTTCCTTGGACTTGATAACCATTCATAGATATAAACCTCCATGATTTTCCCAATGATATCCTTGAACATGAGGGTGGCTAACCTCTGTTAGGTGGCCTCCGCGTTCATCAAGCCAAAAGGCATCACCTTGTAAGAATATAGAGCCCTTGGTGTAATAAAGGAGGTCTTTTGTTGTTTCAGCTTGTACATGAGATCCAGTGATATCCACGATAGACATGAAGGACTCATTCGCTTGAACCAGCAAGCGGCATCCACCAACTCATCTATCTCGGGTAGTGAAGCGCTATCTTTAGGGCAAACTTTATCAAGAATAGTAAAGTCTACACAGACTTTTCACTTCTCATTCTTTTCTTAACCATCACCGTATTAGATAACCATTCAGGATGTTGGACCTCCTGAATGCTTTCAGCTCCAAGTAGCTGATCTACTTCCTCAATCATGGCCTCTATATGTTGAACTGTCGACTTCATTCTCTTCTACGCCATAGGCTTATGTTTGAGGATCAACATTTAGGCGGTGGCATATGATGTGCTCTATGAGGACTTGAATCAAGTTCGTCTAATCTTACTCGAAAAGTCATTCTCCAATGAGAATGAATCTCTCTGGGTCAGTTTTGTGAGCCCAAACGTTGTTTAGGCTTTTCAAAATTCCACCTGTTTGATTTTCCTCTACATCTTTCAAGACTGACTGATTTGGTACATCTATAAATTTGATATGCTCTGTAGTTGGCTTGTGTTTGATGGAAGCCACAAAATAACTTCACACCATCTTCTGGTTTCCCCAAACACTTTAAGTGCCTCTAGGCCCTTGAAACTTGATCATTTGATAGTAAGTGGAAGGAATCCCACCCATTCTATTCATCCAAGTTTGGCCCACTATGGCATTGTATGCGGAAGACACATCCATTACCAAGATCTATGTATCAATCGTCACCTTCTTGGCTCAATCAGGAAGGGTGACTAAGCGCAATCTCCATACAGGTTCTACATAAAATCAATAAGAAAAATATTTTCCTTCTTAAGATTAGCCTGGGTCAAACCCACCTTCTTGATGGCCCAATAATATACAATCTCTGTCGGACTACCCTAGTCGATTAGGATTCTCTCTGTATCGAAACTATCGATCTTCAATGTAATCACAAGTATGTCATTATAGGGACTTGGAAGCGCCTTCAAGATCCTTCTCTGTGAAAGAGATATCCATGCTTAGCACGTCCCATGTTCTAGACTCTTGTGTCCAAGCTCCAGCACATGATGTTAGTGTCAAAACTTGCGTCTTTGCACTCTAGCCTCTTTCTCATTGGCCAGCTAGACTATCCCATAAATGACATGGATGGTGCCTGTTGGCTCATTGTCATCATTAGAAGAATCAAACCAATCATTCTTTTTGTCTGGCTCTAATGCTTATAATGAGTTTAATATGATGGCAGCTAAAAATATCTCAACTGGTCAACTTGGCATGAATATTCTTAAATGATCGATTCCTTTCTCTATTGATCATCTACCTTATTTATAGGAATTGATTGAGTCTTCTGTTGTACATACTCGAGTGCATTCCCTGCACAAACCATCCCTGATTGTGTGCTAATTTGATGTATCAGGAGACTAATCGGCTTTAGCTGAATCGACCAGAGAAATGCTAACCCGACATGATCTCGTTTAATAATGGATCGGCTATACATGATTTGTTTGTGGCAAACTGGGAGATACGTAGGCCGAGCGGACTACCCGTGGTTTTGTTCATGGTTGGACTAGTTAAGCAGTTTCAAACTCCACAATTGTCGATTATGATTCACTTAGCCCTCAACATAAGTGCTCTAAGCATGTTTAACTCATACTGCAAAGAAGCCAAATCCAATAATTATTCCTTTCATTCCTTAGTTTTAGTCCAAGTTAAAAAGTTGTATCATTAATAGCTTAGAAAAAAACATAATGGAAAAAAATTAAATAGTTACAAAATCAGAAATATTCTCTAGATATATGGAAAAATATAGAAGTTATACACAAAAAATATTTGTTATTTAATTTAATTGATAACGTGAATTTTAAATTAAAAATAGAGTTATTAAAGGTAGGGAGAGAATGTAAGAGTATATAGAGTAATTGGGTAGGAGAGGGGGAGGGTGGGGGAGCGATGGGAGTGAAAACTGAAAGGAGCGGGTGGAGGAGGAGGAAACGTAGAAGGTTGACAACGACGACACCACCTGCCTTCACTAGCCAATACAACAATGCTACTCTCACACCCTCCAATACACACCCCCAATACACACCCCCAATACACACCCTTGAGGGACCCACCCCACCCTCCACTCTCCTTCTCCCACATAACCCCCCACCCCCCATCTCTCTCTCTTCCCTCTTCCCCTACAACCCTTTATCTCTCTCACACATTTGTTTTTTAAATTCTTATTCTTATTCTTATTTTTTTGGTTTTTTATTTATTATTTTGGCATTAATTTTTTTATAAATTATTAGTTCATCTTGACGAAAAAAATCAAACAAGTAATTTTTTTTTGTTTAAAGGTAATTTTTTTACTAGAGACAAAAAATAAGTTTAAACGTGATCTGTTTTGATTTTGTTATGAATTTTTTTAGTTTTTAATATAATTTTTTACTTCTTTAAAACGTCTCATCAAGAATAATTAATAATTAATAAATCAGACAAAAAATAAGTTCAATTAAGCAAAAAATGACATGTCACATGTTGTATTCATATTTTTCGTTTATAAAAAGATTTATTTATTGTATGTACGTGTGATTTTTCAAATCTAATTAGTTTATTTGATTAGTTTTACCTAATCAGATTTGTTTTTACATAATTAAATTATAATATATGTTACAAAAAATTAATTCTGATTAGTTTGCCTAATCGGGCCTTACTATTTTTTTTGTACTTTCTTCTTTTTACCATGCAATAATTAATAAAATATTATTAAGTTAGACAAAAAATAAGATTCAATTAGGCAAAATTAATCAGATAAACTAATTAAATTTGGAGAATCACATATACATGCAAGAAATAAGTATTTTTACAAACGAAAAACATGAATACAATACGTGACATGTTATTTTTTTGCCTAATTGAACTTATTTTTTATCTGATTTATTAATCTTTTATTAATTATTAATTCTTCTCGATGAGACGTTTTAAAAAAGTAAAAAATTATATTAAAAACTAAAAAATTCATAAAAAAATCAAAACAGACCACGTTTAGCTTATTTTTTGTCTCTAGTAAAAAATTACCTTTAAACAAAAAAAATTTACTTGTTGATTTTTTCGTCAGAACTAATAATTTATAAAAAAAATTAATGCCAAAATAATAAATAAATAAATAAATAACTAAAAAATAAGAATAAGAATTTAAAAAACAAATGTGTGGGAGAGATAAAGAATTATGGAAATTGGGGCCCTGCTGCACAGCAGGGTGCTGCGCGCCAAAACGGCGTAGTTTTGGCGCATAAAACACTGACCGAAAATTGTTCGGTCAGTTTTTTACTGTTCGGGCAGTGTTTTGCGCGCCAAAACGGCGTCGTTTTGGCGCACAACACACCCTGCTGTGCATTGTGCACAGCAGGGCCCCCGGGTCCAAGAATTATAGGGGGAGAGGGAAGAGAGAGAGAAGGGGGGAGGGGGTACGTGGGAGAAGGAGAGTGGAGGGTGGAGTGGGTCCCTCAAGGGTGTGTATTGGAGGGTGTGAGAGTAGCCAATAATGGCAAAGGTGGGGGCTTCACCCCGACAAGCGTGGGGTTGTATTGTCATGTCATTACTTCTATCTGTATTCTGTCGTGCCCTCTCTATCTCTCTCTCTCTCTCACACACACACACACATTTATGGGCTTCTTCAGTTGCTTGCAATCATGGGTTTTAATAGTCGTAGTTTTGGACTGTTCGAAGATGATTAGGATATTTCTGTATTATGCTGATTAGCTAGTCGGTAATATTGTAATTTATTAAGGTGATAATCAATAACCGATCCGAAAAGATGATTAATCAAATCTGAAACTGAGACACAACAATAGTATAATGCGATAAAATTTGTCAGAACTTTTATTATTGTCTCATTTTTGCTAATTTCAACTTTAGTGTAGAATGGAATTTTAATCTTGATTATGGTAAATGATGTAGTCTTGGATATGAGTTCATCAATGGAGGCAACCAGGGCCTGTGTTTATGAATTCATCCACTTTCAGTTCATTTCACATCTCAGGATAAAAAGTGTTGGCTAGGTTATTCTCAGTTAGTTTTAATGAAAGGCCATATTTCTATTCATCAGTCCCACCAATGTCAACCTCCTTCCCCTTTCCCATTCACATCCCCCCGCGCATGTGTATGTATATGTACGTATATGTATGTGTGTGTATATATATATATATATATATATATATATATATATAGAAAAGTCTATATGAACCAATACTTTTTTAGACCAATATTAGACCAACGTCTTAACTCTTCGTTCCCAATTAAATTTTAATGATCCGAACCGTTCAATGTATTTAAAACATGTTTTTAAGGACACCTGCAAGAAATCGGCTCTAAAAAATATCGAGAAGGGCTTGATCTATGCAGTTGTTCATAAATGTTGACAGGAATAATTTTATGAAAAACTGTTTCGATCAAGCTCTTCTCGATATTTTGTTGAGCTGATTTCTCGTGAGTATCCTTAAAAACATAGTTTAAACACATTGAACAGTTCTAATGGGAGGTCCTTATTTTAACAAAATGAGGGATCCCTTAATAGAAGCTCACACACTCTCTCTCTATATATATAAATCAACACATTTTTAGACCAATATTAGACCAACATTTAAACTATTTATTCTTGATTAAATTTTAATAATCTGAATCGTTCAATGTGTTTAAAACATGTTTTTAAAGGTACCCGCGAGAAATGAGCTCAAAATATTACCGGAAGGGCTTGATCCAAACAGTGATTCATAAAACAATACTTTTCCGATAATATTTTGAGCTGATTTCTCGCAGGTACCATTAAAAACATATTTTAAACATATTGAACGGTTCAGATCATTAAAATTTACTCTAAAATGAAGAGTTTAAATATTAATCTAATATTGATCTAAAAAAGTGTTAGTTCATGAGGCCGGCCCCATATCTATATATTTGGCATTCATGTCATATGTGCTTATGAGAACGGGTTCTCAAAGTGTTCCTTGAAATATTTCACCGAAATTTTATTGGAACAATTCGAATCATTTCATTTTTGACAGAGTTCACGGAGTAGATTATACCCCTAAAAAGTTTATACGGATCGGATATTATAATCACTTCATCAAATAATATTTTACTATACAAAAATAAATAACGTGTCAAAAAAAACTGCAAACAAATATATTTTAATCATATTACTATAATTTTTCAATTAATTTGATTTTTAATAATCACTGACTTTTATAAACATGACGGTTCACATCATATTGATTAGATTCCAGTCGAACCTATCGAGGGGCACTACTAAATTCCTTGTCTGCCGACAGGGCACCGTTCAAATCAAGATGACAATTCATAAGGAAAGTGGCCCAAGAACTACTCCTAGTCCAAACATAATTTTCAAGTTCTCCAAATATTTCATCGCATGGAAAAAGGATGTCTGGATATTTAAGCCCATTTAGTTGTCAATTTGGAGCCCAATCTTAAGGACCATGCCAACACAAAAGGTAATAAGAATGGAGAAGGGGACAAAGTTTAAAGCCAATTTCAGCCCAACTTGATACTAAAATCCAACCACCTTATGCATTGGATTGTGCCCTTCTGGTGGTGCAGCTCAAAAGCTCAGTCAAATTTTATGTTCATGTCAAACTAGCCCAGCCCGACTTACATTACCAAACTTACCAGCTACAAGGAACAAGATCGGTAACATAAAAGACATGCTCTAAAAACAGGTACGATAATGGTATGCCTGCATATTTACACTGGTTGAAGAGCGATGTTAATTTTGGTAAATAAAACTCTTATTTTATTAATGACTTCTCAATCTCTTTATATACAATCACTAATTGGAAATAATAGATAACTAACAAGCACTACTAACTAGCATCTGGTGCAACAACTTTCTAACAAACTAACAGCTGTACAATTAGCTTTCTAACAAACTAACAGCTGTACAATTAGCTGGCTAATCAATAATAAAAGATTAAAATAAAATTTAATCAGTATTTACATTTAACAGCCCCCCGCAAGCTGAACTATGGATGTCCATGAGATTCAGCTTGGACATAAGATTCTTGAAAGGTGCAGGATGCAAGGCTTTTGTATATATGTCAGCAAGTTGAGCCTTGGTTGGTATAGGCATCAAGTGAATAGAACCAGCCTGGACTTTTTCCCTAACTAGATGACAATCTAGTTCAATATGCTTGGTTCTTTCATAGAATGTGGGATTTTGAGCAATATATATGGCTGATTGATTGTCGCAGTAAAGTGACACTGGTTTGGAATGATGCTGCTGCAGATCATTTAATATATATATGAGCCATTGAATTTCAGAGGTAGTTACTGCAAGTGCCCGATACTCAGCCTCTGAGGAGGATCTAGAGACAGTGCCTTGTTTCTTTGATCTCCATGAGATAAGAGAGGAGCCATAGAAGATGCAGAAACCAGTGACAGACCGGCGGGTGTCAGGACAGGCTGCCCAGTCTGAGTCACTGAAAGCCTTCAATTGGAAATCAGACTTTGCAGGAAAGAATAATCCTTGCACAGGTGAGGACTTTAGATACCTTAGTATGTGCAAGGCTGCATCTAAATGTGGATGCAAAAGATTAGACATAAACTGACTGAGTTTATGCACTGCATAACAAATATCCGGTCTTGTATTTGTAAGATAGATGAGCCTGCCAATTAATCTTCTGTAAACAGCAGGATCAGCAATCGGAATGCCATCAGTATTTGTAAGTTTAGCACCAGGAAGCATAGGAGTAGAGGCTGGTTTGCAAACCAATAATCCAGCATCTTCAATAAGTTCCAAAGCATATTTCCTTTGGCAAAGATTTATTCCTTTTGAGGATCTAGCTACCTCAAGTCCCAAGAAGAATTTAAGTGAACCAAGATCTTTTATCTTGAACTGCTGATCAAGGAAGGATTTCACTGACTGAATTTCTTCAATGTCATTTCCAGTCAAAACAACATCATCAACATAGATGAGAAGGATAGTAATTCGGCCAGCAACATGTTTAACAAGCAAAGAATAATCGGAAGTAGGTTGCTTCCAAGCTTAAACCATTTGAAACGGAATTGCTACTTTTTTCTTGTTATTGATAGAGAGTGGTATTCTCCGCCCCTATCAAATAAAGTAGAGGGAGAGAACTGGAAAAGAGCAAAGGATTTACAAGTCTAATGGGAGAAGAATGGCTGACACGTTGACTGCCTTTTAGATTGAACATATCCAAGAGAAAGTAAGAATGAAATTAATTTGAAATTCCATTGCCTACTAGCTTGTTTCAATCCATAGAGAGATTTTTGGAATTTACAAACTTGATTGGTGTGAGCTGCTGTAAAACCAAGAGGAAGGCACATGTAAACCTCTTCATGTAAGTCCCCATGAAGAAAAGCATTATTGACATCAAGTTGATGTAAATGCCAATTGCAGCTGCCAAAGCCAATACTAGCCGAACTGTAGTGAGTTTTACAACGGGAGAGAAAGTTTCAGAGAAATCAACACCCTCAAGTTGAGTGAAACCTTTTGCGACCAATCTGGCTTTGTATCTCTCTATAGAACCATCAGCTTTGAGTTTAATCCTGAAAACCCATTTACAGCCGATGAGTTTCTTGCCAGGGGGTAAATCTGTGAGGATCCATGTGTGATTCTGTTCTAGAGCTGTGATTTCTTGGTTCATGGCCTCTTTCCAGCAGTCGTGTTTGACTGCTTGAGCATAGGTTTTAGGTTCAACAATACTAGAAACATTGGAGACAAAAGATTTATGGGAGGAAGATAGTTGTTCATAAGAAATAAAATGAGATAAGGGATAAGGAGTACCTGAGAATGGATTGTCAATGGCAGCAGTAGAGACTATATTACAATGGTAATCTTGGAGATAAGAAGGAGTAGTTTTAACTCTGGTTGAAACCCGAATTAGAGTAGGTACAGATGCAGAATTTTCTGTACTTTCAGCAGGGTTAATAGATGAAGAAGAAGGTGTAGGAGAGTTGAGGGCTGTTGCAGATTCAGAATTATCTGCAATTGGGTCTAAAAGAGTAGAATTATTGGTGGTGGAAGATAGGACAGGAGATGTATGATCTAAAGCTAAATCAGTAATGGTTGGTCTAGGTAGTTCAGGGGAATGTGGTATAGGAAAATTGGAGGTGGTTGATGTTTGAGAAGATTTAGCAAAGGGAAAAATGTTTTCATAAAAAAAAAACATGTCTAGAGTAGAAAAGTTCATGATTGTGAAGGTCATGTAGAAGATATCCTTTAACACCAGAGGTAAATCCAATATGAACACATTTTCTAGCCCTTGGCTGAAATTTTGTTCTATGTGCTATATGAGTAGTAGCATAACACAAGGAACCAAAAACTCTAAGAGAAGACAAGTCTGGATCTTTGTGATGCAATTGAAAAAATGGAGATTTACCATGAATTTTGGAGGAAGGCAAAAGATTAATGAGGTGGACAGCATGTGAAACAGCAAAGTCCCAAAATTGAATGGGTAAGTGAGAGGAAAACATGAGGGATCTAGCTACATTTAAGATATGTTAATGTTTCCGCTCAACTACCCCATTTTGTTGAGGGGTTTCAGTGCATGACAATTGATGAATGATACCATTTGATTGATAAAATTGTGGCATATTAAACTCCATACCATTATCAGATCGTATGGCTTTAATATTTAGACCAAATTGGGTACGCATAAGTGCAACAAAGTGCATAATATGATCCCTAGTTTCAGATTTGGTTTTCATCAATTTTATCCATGTGTGTCTAGAATTATCATCCACAATGGTAAGAAAATACTTATTGCCATGTACTGAGGGAGTAGAGTGAGGTCCCCAAATATCAACATGAATTAAATCAAGAGGAGAAGGAGCAATAGAAGTACTATGAGAAAAAAGAAGCTTCTTTTGTTTAGCAAAATGACAAGCATCACAATTGTATTGACCAGAAATTGAAATGTTACAATGTTGTTTTTGAATAAGGGAATAGCATTTATTTGAAGGATGACCTAACCTGTGGTACCAAAGATCAATACCTATGGCTGAAGTAGTATGATTTATACAATGAAAAAAGGAAACCGAACTACTAACAGTATGTTCATCAACAACCAGAGAATATAGTCTTCCATTCTGTTTAGCATTGCCAATCATCCTCATAGTAGGAAGTTCCTGTATGAGACATGCTGTGTCAATAAAGAAGACCTGACAACATAGGGTTTTGGTAAGCTTTGCTACTGAAATGATATTCTTAGAAAAATTAGGTACAAAAAGAACATCATATAGAATCAAATCAGAAGATAAGGGAATGGTACCCCTGTGTAATGCAAATGTAACATTACCATTTGGAAGAGAAACAGGAATTGGTTTTATAGCCTTGTAACTAGAAAAGAAATTGATGGAAGATGTGATGTGGTCTGTAGCTCCAGAATCAACAAGCCAATGAGAAAGAGAATTACCTATGTCAGCATTGACAGAAGCAGTATCCAAATGATGTGCACTGATCAAGTTTGCAACAGCAGTAGTAGTGGCTATTGGTTGAGTTGATGGTAAGAGAGCCAATAGACCATTGATTTGTTCCTTGGTAAGATTCATCAAGGGAGAGTTGTTTTGAGAGAAGCCAGTATTTACAGTATTGATATTATTCACAGCTTTCTTGGTCTTATATCCAGGAGGATAACCATGTTTGCGGAAACAAGTATCCACAATGTGATTGGTGCGGTTGCAGAAGGTGCATAATCGACTAGGTTTCTCTGGAAAGAATTTTCCTCTGCCACGACCTTGAGAAGGAAGATTGATAGCAGGAGATGAATTGGTTTGCACAGCAAGAACAGATGCATCAGGGGATGGAAGGATTCCAGGAGTTAACTGTCGTTCATGTTGAAGAACCATTGAATACACTTTTGATAAGGTAGGCAAGGGATCCATGATCAAAATCTGAGACTTAACATTGGCAAAATTTTCATTCAAGCCTTGAAGAAAACATATAACGCAATCATTCTCTCGATATTTCTAAACTGTCTTCGATGACTCACAACAACAACCAGTAGAAGATTGGCAAGCAGGAATGGGACGAAAGTTACATAGTTCATCCCATAAAATTTTCATTTTAGTGAAATAGGATGTAACTGTCATCATGGATTGTTTGAGAGAAAACAGATCACAATGAATCTGAGAGATGCGAACGTGATCACCTTGTGAGAAACGTTGCTTCAATTCCTTCCATACATCATAAGCTTCTGTGATCCAAAGAATGCTTGTAGAGATTTCCGTGGAAACCGATCGATTAATCCAAGAAAGGACGAGCCAGTTGCAACGTCGCCACAATTGATAAGTAAGATCGCTTTCTATAGGTTTTCGAAGCGATCCATTGACGAACACAAACTTGTTCTTCATTTCAAGAGCCATAGTCATGGCTTGAACCCAATTGTGATAATTCGGACCTTCCAAGACAGTAGATACAAGAACGAGAGAGGGATTCTCGTTAGGATGAACGTAATAAGGGCTAAGAAATTCTTGATTCGAAGGAATAAAAAAAAAGATAAATTAGGTTCAGATTTGGGATCTGGAACGGTTTCGGGAGAAGATTGAGCCGAATGAGAACCAGAAGAAGCCATTGCAATTTGCGAAATCAAAGAGAAATCGATTAAAATTGATGAAGAACTTGAAGAAGAAGAAAGGTGAATCAGAGAACGAGGGAAAGAAACACGGAAGCAATGTGAAGCTCTGATACCATGTTAATTTTGGTAAATAAAACTCTTATTTTATTAATGACTTCTCAATCTCTTTATATACAATCACTAATTGGAAATAATAGATAACTAACAAGCACTACTAACTAGCATCTTGTGCAACAGCTTTCTAACAAACTAACAGCTGTACAATTAGCTTTCTAACAAACTAACAGCTAACTAACAGCTGTACAATTAGAACAAACTAACAGCTGTACAATTAGCTGGCTAATCAATAATAAAAGATTAAAATAAAATTTAATCAGTATTTACATTTAACAAATATTCTCTAAATTAGCAAATATTTACGCTGTATAATGATCTTCCATTTCAAAAACCCCAAATGATGTAGAGTTCCCAATTTTCCTCAAGAAAAGTAAAGTCATTTCAGATCATTGTGAGGCTTATTGTCTTGCGAGTCTGGATGTAGTTAATAACGTGCGATGTTAAATTATACAAGCTTTGATCCTATAAACTGGAAAGAACACACGAGATTCAAACGTTAAGGCTTCTTAAGACAACTATGGTTTTGGGTGCTAAGGATTCAACAGAAATGTAGATTCCATTACGTAGGCAAATCCTAAAGCAAAACTCGCTCCAACATGTTAGACCGTGTTGGGAAAAATGAGAAACAAAAATCATGAAAGGAAAAATCTATTGAATCATATACAAAGGAATTGACAACCAAGCATAGAGAATTGAGAAACTTACAGCTTTCATCCATATAAGTTATAACCAAGGTGATGTCAGAGCAAGAGATAACCAAAAAAAGATGGCCACCTCGTGATACAAGAAACCTATGGATTTGTTTAAATAAAAAACCTGTAATAACGAAGCTTTTACACAGCAGCATTCCTCAGACAATCGCCCAAAACTTCTTTCTGCAAATTAGGACTGGTTCTGTTGTCTTTTGTTCATTTTCGAGCAAATGCAATTTGGTATCCCAAAGAAATTTCGGTGCAATAGCTCTTATTCTTGATATAATGGATTCATCATCCCTAATTATGATCGTTCCCTGCATGAAAATAGTCACAATCAAGAATCTTTACCAATCAATAAAGTAAATTCCTTCAATATAAATTTATCAGTTGTCAGCATCAATTGCTGAAACCAACACAAGCAACAAAGCTAGTGCCAAGTCCCAACAGATCATATGACAGATTAGTACTCCCAAACCAAAAAGAATATTAATTAGCATCCGCCACATAAGAGTCCCGCTTATAGCGCTGGTGTGGGCGAGATAGTAACAACCTTAGCCCACTTTCTGCAGAAAGGCTAATTCCAGTGACTCAAACTCGTGCCACAACATTGGGGGCGAATCAGACTTGCAGCGATCTCCAGTCTCATGTAGAATGAATATGAACAAGTACTTTTTTCCCTCGTCAGATATCTTTGAGGAATTTTAGGTGACCCCAGCCATGGAAGTGCAGCAACCTTCGTTAAAACAATCTAACATGTGATCTTAGGTTTGTTGGACTGGATACAGAGCTAATGTTGGGCGACTGCTCTCATTTTCAACCCAACATTCTCATGCTTGAAAGCTCACCTAACTGCTTACAATAAAAAATTACATAAAGAGATTGGTTGACAAAAATACATGACTACTTATTGGTACGGATATGGAGTTAAGTTTTATAACTATTCTAATTCTTACAAGCTGGACTGGAGTTACTGTAGAAGTAACAAATATTATTACATACATGAAGATTATCTGTATTATGTAAAGTAGGAGCAGACAAGGTCAGGGATTTGGGGGTGATTGAGTCTGCAACTTGTAATCTGTCAGGCTAGGGGTGAGAAGCCTGCCTCTCTTAATTTTAAAATGCTCTTTTCCCAGTGTTATCTGGAGCAAAATCTCTGAGTTTGCCTCAAAACCAAACCTCAGCACTTTCGTGATTCTGAAGCATCCTGGATTACCAGCAAGTCTAGCGGTAAATCCTTCTTTATTAACAAAACCAAGCTTTGTGTCCCAATCCTTTCCTAATATCATCAGAAAACTTGTTTGGCTGCCATGGTCTATCATAAGAAAGAAACCAGAGGATATTCAGGGATCCACAGATCTCTTGGTTATCTTCTGAAGCAGATTGGTTTTGAAGTCAGGATTACACGTTCTCAATTTTCTTCTAATGAAACATCTCGTCTTAACTACTAGCTCCAAACTGGCATATCCCACCAAGGATTATTGCCTCTAAAGGCTCCTGGTTGCCTTCATTTCTATTTTTCTATTTAATCTGGGAGGGTATTCTCTCCTAGACTCATGTATTCTTATTTTGTCGTTCCCTTCAAACAAATCTCATTTCACAAAACAAGAACTATTACTTTCCAATACGCTGCTATGCACATAAACAGCGAACAAAAGTTCCACACATTTTAGATTTTTGTGTATTTCTTAACCATGTATTCAAGACGATTCGATAAGCTGTAAGGCTAAAATCCACTAGTTTTACAGTGTCTGGTTTGGTTGAAAAGAGATACTAGTACAAGTTAAGGGACTTTGTTCAGTCAGCGGATTGGTGGAATAAAAACACTACAAAGCACGGAAACATTAAACTTCACCTTCAAATAACTGGCATAAGTTCGGTAATTACAGTTGTCAAACCTTCATTACCAATAGTCTCAAAATTTCATGGTGGTAGATAAACACCAAGAAAACTAGAAGTTTTCTTCAGAGTAAAAGTTAGATTTTTGAAATTTGCATTGACCTAAGATAGTTTAGAATCTGGGTTTGAGGTTTTGACATGAATACATATCCACATTCACTCTAGCCCAATGTAGCACGGACACGGACACGGACACGGACACAAGATCTTTTAAAAAATAGGCATACGAACACGGCATGACATGGCAATTTTTTTATATATATAATATATATATGTACATACATATTATATAATGATTAATGAATGAACATTAATACTACTCACATCAAAACAACAATACATTCAATACAAACCAAAGAAATACACTAAAATAATTGTCTCCAAAGTCGAGAGAATTACAATGCTAGAGACAGCGAGAGAGATGTACAAGAGAGATCCACAGAGTAGGCGAGAGATGAAATTGCTGGAAGAAACCAAATGAAACAAGTAGATTGCGAATTTGGGTATGTTAGGGTTTTAAATACTTAATTGCAATTTTAACTCACATATGTCATGTAATAACATATTTGTCCCCAAAAGATTTTAAAAAATAACAAATATACCCCCTCTGTGTCCCCTACGTGTCCCCTTCAACAAGATGAATTAAATTAATTGGACACGCCATTTGGCATATCGCATACGTTTTCCGGCGTGGTCCCGGCGAGCCCAGCATGGGTACGGCAACCTCCAAGGAGTGTCCGTGCTACGTAGCTCTAAACTATATCAAGTCTCCCTGTAAAAACTTGAACGGACTTCTGAAACTGAGTAAATAATAGAGATATAGCAAGTTTCCACTTTCCAACCGTTTGGTAAGATATTTTATGCAAATAGGATAGGTCCCAGTCTGCTATTTTTGGACAAAAATAAAACAGAAACGAAAAAGAAGACCTTGTCTTCTATTTCGACTGAATAACAATTCAAAATCACCACAGTCCTACAAACAGCTGTACACAATGTGTCTATACCAAGATGAAGAAAAATAACTCAGGAGTCAGGGTGCATGATTTAAGGAATGTTTACTCGAAGGAATGGCCAAATGTTCAGCTACAGAAAACAGAATCTAGACACAACAAGTGACATGTCTCAAAACAAAATGCTTGAGCAGCTCTATTCCAATTTTCTGTAAGCTGACCAATCATGCTACAGGCAAAGGCACATTACTCCCCAGCACGTGTTTTTCACCAAGTTCTCTGTACCTTTACAGCATATTTTTTACTTCTTAGAAACATGGTACCATTTTGGAATCAAGTACGAGAAGTGGCTACATTATTTTACAATATCCAAAGGCAAAAATGTTGAGAGCATCAGTTACAAAATCCTAAGTGGTGTCACCACCAAATAAAATTCGGCTAATCACATTAAGTGGGACATCCATGTCCCCTACCAACCCAACTATGCTGTCGTCCCTACATTATATGAGATTTTGAATTTGGGGGTGAAAGTGCTGCGTGATAATCACCATTATACCCAATACCTACTCCCAAAGAAGTCATCACCCACCAGTGGTCACTAGAACACAAGGTTCTGAGAGGAACAAATCCATTTTATACTTAACCTTCAGCCTTAGAAATTTGCATGAAAGTGGCTGGAGCCAACTCAAACCCATTTCTCAAGCTCGTCACTGTAGCTATTTCTATTGTACAAAGCAATAGATTCTTTTATAGATGAATTACACTTGTATTCTAAAGGGAAGAGATCAGTACTTTCCTATGCATCACTGACTTAAAACAGAAGATTATACCACCCCATACTTTCAATAACACAGATGGAAAGTAACTTTTGACTTCCCAATTTCTCTGAGCACAATGAATAAACTACACCCAAATAATTACCTGAGGTCGTATTATCCGGTCCATCTCCAACATAATATCTTCAAGCGAGCAACCTTCTTCTCGGTTTTTATAGTGAGAGAATAGATGGTTAGCATGCAACAGATCGTATGAGCGTGGATAAGTTGAGAATGGTTCACACCTATATACAGCAGTGCAAATATTAGTACCACATATTAGTGAAACTTTATCGTATCGTAGCTAATTTAGCAATAATCATTAAACTTACCAGTCATGAAAAGCACCAATCAGACCCCGGTTGTAAATGGCAGATAAAGTGTTGTTCATGCTTTTAGGAACTATATTCATCACCCAAACAGACCATGTACTCAAAGCAACAGCAAATCCTCCACAAAATGCATTCATGTCCATGACATTGCGTACTTCTGTCTCATCTACATCCATCAACCTCCAATAATGGCGAACTTGATCTTGCCAATAGAGGGTATCCAAAATAAACTTTTCTTGATTGACACCTGAGGTAAGCATAAAAACATTCAATTTAATTCTTTTAAGACATAATTAATATCAATAGATATGAATGTATACTAGTGCTGAAACCCAAATGAACCAGTGATTAATTAGTGGTTCATCTCCATGTTAACCACTATGTGACGGGAAACAGAAGGAGAGCAATTTGTTTCACCAGCAGGTGAACAAATGTTATTCACCCTCAAGGGTGTGAGTCTATTTCTCGATTGTTTATTTTGTTCAGATTGAATTCTTAGGATCTCATATAAAACTTCAGGTCAACCGGGTATCGGTCGTAATCTATGAAGCACGGATACTCCGAAACTAGTCACGTACCCATATCGGATACTTCTCCGATACCGATACACCCCGATACGTATCGGATACACCAAATAAGTATCCAACATTAAAATTAAATCATTTTAATTTCGGATACTTTTCGGATACTCGGTGGATACTTCTAGGATACGGCGGATACTTAGGAATACGGCGGGAGATGCATTTGATTCGCTTGAGGGTGCGGTATACTTGAAGTTGCTAGTCTTTTCCTTGATAAGCCGGATATAGAAGCTATAATATTCTCCGATGAAGGCTGAGAGGATGTAATTGAATGTTGAAGTTGATATGGATAAAAATTAATAGGAATTATCATTTCTTGATTTAGACTTTAGTCACTTTCTTTCTATTTTGAATGACTTTTGAAAATTAATTTGTACTAAATGATTGGTATAATGTTATTAGCAATTCAACTACTCTTCTAGTTCTTTTGGCTTCTTTTTATGCATAGTACATAACCGATAATTATTTATAAAAAAATAATTTATAGCCGTATCCCCGACGTATCCGTATCCTATTTTTTTAGGTTTTGCCGTATCACCGTATCCGTATCGTATCGTATCCGTATCCCGTATCGGTATCCGTGCTTCATAGGTCGTAATGAACTGTTGTGTTCAAAGAACCGAAAAAGGGTGCAAGATACAGAGACAAATGCAGCCCACTATTGGAATGAACCCCTAACAAATCAAGCTGGAAAAAATGGAAAATTTTCAATTATTGAAATAAGACCCAGAATGAATCCGACTTAAAGTGGGTAAAGTTACCCTCATCAAAATAAGGGTGAACAAAATTGTTCTTGAAACAAAGCATAACTGCAGCATTTGTTTCAAGAGTAAACAATAAGAGGGCCGGTGCAACAACAACAGATTTAGAAGGAAAAAGCAGTCGTATTATAGTTTTCAAACATATCTCACCATCACCAAAGGTTTAATGATTATCACCCGGATTCTTAACGAAGATCCCCACTGATGGTCCAAATACAGAATAACTTCTTAAACCAGGAAGCAACACTAACTAAAACTCCTAGTACTCTAACTAAGCATACGAGTCTGATACACGCAAAAATTCTCCACTATATACGAGAATTAGCACAATAAATCAAGCAAGAGAAAAGGCATCCTACAGCAAGAATTGCAGCATAGATGCATGTGTGATAGGATTATGATACTAAAAGTCAGTGCAGAATGAAGAGCAAATAATCAAAACCGTAAACAACTCCATTATACTTTGTGAAAGTACTTTAGACGGACCTACACTACTAAGACTTCCGGAATATTCTGAAAGACGTTGTGGCCTTGGAGGGAGCTTGTGAGAAGTATTTTGTGCTTGACTTAGTGTTATACAGTTCCTAAGTGGTGTGTTCCATGAGGGATTAGAATCATCAAATGAATCACATAAATTTATAAGCTTCTGCTCTGCATTCTGAAGAATACACGACTGATTTTCTGGCTTAATCCATATTGCAGTCTGAACTTTCCGGGAAATGAGCTTCCAGCACATTCCAGAAGTCAAATTCATCAACTTATCCCATATGAGTGGAAAATCTTTATCCTTTCTGTATGCTGGTGGAGCTGAATACACAAAATACCCATCCGATCGCAGGAGGCGATTCACTTCTTTGAGCAGAATACCGTCTGCACAATAGCAAAATTGAAATTAATAAAAGGCAACGTGGTAAAGTAGCATAAAGCACTCCTAGATTCACATGTACTAGTAAAGAAAACTTAGCCTTGTCCTTAGATTGAGAATATAAGAAACGAGAGACAGAGAAGGAGAAGAAGAAGAAATCTGAAAATCCGAGGAGGGAGAGGATATAGAGAACGAAATCATTTTCAATATTAAAATAGGCAAGGTCCCCTTCAACCTCTCCACCATAACATGAAAAGCATTCTACGTCCTTAATCTGAACAACGGAGGAGGGAGACTTTCATCTCTCGGACATATTGTCGTATAACTTCACTACTAAATTTCTTACGCTACCCAGGCTCCCACTTACGCAGGCTTTCCCCATTTTCCATGAAGAGACTGACCAAAAGCAAGCGCGCGCACGCAGGGGGTAAAATTTTAATATAGATTTGACCAGAAATTCAGGTCACGATTTAGACTTTGTTGGCTCGGTAGCACTATAACAGTCACCCCACCATAAAATTTTGGTTTACTTAGAGTGTTGACATTTGGGAAGGGGGGGGGGGGGGGGGGGGGGGGGGGGGGGGGGGGGTGGGGGTGGGGTTGGGGGGTGAGGAAGGGGGAAGGGGGTTGGGGTTATGGTTATAGTATATGCCACTGCTCAGGGGCACGATATTTTCTATCCATAATTGTTATTAGCTTTTTACATCCACTGCTTTCGTAATGGACATTCAAATCATAGGAAGCTATGAAGATATTTCTTATGATAGGCTTTCTCCTTTCTTTTATTTCTCCTCATCCTCTTGTTCTTTCTTTTCAGCTCTAGGTAAAATTTTAATAAAGATTTGACCAGAAATTCAGGTCACAATTTAGACTCTGTTGGTTCTGTAGCACTATAACATTCACCCCACCATAAAATTTTGGTTTACTTAGAGTGCTGACATGGGGAAGTCTCAAACAGAATCTGTATTGGGACTTGTTGGGTTTACTATGGATGCCAACATGTGTTTACTTCCGACAACTATACAACCATCAGTGAATATTGCTTGCACTAAATTCAAGGTTTAAATCGTGCAGCAAGATGATTTCAAGTGCTAAGTTTCAGCTAAAACATAAATGATATAAACATATCAGCAAAATCAACTTTTCAAAAAGCCAATATCGGAAGGGAAAAAAAAAAAGCAAAAGAAAAACGTCCCTTCCAGTGAACATACCATTTTCATGCCAATCAACACGACACCTTGAACAATGAACCATCTCAAAAGAGCTACTGGGATATGGTAGCTGCTTTGTGGCTAAAGAAGAAATCATTGCTGCAATTCCTCGCTCCAAAGCAAATTGAATTTGATTTTCATGGCTATCTTTGGGAGCAAAAGACATTGTTTGTATATTTAATGGAAGAAGATATGCTGCGAAGCTAGCAACCCCACAACCCACATCCAGAACTTGAAACACCCCAGCAGAACGGAGATCTCCGTTCTCATTAGTAGTCATATTTCCTAACCTGCAGACCCAAAAAAAAGAGTAACATATTGAGAAAAAAATGCCAGGTCTGTCTACCTGAAAACCATAACTCAGCTGATAGACAACGGAACAAGCCAACGACTAATCAACTACATAGTCTAAGTAGTGTAGGATCACAGAATCATAGTAGACTACAAATTAACTATAAAGAATGGAGCATCATAAAGAACAGACAATACAAAAAACAGAAGGAATATAAATCCTGTTTTGACAAGTCAAATTAAAAAATAGGACAACATAATATCATATGAAATAATCAGCCCGGGGATTTAACTACCAGCCACTACATATTTGTATCGACTGTTACGGATTTCGCACTTTGGGTACTGATGTTTACCTATGTATCAATCGATATTGTCAGATACCAGCTGTTTATGGCCGTATCACCACTATTGATATGCATCTTGATACCACGATTTAGAACCCGAATAGCCGAACGTAGTCATAAATGATATAAAATCATATGAAGTCATCAAATCAGAATCAAATTCTGTGTGAGACATGGCTGTCAACGATTTCATGCCCTTATCTTGTGATTATATCATGCAACATTATACATAGTTTTCTCACTCATTTGGATTAAGCATTATGTAATTATCATCACTCCCAAAGTAATCACTCTACATGCTAATCCAAGCCACAAGAAAAGGGACCATTGGAAGCATGAAATTTTTTAGTTGTTTCTGTATGATTGGAAACAGTCATTGTGGACTTAATTTCTAAAATAAGGGAAAGGATAACCAATTTCAGGAATGTACAGATATGTCTGGAAAAGGACTAAAGCCTGTATACACATTTATACAAGCTCAATCATACAACAATTTGTGCTTGAGGTCCACACTTTTCTTCACACAAAGTGTACAAATTTAATATTTGGAAGTATAATCAATAAATTTGGAAGTATAATCAACAAGGATTTATCACTAGAGTACCACATTCCTATGCCCCGTCATCATACCAAAACGATGTACTTTTTAGGTGACATACATATAGCCTTAAATCCTTACTGATTGCTATATAGAAAATCTCAATGACAATAACAAACACGACATTTTAAATCAAGCAAGACCAAACTTATCCCAAGTGGATCCACAACCTTCATTCAAACCTTGGAATTCATTGCGCAACATATTTTCTACAGTCAGAACCTATCACGAAATAAATCCTAGGCTGCACTGTTATATGTTTCTAGTTGTTGCCATAGATCATTATTACTGCGGCGATGAACACAAACATTTAGATACTTATGGTTGAATCTGTGGTACGTTGGGAATTCCTACGAACCACTAAACTAAAAATAGAGAAGTAAAAGCATAAGCTTTTGTAATAAAAAAAAACACGATAATATCATCTGTAAAACATGTTGATGTATTTTTTACATTCATGTAATCAGGTCTTACTTTGCTTTTGGTTAGGAAAGGGACCTTAGGGCATAGTCAGATCATTCCCTACAGGACAAACTTACATATACTTTGGAGAATCAGGCAACTAGTATTTGAAAGTTAACAAGACTTGATCTCTTTTTGTACCAACTGCTGTTGTTATACACTTCAATGGATTGAATGTGTGCCTGTGTGGCAGGTGGTAGGTAAAAGAACCAATACTTGGGCAATGTAAACATTTTACAAGAGAGAACAATAGAAACAATTTAACCAAAGGTACCTCTGGATGTACTCGGAAGCCCCATGTTTGAAATGAGTACCACCACCCGGAAACCACCACAATCTATCCTTCTCATGCACCCAATTTTGTCCTCCTTTTACTTCAGCAAGGCGCGTGTGATTCACATTGCTACGCCACACATAGTCCCTACTAGTGGGCCATCTTATTGGTATCTTATAATCAACTGGGGGTGGCACCAAGCAAAATAAACGCCTTTCAAGGGGAGGGCAATGCCTCTCCAGGTCTTCTCTCCTCGAAAGATCTAACTTTGGCAGTAATTCTTTCACATAAGAAACATCATGGCATGGGATATACTCATTGAATAACAAAGGGCAAATATTCATCCCCGATTCTGGGATTGTCAGAGGGGATCTCCTATAAGAAAGATCAACTTTGTTTGTAAAGGTTGGAATGCCTGCAAGCATAAAAGAATAGATCCATGTGAAAAAGAAGGCCGAAACTATCAAAGAACCTTATGCAATGCCTGAAACCTTGATGCTGCCTGCCAAGAATGATGAGAGTGACAGTTTCAGAATAAAGGCAGCCACGTCCAGATATGGCTATGGATCAAGTCTATACGCAACCAACCCTTCAAGCACCCTCTTTATAGGCATGCTCTTTAATTTACAACACAGTAAACTGCCTAAACCCCACCATTCAAGACTGCTTGGCTTTTAGCAGTTATACAACGTGCCGAATAAAAGGAAATTTCAAAATGAAAGGGAACACATCCAAATAGTCTAACCAGTAACCACAGGTTGAAGAATCTGCTACTCACTTTTTCCTTCCCTTCCCTTCTTGCCGCTGCCACCCAGGGACAGGCAGAAAACCAACTGAATAGACAAATACCGTGGTACTAGTTTCTTAATTATTGTAGTTTGCATGGTCAAAGTAATAGTGGTGGAGGTGTTATCACAGACCCTTCAGAACTTTTGTCCTGCTTTTATAACCGCCTACGATATCTGTTCTAATTTATGGCTGAAGTTCAAGCTCTTGAAGATGGCTTTAAGCTTTTGTTAGGTCATCTTATTACCTCGGTACAAATTGAATCAGGTTATAAGTCACTTGTTTCCGGTAGTACTGGCGGCATCGTAGTCTGGATTTACTTCCGCTAAATCTTGTAGATGATTTCTCACGAAAGTCCACCATAAAAGTTATGGACTCCACTTAGAGCACCACATGGCAATGACCGAGTAACTACCAAATGGAATAGATGAATACAACCGTGAATAGAATAGCTAATGCCAATCTTGGTGACTCTTTTGTTATCCATTGCATCCAGGAGAGTTTCTTTTTTCCCATTCGAATTCCTCCGAACTTTCAGCGGCTAGGGAGATATAACACCATCATATAATCTTACGAAGGGAAAACTAGATGTCCTTGGCTCTTTTGTATTGTTTGTTCCTTGTGTAAATTGTTATTTTATTGTTCACTAAAGTTCTTGCTGTTTCTCAAAAGAAAAAAAACTAGACTACCCTGTCATCAAATATAATAAAGGGAAAAAATTTAAATGCCACTATGTCAGTGCTATGTGTTGCCATAAGTGAAGTGCAATTGGTTAATGCCGAGGAGCGTTTTGGTAGACAAGATGATATGTGGCAGATGTTGTGAGTGATGGCCCAAGACCACCAAATAACTTCCCATCACATATAGCAAAATTCTTGTTAATGGAAGTACGGATATAGCCTTATGCGGCATATCATTTTAGCCATAACCAGATATTTGGCAAAATTCTCAAAAAGTCATGTCATGGAAGAGTAAGAGCGTTGAACTCAAAAAAACAAAGCATCTACTAACATGAGCATAAGGAGTGGCTCCCTTATTAATTACAGAATGCCACATTATTTTCCTTAGTTGCATTTATCTATCATTGAGCAAAAGTGAATATTTTCATACAATTCCTCCCTTAAACAGAGAAAGATGTGCAACTTTATGAAAACCATACATCAAATCAAACGCACAAGTCCAGAAATGATAACGGGTTCAAAAGTCTCTCCTCAAACCAATCAAATCCGGAAAACTGCCCAAGATATTTGCTTGCCTACCACGACAAAAAACGTGGCTGCCCCTCATTACTGGAAATGATCTGAACTCATTAAGGTGGTGAAGAGTAACAACATTCAGTAAATCTAAAAGTTTTATCAACAAATCCACAAGAAGTGACTCCCTTATCAGTCATCTCTGGGATGCCACATAGTGTTCATCTACCATTGAGCAAAAGGATATGTTCACGTATTTCCTCGCTACAACAGAAAGATGTTCGGTTACCAAAGTGACAAATGTTCAAAAAGGATAATGGGTTCAGAATTACCCCAAACCCGCACCAACTAAATCCTTGAGTGGCTGCAATTTAGTCTACAATTACTAATGAAAACAACAAGTAGGCTCCGTCTTGCAAATCACCACAGAACCAGAAAACTAACCAGTCGAACACCAATATATGCGATCACATATCCCAGTTGGGTAAATCTTCCTAGCATACCTATTAAACTAAGAGCAATAACAGGTATGCGGAAAAAAGAACATAAATTCTTACGAAAATCAATATGATGTTTAAATGCACTTGGGTGTGATCCCAAGAGACAAATTTGAACACCTAACCAATTCTCTGTGCATTTTCGTTTTTACCTCTTCTATGTTCTTATCTTTTCCTTAAAACTACCTACAATAACAAAATCCCTACACCTAAACACATCGGAGATCATGCCACCTTGTATATACAAAAAAAACTGCAGTCAGTTGACAGTTGATAAATAAATAACCAAATACAGGTCTAGAGAGGGTACCAGGGGATGATGAAGAAGAAGCATTGGAGGGAAGTTGAGAGACTTTATAAAGAGATGAATTGCTGCCGAAGAGCGTGCCCGTATAAAAAGAGCCAATCATTACTAAGAGAGCCACCAATATCAGTTGCCCCGACTTCGAATCGAACGCTGATGATGAACAAAAGTGGTAACCCCCCATTGCGGTGCCCTGCCCCACCACTTTTCTCTCTATTTCCAGATGGAGAAACAGATACAATTTACATATAATGAAACATTAGCTACAGAGAGAGAGAGATGAGTTCTACTAGTACGAGAGATCAGCAGAGGCGCATCGACATTGTTGCTTCAGAGAGATCTCTCGAGTCTCTAGTGTGATGTGAATTTGCATGAGAGAGAAAGCAGGGAAAATGGAGCTGCGAAGCTCTCACCGACTTGAGAAATGCTCCGTTTGCACGTGGGTGATCCGGTGAATTAACCCGGATGGATACCCGACTAAGTTAAAAACGGGTGGGTTTGCTTCTATTATTTATCTCTGAATAAGTCTATTTGTATATCATGCCTACGTGACATATTATTATAAAATAAAATTTAAAAACAGGTTTTATAAATTTTGATATGTGTTCAAATTAATAAATATCATATAGACATAATATATAACTTGATATAAAACATAATGTGTTCGTAGCATTAATCTTTATCTATATAACAAAAAAGACATGTTTTTTCAAATTATCTAGACACAAGTTAACTTTTGGAAGATTTCAATGGCTGAGATTAAGTCTGATTTTTTATTCAATGGTTGTGATTACTTCTTAAGTCAGAATTTGTACTTCTCTGCGGTTGGGTAAAGAGTTAGGATAACATTTTGAAATCTTCAGGAAATCCTCTTGAAGGGCAACCAAATATCATTTGATAGCAGCAACTCAACAGCAAAAGAAAAATGAAAAACCTAGCATTGGTTTGGTTTTGGCCGAACAGCCTTCTTCAAACAAAACCTCCTGCGATCATACCATTAGAAAAGTTACTTGAAAGCTTTGACTCAAAAGATTAATTATTTGCTTAATTGTGACATGTCTGTGTACTTAATATAGAGCTTTGACTCCAAGATTTATGTTGTTTGCATTTTCTCACAAAAGTCTCTGTATTTGTTGTTTAACTTCGTAATCAGATTTCTCACCTTATCAATTATGTTGCTTGCATTAATTTTTCAAATTTCACAAAAAACACATTAGGCTTTTAAAATTATGCACCCGCAGATCAATATTGGTCTTCACATTTTACATTATCGCTAATATGACTTTATCGAATTTGTGTTAAGGGATTAGTGGGCAATTTAAGAAATTTTCAAGAGATGCACATGTATAGCTTGGTTCTCTCTTTCATGGAATTTTAATTTTTATATGAGGACTTTTGGTTTAATAATAACCGGTTGGCTGTGTTCGGTTGAGTGTTTCTGAAACGATTTTTAAAAAAAAAACTCTGAAATGTTGTTTGGTGTAAGTGTTTCAGAAAAAATTTAACTCTTGAGAGTTAAATTTTTTCGGTGTTTTCGAGGTGTTCTCTTTCTCTCTCTTCTTTTATAGAGAGTTAAAGTTGTTTAGAAAAAAAATAAAAGTGTTTCAGTTTTCAAAACACTTTCAGAAAATTTTCAGAAAAATATTTTAGAAACTTCTAACCGAACATAGCCATGCATGGTGTTTCTCCAATTTGGTCCATATTAAAGATAAACAATTGGCAGCACTAGAAAATGCGTTGATATGTAATATACACTACATCAACAAACGCTTGTTAGGATATTAATAACTATCTCAATAAGGGACCTAGAAAAACTTTTGAGCCTCTTCAAAGTACATCATTTGAATGCCTTAATAAGTCATTTACGGGGCACCTAGAAAATACATTGATAAGCGATAGATGTGCACCTAAAAATGCAGTAAGAGCAAACTCTTGAGACTTTTCAAAGTACCTCGTTCGAATGCCTTAATAAGTCATCTACACGGCACTTCAAAAAATGCCTTGATAAGTAATATATGTTGAAAGCATGGTAATTGCATTGGCCAAAAAGTCAATTAAATTGGCTCACATTGAATGCAGCAACCATTGAAGATTTGTGAAGATCTCAGCATGCTTTCCATTAATTACAGAGCATGCTTGGCATGCAAATGAACAAGGAACATTTGTTTGATTCCCTCATCTTTTCCCTATAAATTGGTGTATTATGTAAATGGAAAATGTGAGAGTGAACTGAGGCAACACTCAGAGAAATTGTGAGGTGTGAGAGTTTGTAATATCTCTCTTATATTAGTGAATCCGCTGCCCCCGTGGACGTACCCGATTTTGGGAAACCACGTAAATCCTCTGTCTCTTGTGATTGAGTGTGTATGTGTTGGGTTTATCGTTCCTGGGGCACTACAAGTGATATCAGAGCATTAGGTAACCCAGAAACACGAAAAATCAGAGTTTTTCCAGCTCTGGTTCGGATTTGCCCAGAAATCGAAGTGTTCGAAAATCTGTTTTGAGCACTAGGTTTCGTTCCTCTCGTCGAGACGATTCCAGAAGGTATTACACGACTTCATACGACGTCGGGGTGAACCGCACCTTCCCGTCAAAGTTGCGTTTTCTGGTCAAACGAGAGAGTAAGATCTACTCTCCCCACACGCTGCCAAAGGTTGAAGACGCTGAGTCAGCGCCGACGTCAGCCCTCCCAGCCACGTCTTGTCCAGTCATCAGATACGTGTCCTCCACGTCGTCGGCCACGTCAGCATGTCGGGTCCAGTTCTCGCCACATCATTCCACGCGTGGACTGACACGTCAGCATTCTGTCCAGGTGTTACTGCCGCGTCAGCGAGGTTGCTAGCAGCAGATCCAATCAATAGGAAATATTCTTTTTGAAAAAGAATATTCTAGAACCTATTTTTTGCGATTTCGGAGTCGTTTTAAGTCTGATTTTGGCAAGATTATAGTGTTTTTTTACTATTTTCGACGTTCCGGATCCAACGGCGAGCTTGGTTTTCTATAATTCAGCTCAGAAATTTGTGCACTATCCTTTTTTGTCTTAAAACGTGTGTTTTCGGCGCTTTTTGTCATCGGATATTGTCTTTGGTGGAGTTCAAGAAGTCCCGATGGAAGATCCTGTTGCAAAGAATACCACGGTCACTTCCACTGGCACCGAGATGGGTACCTCGGAGTCCAAAACCACTTCAAACTACTATGGGCAACAGAATACAGTTTCCAATGCTAAGTTTGAGGTGGAGAAGTTCGATGGAACAAATAACTTCGGCATATGGCAATGCGAAGTCTTGGACATCCTCTATCAACAGGAGCTGGATATTACACCCGAGAAAAGACCGGATGATATATCGGACAAGGATTGGACGAAGCTTAATCGCCAAGCTTGTGGGACGATCAAACTTTGCTTAACAAAGGATCAGAAGTACTTCGTGATGAAGGAAACACTAGCCAAGGAATTACGGGATAAACTAGAGAACAAGTACATGACGAAGAGCATTGAAAATCGGTTATTTCTGAAGAAGAAACTATTTCGGTTTCAATACAAGCACGGTACGTCAATGAATCAACACTTGAACGGTTTCAATAAAATCTTGGCTGATTTGCAAAATTTAGATGTTTCTATTGACGATGAGGATAAAGCATTGTTATTGTTGAATTCTTTACCTGATACATATAATCACTTGACTACTACCTTGCTTTATGGAAAAGATGAAATCAAGTTTAATGATATTTCAAATGCTTTGATGAATAATGAGGTACGGAAGAAGGACTAACAGGTTCACCGGGATCCGTCATCATCAGCATTTACAGCAAGGGGAAGGCCTGCCAACAGGAAGTCTGGAGGACGATGGAGCTCAAAGTCAAGGGGAAAATCAGTCGATGTAAAACGTCTAGCAAAAGATGAATGTGGCCATTGTCATCAAAAGGGCCATTGGAAGAAAGACTGTCCGAACAACAAGCCAAATGTGAATCTAGCAAGGAAAGAGGAAGATGATTTGGACTCAGCATTGACTGTGTCACCATCAGCCAGCCATTCAGACGAGTAGATCCTAGATTCGGGGTGTTCTTATCATATGTGCCCCAATAGGGGCTGGTTCTCGAGTTTCCAACAGCTCGATGGAGGAGTTGTTTTAATGGGCAATGACAATGCCTGCAAAATACAAGGGATAGGCACAATCCGGATGAAGATGCATGATGGGACAATTAGGGTTCTTCCAGATGTTCGGTATGTTTCGGACTTGAAGAAAAACCTCATTTCTTTGGGAGCTCTTGATACGAAAGGCTATAAGGTTACAATAGAAGGTGGAGTCCTGAAGGTGATTCGTGGGGCACTCGTAGTCATGAAGGGCACCCGAAAAGGAAACTTGTATTTCCTAGACGGGAGCACTGTCACTGGGAGAGCAACTGTTTCTAGCAGCTCAAACGACAACGATGCCTCCAGACTTTGGCACATGCGCTTAGGACATGCTGGCGAGAAGGCTTTACAAGGATTGGTAAGGCGAGGCTTATTGAAAGGAGCCAAGACTGGAAAGGTTGGCTTCTGCGAGCATTGTGTACTGGGCAAGCAAACTCGAGTCAAGTTTGGCACCGGAGTTCACAACACCAATGGGATTCTAGATTATATTCACACAGATGTTTGGAGCCTACCAAGAATGCAACCTTGGGAGGCAAACGTTGGTTCGTGACTTTTATTGATGACTTCTCCAGACGAGTATGGGTGTATACTATGTGTCACAAGGATGAAGTTCTGGATATCTTCCTTCAATGGAAGAAATTGATTGAGACACAGACTGGAAGAAAGATCAAGATGCTGAGATCAGATAATGGTGATGAATACAAGTCAAACCCATTTCTACAATTATGCAAGGATGAAGGGATAGTTAGACACTTCACAGTTGCAGGGACGCCGCAGCAAAATGGAGTAGCAAAACGCATGAATAGGACTCTGGTGGAGAAAGTTCGGTACATGTTGTCCAATGCCGAACTCACTAAGGCGTTTTGGGGAGAGGCAGTGAAATATGCCAGTCATCTCGTCAACAGATTACCTTTAACAGCAATTGGTGGAAAGACTCCTTTAGAGGTATGGTTTGGAAAATCTATTTTAGATTACGATAGGTTACATGTCTTTGGATGCCCTACGTATTATCATGTGATCGAGTCAAAATTGGATCCTAGAGCCAAGAAAGCTATTTTCTTGAGCTTTACTTCTGGTGTAAAGGGATGCAGGCTCTGGTGTCCCGAGTAAAAAAAAATTTTATTAGCAGGGATGTTACATTCGATGAATCTGCTATGCTGAAGCAGAATTCGTGTCCTAAAGAGAATGAGGAACCAAATGCTTCGCATCAAGAGGAGCAGTCAGAACAGGCGGAGGTTGAGACTCCCCTAGTTCCAGCCAGGATTGATCAGAAACTCAACCAGTCTAATGATGAGACTGGTGATCAGGATACAAGCTTAGAGAAGGAGGCTCTAGCTTAGGCAATTCCACAGCCACCTGAGTCCATTGCAATTAGCAGACCGAAGAGGGATATTCGGAAACCAGCCCGATATGCTGATCTGGTGGCATATGCACTTCCAGTGATAGATGACGATGTTCCATGCACTCATAGAGAAGCAGTTCAAAATTCAGAAAGCATCAAATGGCGAAGGCTATGGAAGAGGAGATGGGATCACTTTCCAAGAATCAGACTTGGAAATTGGTACAACTTCCAAAGGGCAAGAAAGCTATTGGTTGCAAGTGGGTGTATGCAAAGAAAGAAGGAACAGGATCCGACAACGTTAGATACAAGGCTAGATTGGTGGCCAAGGGCTATGCTCAGATGGAGGGGATCGACTACAACGAAGTTTTCTCCCCTGTCGTTAAACATCCGTCTATTGGACTTTTACTAGCTTTGGTTGCGCAGTTTGATCTCGAGCTAGCTCAACTCGATGTCAAGACTGCCTTTCTTCATGGAGATCTCGATGAGGAGATATACATGGCGCAGCCGAAGGGTTTCAAAGTTGCTGGAAAAGAGAATTGGGCTTGCAAACTACAGAAGTCGCTGTATGGTTTGAAGCAGTCACCACGACAGTGGTACAAGCGATTTGATCGCTTCATGATGGTGCAAAAATACTCAAGGAGCCAATTTGATCATTGCGTGTACTTTCACAAACTCCAAGATGGTTCGTTTATCTATTTGCTCTTATATGTAGATGATATGCTCATCGCATGTAAGAGCAAGGTGGAGATCAATAGGTTGAAAACTCAACTTAGCAAGGAGTTTGACATGAAGGACCTTGGAGAAGCTAAGAAGATTCTTGGCATGGAAATCAAGCGGGATAGAAAGAAGGGCACCGTCTGTTTGACTCAGACTCGGTATTTGAAACAAGTGTTGCAGAAATTCGGTATTGACAGGGATGCGAAACCTGTTAGTACACCTTTGGCCGCTCATTTCAAGATAAGCGTCTTGTTGTCGCCGCGCACAGAAGACGAACGGAAGTAGATGGCTCAAATTCCCTATGCCAATGCAGTGGGAGCTTTGATGTATGCTATGGTTTGCACAAGGCCAGATATTTCACATGCAGTGAGTATGGTGAGTAGATATATGCACAACCCAGGAAAAGGGCACTGGCAAGTCGTGAAGTGGATTCTACGGTACATTCAGGGTACTGTGGATATTGGGTTGAAGTTCGAGAGAAAACAAAACATTGGTCAGCTTTTGGTCGGATATGTGGACTCAGATTATGCTGGTGATTTGGACAAGCGACAGTCAACTACAGGATATGTTTTTACACTTGCAGGAGGACCGATTAGCTGGAGGTCAACTTTACAATCAACAGTGGCATTGTCTACGACAGAAGCGGAGTACATGGCAGTGACTGAGGCCTTTAAGGAGGCTATTTGGCTACATGGTTTGATTGACGACTTGGGGATTATACAAGAGCACGTTGAGGTGTTTTGTGACAGTCAAAGTGCCATTTGTTTGGCAAAGAACCAAGTTCATCATTCCCGCACCAAGCACATTGATGTCCGTTCCATTTTGTCAGGGAGATTGTTGACGAATGAGATATTCTTCTTTAGAAAATCGAAACGGCAGATAATTCGTCAGATATGCTTACCAAGGTGGTTACAGGGGTCAAGTTCCAACACTGTTTGGACTTGATCAATATCTCTCGAGTGCATAGCGCCTGAGGGCGCATTTGGGGCAGTGATGATTCAAGTGTTCGCCAAGGTGGAGATTGTTGAAAGCATGGTAATTGCTTTGGCCAAAAAGTCAATTAATTTGGCTCACATTGAATGAAGCAGCCATTGAAGATTTGTGAAGATCTCAGCATGCTTTCCATTAATTACAGAGCATGCTTGGCATGCAAATGAATAAGGAACATTTGTCTGATTCCCTCATCTTTTCCCTATAAATTGGCGTATTATGTCAATAGAAAATATGAGAGTGAATTGAGGCAACACTCAGAGAAATTGTGAGGTGTGAGAGTTTGTAATATCTCTCCTATATTAGTGAATCCGCTGCCCCCGTGGACGTACCCGATTTTGGGGAACCACGTAAATCCTCTGTCTCTTGTGATTGAGTGTGTATGTGTTGGGTTTATCGTTCCTAGGGCACTACAATAAATGTGTCATCTAAAAGTGCAATAAGAAAAAGCTCTTGAGACTTCTCAAAGTATCTCATTCGAATGTTTTAACAAATCAATTATATAACACCTAGAAATGCAGCATAGAAAAAGCTCTCAAGGCTCCCCAAAGTGTCTCATTGGAATGCATTAATAAGTTATCCATGCGTCACTTAAGGCTCACAGAAGAGCATTTAAGGTTCCATAAAGCACAAATGTCATGTTACCCCTATAGCTGCGTCGAGACAAACGACACTAAAGTGTAGTGCCCCAATAGGTAAGACGGCCCAATAGGCCCCTTATTGAGGCAATTATGAATGCCTGAATAGAATTTTTTCGTTGTAGTGGTTACTACCATACCCATACACACGGGAAAAAAACGGTTACCGTTTGGAAAAAATTAAGCGGTTCGATTCGAGTAACCAATAGTTCAGCTCAAATTGTCATCCCTAAGCAGGGTGTATAAAAGTTTTAAGAAACAGCTGAATGATTTTACAGTGACTACACCGCCATTTGAAAGCGTGACAGTTGGTTTTCACAATTGAAAAACTAAAGCCAACCAGGGGCATGTTATTTGTAATTTTTAACATCATTTTCATTGCTCAAATGAAGCAATTATTTTGCATTTTTTAAAGGTTTTGATTTCCTTAATTAGGCTACAATGGCAATTATATAAGAGTCTTGAGCACATAGCAAAGAACTTTTTATGAGAAGTTAAAGTTGTTTAAGGTAAGTGATAGGTAATTTTTCTTCTTAATAATTTTAGGGAACTTATTATTTAGTCCCATTTAGTAGTTAAGCTTAAGTTTTCATCTCCTCCTTTCGAATTAATTATCTTTTAGTCCCCAACATCAAATAAACTCAAAACAACCCTATATAATTTCTTAGATAGGATCTCGAAATTTCAGCAATTGTTGTCCAAAATTTACAACAATATCAATAGAAAATGAAAACATTTTGTAGAGATGTGAAAGGAAATTGTTTGCGTGGGAAAGGAAGTTGAAGGGCAATTTTAGATTTATTTGAATTTGGGAACTAAACAATAATTGATTTAAACGGATGGGGATGAAAACTTAAATCTAACTACTAAATGGGACTAAATAATTAACTTCCACCCTATTTCTTTAAATTTTTGGTACAAGGGGAAGTTGTCGTTGCACAATTGTCTAGTGGCCTTTAATTGAATGAGTAAAGGCCAATCTCCGGGTTGGGTGAGAAGGGTTGCCTAACACCTTGGCTCTTGGACGCAAAATCTCTCTAGTTGGTTGGTTCTTAAAACAAAGTGGAAATTCCAAAACAAAATGCGCCGCAATGGGCTTCCGAATGGACATGCCACAATGGATTTAGAAAGTTTGCGAATGAATCATTTGAATGGACTTGCTACGCAACAGGCTAGTATTCAGAGTTTGAAAACTCCGCTAAAGATATAGAGAGCTAAAACTCGAAATTTCAAATTAAAGCACATATTGTTAGTTTTAATTGATCATGTAGGAAAATCCATGTATTAGTCGAATTGATAACCCAACTTAGAGTTATACTATGTCACGAGTTCTGTCAAGAAGACAAGCAAACTTTTGTCCAAGTACCTTCGGGTATGTCAAAAGGCTCTAAGAAGTAACACTTAGATTGTCTATCTATGCATCCATGGCGGCAAGAAGTATATCTTTGGCTCTAGACAAAAGCTCCCAAATGAGATTATCTTGCGCAACTTAGTAAGCCATAGAATTTTCCCAACTAAGATAGGGACATACAGGCTATGATTAATATTGGCTTAATTATTCGGGCACCTCCCAAAACTATCACCCAAAATCACTTTCATCTCCTAAAAAACATTTGTATCACTATCACCCCTGAAAGTACTGTAGTGCTTGGGCCCTGTAACTTTGTTAATTGGAATATTAAAAAGATTAAAATGTTTCTGGTATTATAAACCTCTTATGAGGTTAAAAAAATCATTGGAGTCGTTAGTGGAACAAATTAGAGGCGATTTGAGAAACCCAACTCTTTCCTCCATCAAACTCTCTCTCCTAGCTCAATCGAACCCAAACTCCTTAGATCTCTTGCTGCCTTTCCATTATGTGATGTCCTGTCCCACATTGAAAGTGTACATAGGTGATCCCGGGTGTATAAGGAACCATGTAAACTACTACTAACAACTCGGGCTTAAGCATTTTGGGCCACGTGGTTGGATTCCAACAAGTTGTTGGGTCAGTGATTTATATGGGGCGTTACAAATGGTACCAGAACGACCCATGTACACCATCGAATGTGGGGTCGGGACTTTGTTTTGTTGCTAGAGAACAGACCCGGGGGTTAAGCCATGGTAACTCTAGTGTTTGACTCTTGCGAGGGCGCAAGGTCTTAAAGGTGGGGAGATTGTGATGTCTTGTCCCACATCGAAAGTGTACATAGGTGATCCTAGGTATATAAGGAACCATATAAACTACTACTAACAACTTGAGTTTAAGCATTTTTGGTCACGTGGTTGGGCTCCAACAAGTTGTTAAGTCAATGGTTTACATGAGGCGTTGCACATTCTGTTGCTTTGAAATCTCCAATTTCTGGCCGTACGAGAATGGTGGGAGTTCATTTCCGATGCCTTCGCTGTCTCACAAACTTGTCTCTTATGGAAGATGTTTGTCGCCAGTGTCCTCATTCGTTGTCATTGTTCAGAGATTTCTTGACAAGATTTTCTTGCAACGGGACTCGAGAAAAGGTAACCATATGTGGAAAGGACCCTTTTATAGGTGCTTCTTGTTCTTCTTCCTAGGGTTTCTGCTAGGTATGACACTGTTTGGCTGCACCGATGATGTATGGAACCACGGAAGAGACATAGGGTTAAAAATACTAGAAAGAACTGTCTTGTGATTATGAAATAGGTAGTAACTTTGATAGGACGAAAGTGTACAAGTATAGGATTTTTTTGAAATGAGTAGTTAGTTTGGTTAAGTTTCTGATTTTTTTATTAGTTTTTTTGCAAGTTTCTTCCTTTTGTTAGTTTTTTTTGCAAGTTTCTTCCTTTTGTTTGTCTGTTTGTGTGATTGGTTTAGTGAATTTGTTTACATGTGGTTATATGTTTGGTTGTCTGTGATTTTGAGGGTTTGAATGAAAGCTTGTAGGCAATATGTTTTTTATGCCATGCACCCCCTACCCCAACAAAAAAAAAAAAAACATGTATGCAATATATATGTTAATTGTTTGCAAGTTTCTTCGGCAGAGCCCAATAGATTAACGACAGTGACGACAACATCGTGCACTCCAATTGGCCATCGAAGATGACGATGATTTTTAGAGAGTATTTGTAAAAGAGTATTGAGAGTAAAAAAAATGGATTTTATGTTGGTTTAAAACTCTCTCTAAGGGCATAAGACACTCTCAAGGGCATTTTAGTCTTATTCTCATATTATTTTTTCTCCAAAACTATTTTTCGGTGAACAAATCTCATGGCAGACTAACAAAAGGGATCAAAGTGGCACACTAAGATACTTCACGGGTGATGGTGACAAATTTCTTCTGGAGGGGTGAAAATGAGTTTGAATGATAGTTTAGGGGTGTTTGAGTAATTAAGCCTTAATATTGTGCATTATCTATGTACTTAATCTTTCATTTGCACCAGGCATATTGTTGCAAATTGTACATGTAAAGGGGTTGGGATCAGGGATCCTAACTCCCATTCTTATTGTGTGGCCAATGTAGGAGACGAAAAAATTGGCAGCAACATTTCAGGCACCATAGGTAAGAAGTGGCAGAAGTCGTCTAGTCAGTTTTGTTGAAACAACGTCGTTAAGCAAACAATAAACTAATAATTTAATTTGGCCAAATAGAATCGTACTTACGATGAAAAGACTTTAGTTAAAGCGAATTGCTAGTCCATGTAGCCAATTGTGGGTCCGTGCAGGTTTTTGGTAACGTTGGAATTGTGAGTGGGTAATGAATGTGAGAAAGCATTCATATATTTCTGAATTCTTGCCTTGGCTTGAAGGCAAATATTTAGACAATCATGATTTGTAAAGACGTGTTCTTATAATGCTAAACAATTACTCACTTTTTACTCCATAATCATACTTAATTACGAATTATTATATTATTTTTGAATAAAATAAAATCATATCATGTATAATTTTTTTAAAAATTTGTTCAAAAAAATTATTTGAATGCTTTTTTCATTTGTTTGGTGGAGATCAGAAAATTAAAAAGAGAGAGCAATGGTGATTATGGTGAGCGAGAGGTCACCAAGGCTGGAAAAAGCAGGAAAATAGCTAGTTTGTGTTTGAGAGAGAAATATCGTGCTTGTGCTGGAAATCTTCATGAAAATTTATGCAATACTTTTGCGCCATTGTCAAGTAATGTCTTAAAGTTTATTCAATATCACACATTGGTGATAACTTTAAGACCAAATAATTATGTATTAGGAGATCTAGAGCACTATGTGTAGTGCCTCAAGAACATTGAATAATTACACGCTTTTAAAATTGAAAGAAGATTGGTGGGTAAGAGAACTGACTACCGCACAAGATAGGTAGTCTGCTTAGTCAAGACACGTGGTTTCCTCAATAGAGGGATCTCCTCAGCCTGAGCATGTTTTCGACCAATGCTTTTTAGGTTATGTTGCCCTCAACACATCAGGGATCTAGTCAGCTCCACCCTCGTGTGTCACCTAATTGTATTCCTATAAATCTGGGGTAAGGATTAGCCCCTTACGATAATTATCTATTTCTGAAACAATTAAGAATAAAGATTAACATCACTTAGCTCCTTTCTTTAAGGGAATCGTGTCCTAGTTTTATTGCACAAGATCAGTAGAAAGAAGATCATCTATTTAGTCTAATTCAACCCTGTGGTACAAGGTATGAAAACTCAGTCCATTTCGATACCGAGTTTTTCTTTTACTATTATCTCTATCCTAAATTCTAACTTAGACATCGAAGAGATGTTAATGAGACACTACACCGGTGTTAAATATTTTGTAGATTTCAATGGCAGCTCAGGATGCCATAATCCGTTTCATGGAATGCGGGGAGGTGCTCTGCATAGGTGCACAACATGGGTACTGTGCACCAAAACGACATAGTTTTGTGTCCCAACAAATTTTTTTTTGTGTGTGTTTTGTGTATGTAACATGTTAACAAAATTTTATTTTAAAATTTCGAGTTCACGGTTAATTTCAAAATATTTGTTTAAGTTGACAGTGAATTTTTCAAATTTTTAAAAAAATAAAATTCAAAAAGCACGACCTAAAGAGATTTAAATGAGCGGTATCGGTTATTTTTTTTAATACGGCAGTGGCAAAATAGACATATTTTTATAGTTTTCTTTTTACTGTGTCATTGCTGCATTAAAAAAAATAACTGATACCACTCATTTGAATCCCTTAGGTCGTGCTTTTTAAATTTTATTTTTTAAAAAATTTGAAAAATTCATCGTCGACTTAAATGAATATTTTAAAATTAACCGTGAGTTTGAAATTTTAAAATAAAATTTTGTTAACGTGTTACGAACACAAAACACACACAAAAAAATTTGTTGGGGTACAAAACTTTGCTGTTTTGGTGCACAACACCTCCCCCGGATCCTCCGTTTCATCAAACATATTGAGGTATCATCACCTAATTGAGAGGTAAATTTGTAAAGTACCCTAATCTGTCAACAGTATTAAGAGACAAATCTAATAAGGAAGCCTAGAGTAATTTTAGAAAACGTAAAGGAGGTGATTGGAGTTATTAGAAATCTTAAGGGAGGCAATTGTAATTTACCCATTATCTTTTCACAGTTACTTTGTCCTCACCACTGTAGTTTGTTTCATAACGGGATTACAAGTCTTTTTCACAAGCTAAGAATATTCAAAAGTGGCTGGGGTGCTGAACCTTTTTAGTTCTCTTTATTCCTTCTTTAATATAAGAGTGACCCTTCACATCTAATGTAATCTAGGTCCTATTTGGCGTAACTATATTTTTCAGATTGTATAGATTATTGAGCAAATAATCTAGCCCCATTTGGGCTAAATTAAATACGGACAAAATCAGGATTAATCTAGCTCCAAACACAACATAACCAACATATCCACAAATAATTTAGTCCAAACACTATGAGTTAGATTATCCCCTCCGGCACCCAATATAATCCAACAATCCAATAATCTCATAATCTAGTTACGCCAAATGGACCCCTAGTAGAGTTTGAATCATAAAAATATCATACTGGTTTGTGAAAATGAGATCGCGGATATTTAGTCTTTTCGATTGAACCCTCGAAACCTCGTACACTAGTGTAACTTTTCTACGGGTGAATTTAAAATAAGTCGTAAATTCGAAAGATCAAGATTATCCTTGAATCTTGATTTCTTTATGTCCCAATCTCTGCATTAAGAGTAATTGTATTATATTCTTCTCCTTCAACGAAGAAAAGGTCAAAAAAGACAAAATCTAAAAAGTGAAGAGAGTAAAGGCAAAAAAAATAAACTTCATTGGTGGGATATTCTAAAGGTGAATGGAAAAAAAAAAAGATTCAGGCCATGGGAAAAAGAAAGAAAAAGAATGCATTGAATTCAAGAATCAGATACCGGGTGGCCTACCATTGCCTACTATTACATCCTTCATTAAAATATGCGGAATGGGGACTGCGCACAATAGGGTGTGCTACGTGCTAAATTAATGTTGTTTTGACGCATAAAAATTGTCCGAAATTAAATTGCCCAAATTTTCTGACGCACCAAAACGTCATTTTGGCATGCAGTACAACTTGCTGGTGCACAGTGCACAACAAGCCGACCTGGTCCATAGTGTGGGATAAAAATTAGGATTCTATTGACAGAAAAATCCAAAGTTATCGTATTGGTCGGTACGTAACGTAATTTGATTTTAGACTTTTGATATTTTTTTTCATCCGCTAGACTTTTGATATTAGTATTTTCTTCATTTTCCATTTAAATTTTTTTCGCATTTGTTATTCTGACCTCAATATTTTGTAGATTATTAATTCATCTTGTAAAAGCTAAAAAAATTACTAAAGATGACGAATAAGCACAAAAAGACTATTTTTTAAATTATTTTGGTTGTTTCTAAACTTTTCAAATTTGGTACATTATTTATGACTTTTCTAAAATTTTTTGTCGAAACGAACTAATAATCCAAAAAAATTTGATGAAAGATAAAAAATTATAAAAAATTTCACATAAGGATCAAAAAACTAATTAAATAATAAAATCAGACCAAACTCAGTCGAGATATACTGTTTGGCAGATATATGATCGAACATGAATACTGATGTGTATCTCAATATCGTGATTTAAAGCATTGGAAAAACTCTAACCACGACAAAGACTGAAAGATAAAACAATTATGCGAACAGAGAAAGGCAAAAAAAAAAATAGTCAGAAAAGAAATTAACAAAACAATAATCAATCAAATTTCCTTTCCTCATAATTATAAAATATACATTCTATCAACTTCAAATTCATACAAACCAATAGAACTTGTAACTTAAACTATTATTGGCTTTTTTTTTTTTCCACCTGAAAACAATGAAGGAAACTAGAGAGAGAGAGAGAGAGAGAGTGAGCGCTAACTCCTCAAGGCTCAAACATCAACATGGCAACTCTGTACCAACTGGAACTTAATAGCAGGTCCAACAGGAATACCACTATCCCTGTTACCAAACTTAATATAAGCAGGACAATTGACATACAAGTGGTATTTACCAGACACCCAAGTCCCCACTTTCCACCTCACCTTCCCAGCCACCTTCACATTAATCAGCACCGTCCCCACCATCTGATCTTCACCGAGCGACTCCGCCGTGTACGGCGCCACCGTCACTGAATTTCCGCACACAAACGGGGACCAAACATCAACGTCCTTATGCCCCTGATAAGTGGGCGGCAACAGAGTGGGGAGAGTGATTTGCTGATTACGGTACGTAGCGTAGACGTCCATCTTGTCGTAGAAAATTCCGATTTTGTCATTGGGGTTTCGCGAGGAGAGGGTGACTTGGATAGTGGTGGTGAGGACGTAGGGGTCGGAGAGGTTGAAGGTGTAGACGGTGGCGTCGAGGAGGATGAATTTGGGTTTTGTGGGGCGGAGGATAAGGAAGATGAGGAGGATGGTGAAAAGGACGAGGAGGATGAGGGCGGCGAGTCCGGCGAGAAGGTAGCGGTAGAGCTTTTTTCCGTCGTGGTGGTGGTGGTGATAGTTGTGTTGGCCGCAGTCTTTGACCGTCATTGTTGCGGTGGTGGAGAACTAGAGGAGAGAGGGGCTTAGTTTGGGAAATGGGCGAGTGTGCGTGTGTGTTTCAGAGGTGCATGTTCACATACATGGAGAGTGGTGTTATTATATAGGAGGACACAAACAAATTACTGGCAGTAACACAGATATTTTATATATTCAGACATAGATATATTCAGATTCGTTAGATTCAAATTGAATTTTTAATAATTTTTAAATTTTATGTGCATTCAATAATCCCAAGCACGCTTGTGTCGGAATATATTTGGTATATGTTCCCTAAACTTTTTCATTATTGGAGACTCAAGTTAGAATGTCATTTTACATCGTTTATGTGGTATTTTCTGGCACAGTATGTGAAGGAATCAATCCCACATCGCTAAGATATTAAAATATGGGTAACCTTATATACATGAGAGGCCACTTCATTCATTGGCAATTGGTTTTGAATTGGATGCTTCCACATGGTATCAGAGCCCAAAAGGCCCAACGGCCGAACAAAGCCCACGATGACAGACCCAAGTAGAAAGGCTGCACGAAGACGACCCAAAAAGAGGCGCACGTGACAGACCTAAATACGGGCTGCACGTGAGGGGGCGTGTGAAGGAATCAATCCCACATCGCTAAGATATTAAAATATGGGTAACCTTATATACATGAGAGGCCACTTCATTCATTGTCAATTGGTTTTAAATGGATGCTTCCACACAATATACGTGATATTTTCAATTACTAAATTATTACAATATGTGAGTAACAAATTGTATGATCTATTTAACGTGATTTTATTATTAAATTATGTTGCCCTGTAGAATTTAATCTAGTTAGGTTGGTTTGGATTAATTATTTTGCTTGTATTTTGATCGCATTTAATGAAAATTTTAGTTTGACTTATAGAGAAAAATGATGAAAATGACCTTCAACCCTAACCCAACAAAGCATCTTATTCATAACACTTTTGTATTTTCGTCTTATAGGAGCACCTTGTCTTTCGGCTTATTAATTTAGCCCAAACCATAAGGATTGTTCTCGCCTCTAAATAAGAACTTATTCCGTTAAAAATCATAGGCCAAATAAACCTAATAAGTATATATTTTAATGTCTCATTCAAAAAATTAATCGATAAATAATTTACTAAGAGTACAAAATAAAAACACCCCATGTGATCTTCTGAAAAATAAGTACTGGGGGTGGGTGGCAGTTGGGGTTTGGCAGATGAAGCATGTAATGTAATTGAAGCTTTTCTGACGTTGTCCTTCTTGTTTTTCCGTTTATTTTGTCATAAAATTGATATATGAACTACCTCAATGTTAAAGTTAATAGAAAACGCATTTTAAGCTTTGTTTGGTTACCATCCATCCTACGTGTCAAAAAAAAACACAAAAGGGTGACCACCATATTTGGTCTACATGATGAAATCAGCTTCTACGTACCTTCAATTACTTTTTTCCTTTCAAACTCAACATCAATAGTGTGTGAGTCGGGCTGAGTCCGCACAGATATAAAATGAGATAAAATAATTATAAAAAGGCACGACATAAGACGTTTAATAAACGGGTCATTTTGTACTGTAATTTTGAGGAACGATACACAATTGCTCTGTTGCTGTTAGTGATGTTCTTCATTGTATTGGGTTTGGTTTTGTTTTGTTTTGATCGGTAGAGGTGGTCCTCGTTGTGTTGGTATCTAGCCAACAATGTTCTTTACCTGATGGGTGAGACTCAGTCACTGTATCGGGATTGTATTCTAATATATGTTATTTTTTGCTGATCCAAAAAAAAAAAACGAGACACAAGGTCAACACGCGTACGATAAAAGGTTAGCACAATACAAAGCACGACATGACACGCGACACCACATGGGCATGATAAAAGCATGACACTGAGTTAATTTTTTCGATCCACTTCATTTGCCTAAAGGATGGGGAAATGCATGTCTTGGACTGTAGATTTCATGAGCTAATTTCATTACTGAATATTTTTTAATTTTCATGACAGCACGGCTTGTGTCATGCACACAATTAGTCAGGTCAGGCCTAGAATTTTAATCTGGCACGACACAACATGTTTAATAAACGGGTACAGTTTGGCATAACAGGAAATAAGCTGGCAATATACGAGCCAAGCCGGCACGACGCAACAGAAACCTACAAGTTTGGATGAAAAAAATACTCCTTCGCTTTGCGGGGACGTACTAATGGCTAAATCAGAATATATGTTTTCATACATGAACAGTACTATGTCCTTAAGTTTATGTTTTCACACATCAGAGCACAATATAACCTTACATTTAAATGGCATTTTGTCAAAAATTTCATCACATTCATTGATTTATCTTCACTTGTTATTTTTAGGCACATTAAAATTATTTTTTTACTGCTTATTAAATAAGGAAAAAACCGATGCTACATTAATTGATAACAGGTGTCGAGCAAGGTTCTGAGGGAGACTAAACCAAGTTATTGGCAATGTAGGCCGAGTCTCGCCGATTAGGAAGATTTTTTTTTTTTAATCCTGATGCTGTCACTTGCTAGATAGAATATCGATGTTCTTATTTAACAAGAGAAAGAAATACAGTAATTTTTCTGGTGGAAAATAGAGCTTCATGGTTCCTATAAGCAATGGCATCCCTCCAAATTATAAAGGAGGAAAAAGTTCCAAATTGAAACCATATCCGTATCATTGTAAGCAGGGCAAGTGGCCTTCCCCAACCAACTTTTGTTTTTTATTCATGAATATATATCATGCTCTGTAGAAGCTACCAGCAACTCATGGCGTAGACCTAATTAAAACCCATGGTGTTTCTTTTAGGTAAATATTTGACGAGGAGGAGACCCACTTGAAGCTAGTTTTAGAATTGGTGGTTGTGAGTGGTTGATGGTCGTGAGACAAAACAAACACATTCTATATGGGTCTACCACTGATTAATTTCATGCCTTGGCGTCCAAGGGAGTTTTAAGACAATGGGTTAATCATGATATGTGAACGTAGTGTTCTATTTTTTTCCATAATTCAAGAATGTCCGGATCAATTTACGAACAAGTCGGATAATTTTTGGAGGATCAATATACCGTCAATTTATGGGGATACCAATTTATAAAGTCAAAGAAGACGCAGTCGCCTTAAAATTCAAGAATAGTGTGGGTTGAAGAAGACGCAATCTCCCTAAATGGATACCCCGAACCAAATGAAATATTAAGCATAGATGGATTATTACATATAGATGGACTATGTTGTTGTGGAGTCTTCCAATCCACGTTACGATTTTGCTTGTGATTCTAGGATTGTAATAGTAAGTCAAGTACCTAGATCTGCAACCATAAACAAGGGTTAGTGCCTCATTGTATGGAGTTGGACCGGGAAGCACTTCGATGTTTAAGTCAGTATTAGAGGAAGAAGATACAAAGTACTGAGCTCATGTTCTAAGATTAGACGAACCTTTTCCCCCCAACTACTATACCATATATACTACTCCTAACTTGAGCACCAAGTTTGGGATGACATGTGCCAAGCACACTCTTGGTGTAGTGATCCATAACTGAATTCTGTTATGACCTCACTTCTCGAAATAATGACTAACAGCTCATGCTTCACGTGCTGGGTTTAACTGTATGTCGAGTGGAGATTCCATCTTTGAAACAAGTGAGCTTGGCTCGGCAAGAAGGTACCCCATCCGGCCCGGCCACGGGAAATATCTCTTGCACTAAGGGAACATCACATGTCACGAGACCTAGTCTGGGCACGGATAGATACCACGTTGAGATGTAGTCTAGCTCTGCCCATCAGGATGCCAACATCGCGGTCATCAACGTAACTATGTTTAAGGATTTGTTGAATTGACTCGGCCTGGCTATGATTGTCTCAACTTGGTCCCATTAGGTATCGTGCTGACACTGATCTCCACATTATTGAAGATCATCTCCAAACAATTTTTCTTAGCTCCTTCTGGCACGTTTTGCACAAATAATATGGTCAAAGGTGTTCGAATTCCTGCTCTATATCTTCCTTGGACTCTTTCCTTTTAATAAAATTTTACTTTTCAAAAAATAAAATCTCTTTCTTGGATTCTCCTTGCTCCTTTTTTATTGAAGACAAGGATTCACCCCATTTGTCGTTCTGTTGTGTTTCCTGCTGCTTCTGGTATTTCTTTTGGCTTTGTCTCCATTGACGAAGTTCATCTTCCGTGCATGGTCTTTCATCCCTTTTTCTCTCCATAGCTTCACCAATCTTATGTTGTTATTTATTTTCAAGATTGACGCTCATTATTTTCTTGTGATGAATTTGATGGATGTTCATAAGGGTAAGATAATTAATTTTTTCTCCAGATAGAATAGAATAGGCAATGAATGGAGGGTCACAGAGGATTACCCATTTAACAAATGGTTTTCTAATTTTGGGAGAAGATTTAGAAAAGAAAAGCACCACCATCCATGGGTGCTACAATGGCTGGAATTACTAAGGTAAGTGTCTACGGATGAGGAGGTAGCAAGGGCAATTGCTTGTGGGAGAGAAATGTGAAAAGATAAAAGTTGGATATGATTGGTTGAGAGGGAGAGAGAGAGAGAGAGAGATCTCAATGGTGATTATGGTGAGTGGGTGGTCGCCATGGGTGAAAAAAGCAAGAAAATTGATAATACGTGTTCAAGAGAGGAAATATCATTCTGGCTTCATGAAAATTTATGTAATGTCCTTGAGGCACTATCACATAGTATCTTAATTAGTTCATTCACTACCACACATTGGTGAGTTTCAAGACTAAATGTTTTTAACTTACAATATGTGGTGGTGAAAAAATTTGAAACATTATGTGACAATATCTCAAAAACACTAAATAATTACACACATACTCTTGAATGAACAAATTGAGGTATCATCTACGGTTAATGTACCATAATGATCTGTTAACGGTGTGAAGAGACAAATTCGACAAGGAAGATCAGTATAATTTTAGAAAAAATAAAGGAGGTGATTGGAGTTGTTAGAAATCTTAAGGGAGGTGAGTGTAATTTACCCTTTTTCTTTTAGCAGCTTCTTTGTCCTCTCCGTTGTAGTTTGTTTCATAACGGATTTCAAGTCTTTTCCACAAGAGAATATTATATTAGCTTACGAAAATTAGACCACATATATTCAATCATTTCGGCAAAAACATCGCATTATTCAATTATCTCAATTTCTGCATTAAGGTCCTATTTGTTAGCAGTCATATGAGCCATATAAAATTTGGACCTCAAAATATGATAATTCGAATTATCATATTCGGAATTTGTTAGTGTTTGAATTCCAGATATAATATTCGGGGTTTAAATTTTATCCGCTTGGAGAGGGATAAAATTTAGATACAGTACCTTTTTTCGTCCATATCTTATCCCTCTTTCATTTGCGCAAATATTATTATTAATTACATGAGTGTCGTTATTAATTATGAGAATGTTATTCAAAATACTCATATCTATCATATTCACCTTCCTTAAAACTAAGGGTGTAACCGGTCCGGTTTGGTCCGGTTTGCCCTATAAACTCGGACCAAACCGGTTGACCGGTTTGAGAAAAACATAAACCGAAAACCGGACCGATGGTGTTCGGTTTGGTCCGGTTTGGCTCGGCCGGTTTTGGCTCCGGTTTGGTCCGGTTTCCGGTTTGGGTGGTTTTGGGCCAAAATTATCAAAAAATGTAAAAAAATAACTCAGAAATCAGAAAAATAACTTAGTATATGAACCCACAAATCAAATGCAAAATCAGTAAACAAATAACTCAAAATCATAACTTAGTATATGAAAATCAGAACTCAGAAATCATTAAAATAAGTATATGAACTCAATAAAAAAAATACAAAATCAGAGGGAGTAAGACATAAAGAACCCAAACACTTAAAACTATAAAGTATAAAATGACTTAGGGTTAAAACCGGTCCGGCCCCAAAAACTCAAAAACCGAAAACCGAACCGAAACAATTCAAAAAAAATCAAACCGGACCGAACCAGACCGGTCTGCTCCCAAAACCGGACCGGACCGACGGTTTGGTCCGGTTTTCCGGTTTAGTCTTACACCCCTACTTAAAACATACTCGAATAAATCATTTATAATTATTCACTTCTCTATAATAAATCTCTTATACTATTATATCTCTCTTCTCACTATATCCACACTATCTTTTCTATAATTTAATTGCTAACAAACAGACTGAGTAATCGTATGCTTCTCTTGAACTAATAAAAGGTCAAAAAAAAAAAATCTAAAAAGTGAAGAGAGTAAAGGAAAAAAATAAACTTGATTGATAGGATATTCTAAAGGTGAATGAAAAAAAAAAAAAATTGGATTCAGGCCAAGAGAAAAAGAGGAAAAAGAATCCACTGAATTCAAGAATCAGACATTAGGTGGCCTACCATTACATCCTCCGTTAAAAATTGGAGTGGGAAAAAAAAAATTAGGATTCCATTAACAGAAGAAACCCCAAGTTATTGTATCGGTTGGTACGTAACGAAATTTTAGACCCCTGATACTAAAATCTACATATGTATCAACTGATACTATCCGATATCGGTCCATATATGATAGTGTCGTGAATGTCGATGCGTATCCCATTAATATCACCATTTAGAACACTGGAGAAACTCTAATTAACCATGACAAAGACTGACTGATAAACAATCATGCAAACAGACAAAGAAAAAAGAAGTAATCTGAAAAGAAACAAAAAATAATCGATCATCATGCCAACTTCATTTCCTCATTATCATCAGAAAATACACTATCAACTTGAAAGTCATACAAACCCGTAATCAAACCATTAGAAGTAACTTAAGTAGTCTTTTGTTTTTTTTTTTTCTTGAAAACAATGAGATGTTTCAGAAGAGTTATATAAACTCAATTATTTGATTATTTTTTCGTTTTTATTTAAATTTTTTTTGTAATTTTTGTTTTTCGTCAACTTTTTGTAGATTATTAGTTCATCTTGACTAGAGGTTTCAGAAAAGCTATAAAAATAGATCAAATTTTTAAAAAAAAAATAGAAAAAGATTTTTTGGGCCTAATTGCGGTCTTCAATGATTTTCTTAAGCTTTTGAATATAATTTTATGCTTTTTAAATTTGTTTTATCGAGACTGATCAATAATCCATAAAAATTTGAGGCCAAACTGGAAATGCAATTTTTTTTTTAATAAAAACAAAATGTACTTAGAAATAATGGAGGCAAGACAAATGTAGTCTAAGCCCTCAAACATCAACATGACAAGGCTGAGTCAACTGGAACTTAATAGCAGGTCCAACCGGAATACCACTATCCCTGTGACCAAACTTAATATAAGCAGGACAATTAACATCCAAGTGGTATTTACCAGACACCCAAGTCCCCACCTTCCACCTCACCGTCCCTTCCACCTTCATATTAATCAGCACCGTCCCCACCCCCTGATCCTCGCTCAGCGCCTCCGCCATGAACGGCGCCACCGTCACTGCATTTCCGTACATAAACGGTGACCAAACATCAACGTCCTTATGCCCCTGATAAGTCGGCGGCAACAGAGTGGGGAAAGTGATTTGCTGATTACGGTACTTGGCGTAGACGTCCATCTTGTCGTAGAAAATTCCGACTTTGTTGTTGGGGTTTCGCGAGGAGAGGGTGATTTGGAGAGTGGTGGTAAGGACATAGGGGTCTGAGAGGTTGAAGGTGTAGACGGTGGCGTCGAGGAGGATGAATTTGGGTTTGGTAGGACGGAGGATGAGGAAGATGAGGAGGATAATGAAGAGGACGAGGAAGACGAGGGCGATGAATCCGGTGATAAGGTAGCGGTAGAGCTTTTTGCCGTCGTCATCGTGGTGGTGGTGATGGTGGCCGCAGTTTTTAGTCGTCATTGTTGCGGTCGTGGTGAATTAGAGAAGAGAAGGGTTTAGATGGGGATTGAGTGTGTGTGTGTGTTTAAGAGGTGCATGCTTTTATATATATGGAGGGTGATGTTACTGTAGAGGACAAGTTGTTGGGAACTCGTACTCAGAATAGCATATGGCATCATTTTAAATCGTATTTACTTACAAAATAATCAGTATGTTTTGAAAGTGTTCAATAATTATTCGGGTAGGTGGAGTTGGAATTTGACAGAAGGAGGACGTAATGTAATTGAAGCTTTTTGACGGTGTCTTCTTGTATTTTCTCGTATAATTTCTATATCAACTACTTCGATGCTCAAGCGCGAAAGATAGTCTGGGAACACACATGTTTTCGTACATATTTGAATATAACTATGTCTGAAATCATCGATTGCACCTGAGATTCTTCGTAATTATGTGATCAGTCACACGTTTGTGTATAAATATGCACGAAATATTTGTGTTCTTAAACTTGTTCAAAGTGAAAAGAGATGCATTTTGAGGCTTGTTTGGTTACCATCCATCCTGTGTGCCAAGAAAAACAAAAGGGTGACCACGATATATATTTGGTGCAGATGATGAACTCAGCTTCTAACTTCTAGCTTCACTTCTCTTTTTTTTCCTTCCTTTCAAAATCCGCATCAATTTAGTGTGAGTTAGGTTCTATCTAAAGTAATGAATCTTGTATCATATCGCTGACTTGTACCTTTCTAGCTTAGTCCAGTTCGTTCTGACTTGTTCCGGTCCATTTTGGCCGGTATAACACTGTACCAGATATTTTTTAAAAAAATTTAAATTTATTATATTTTGTGCTAATTACACATAAGTTGAAACTAAAATCATTTCTTTTTATATTTGGTGATTTGTTTCTAAGTTATGAGTCTTTATTTTATATTTTCAATATGATTTTTGTTAAAAAAATATTATTTAAAAAATATATATTAATTCTAGCGGTAAATTCAAAGCGGTATGCCGATACATACTAATACCAACACGTACCGTACTAGTAACAAAAGTAATACACTTGTCAATATGAGATTGATAACCTTAATTCTATCTAAACAGACATGGCATTGAACATTTAACAAATGGATCATTCATGCCGTAATTTTAAAGAATGAGAGACAGTCACAACACAAATATGTCAAAAGACAAGCTCGATACAAAGCACGACATGGCACGAAGCACCGCGTAGGCATGACAGAAGCATGTGATAATAAATTTTTTTGCCTCATTTGCCTAAAGGATGGAGAAATGCATGTATTGGATTTTAATTTCATGAGCTAATTACATTCAAACTAATAAGGAGTTCAAATGACAATGATCAATGATAAATGCATCCTCTTTTTCTTTTTTTTAATCTTTAACTTACAAATTATAAACAATGCAAATGGTTGATAATTGAGATATTCAAATTATAGATCGATATGCAATTTTTACCTCTCTCTTTCATTATACAGTAATTTGTTTACTTATTAGTAAAATAACCAATATTTTTCTAATTTATCATGATATTATTAATGTAATTATTTTAGAATGTTTTGTTCCAATTTTAAAAAATGTTGTCTTTCTTTCTTTTCAATACGACATGGGCATGGACATAACATGGTACAGGCACGTCAAAGGCACGACACACCATGGCTTGTGTCATGCACACAAGTCAAGTCAGCCCTAGAGTTTTCTAATATGGCATGCCACGACACGACACGACATAACATGTTTAATAAACAAATAAGATTTGAAACGATACAAAGCACGCTGAACACAAAAGTAGACGAGCCAAGCCGGCATGACACAATCCACACCTACAAGTTTGGATGGAAAAATGTTCTCTTTCTATACTAACTTTTACTCACCTTTGAGAGGGTTAGCTTTTGTGATTTTACACATACAAGGCAGGAGGATTGGTTGGCTCAATAATTCCCCTAGCATAGAGATCTCTTTTGAGGAAGATGATCTGTAATGCAGGGGTTTCATTTCTTTGTGAGAATATAAATTATAGAAAAAATTGATACCAGGTATCGAACTGATAATACAATCGATGACGGGTATCGAGCAAAGTTCGAAGGAAAATTAAATCACGTTATTCATAGCATAGGTAGAGTCCTGCCGGCTAGGAAGAGATTTTTTCTGTCGTGTGTCGTGTCGTGCTTTGTTGAATAGAATATAATTGTTTCTTATTCAATGAGACCAAGAGAGATATAGTAAATTTTTGTGGTAGAATATAGATGGTTCTCAATAAGTTTTTTTTTTTTTAATCGGCCAAAAAAAAAGGAAGATATAAATCTTTGAAATAAAATTACAAAAACTAAGAGAATTATTGACATGACGACATTCCAACAGAAGAAAAAGAATTCTAACTAGATAGACAATCAAGCTACTGACGAATCATATAAACTTGCATCCCTATAAATTGTAAAAAAAGGGAAAATTCCAAATTGAGACCATATGATCCGTTGTGCTAATTTTCCTTGTAAGCAAGGGAAGTGGCCTTCTCCAACCAACTTTTGTTATCTCATGATCATACTCTAAAGAAGCTACCAACTAAGGTCTTAATTAAAAATCGGTAAACCAAATCAAATTGAAGAATAAAATATTAGCGATTTTGTCCAGCTTTTTAAGTTAAATTGATTCGGTTTGGTGTATTGAAAAAAAACTAGTTCGTTTTGATTTTATTTTTTATATTTTTTTCCAATATTTTTCCTATTTTCTGCAATACGCATTTTTTATATTAGATTTGTCCTCTTGATATTCAAAATACTTATTTTTTTTAATCAAATACTCCTTTTTTCGTACATTTGGCTTGATCTAATCAAACCGAAAACAGAACTGAACCAAATAGAAATCAAGCCAATCGAATCAAACCAAACCGAAATAGTTTGGTTTGTTTTTAATTTGGAAAACTGTAAGTCAAAATTTTCAACTTGGTTTGAGTTTTTCTTCCGGTCTGGATCAAACCGAACAGGTTACACCCCTACAATCGGAGTACTAACAATTCATGGCCTAGATCCAGCAACCTAACAATTTCTAGAACCAAACCGATCGGTTACACTCGTACACCCAACAATTCATAGCCTATAGCCCAACAACCAATGGTGTTACTTTGAGGTAAAAATTTGATGAAGATCGAGGAGAGGCCTAGTTGAAGCTAATTGTGGGTCCGTTGAAGCCAAATAAAGAGTGCACTTTTATGGAGTTGGCGGTTGTGAGTGGTTGATGGTCGTGGAGAGAAAACAAACATCTATTACACAAACATATATCGATCACTGATTTCAAGCCTTGGCTTCGAAGGGAGTTTTAAGAAATTGGAACAATCATGATCTGTGTGGAGGCAGTGTTCCTATCGTATCCCAAAGCAATCTTCCTTTTTATACCCTTTTTTCAATCATTAGAAACTCCATTAATTAAGACGTATTGCACAACAAATTTCAATATAATATTTGAAAATAGTGTGAGTCAAACGAATCTCCTTAGATGGGCACCCCAGACCAAACACAACAAGCATAGATAAAATTTACAAATTACTAATGAGAATTCAACAACAATAAACGAAGTTGGCCTAGTGGTTAAGACTTGAGATTTATAAATTTATGCCTAGTGTTATCAATTCTTCATGAGGGAGTCCATACATGTCTTTGCCTTGGTTTTAATTAATGGGGGACCCGTTAGTAAATGGTGAGATTAGTCCTACGAGATGAGTTGACGTTGTTAAGACATAACGAAAATAAGAGCAAGAAATAATTGTGTACAATCGAAAGAACATAACGCACAGATTTATGTGTATCTTCAGTTAAGCAAATCGCTTAATTGTACGTCTATGAATTATTAGGGTGTTTCACTATGATGGGGGAGAAATTAGGTTTATATTCGTGTGGCCTAGTAGCTTCATATTTATAGCTACATAAAATTCGAAAAACGAGTGCCTTAGCGATACACCTTGTTCGGACGCTCGCACTCCCTTCGAACACCCATTCAAGTAGCTCTCTGAAAATTATTCCAAGCCACGTGTCGGGATGCCGGGAAGGCCCATGTGCACGCCCAAATTAAAAATTGCTCTTGGGAATTAAACTTGGGCCTTCCGTCCAGATGCTGAATTGGGCCTGTTCGGATGTCCTCAATGTGACACCCCAGCTAGACGGTAGTGCTAGCTGTGAGGTCAGCGTCCGAGAGATGGATTCTCAGTGGGACGTCCGGATAGGTGGTCAAGGTTCCCACATCGCTTGGTGGATGTAAGTTCGGTGGTATTTATAAGATTATGAACGTTCCTTGTATAAGGCCTTTTAAAGCCGTGATGGCGCCAACACCAAATGGAACTTCACAGTTAAGCGTGCTCACTCCGGAGCAATTCAGAGATGGGTGACCTACTGGGAAGTTTATAGGGTTTGGGCGACAAAAGCGGACAGTATTGTACAAGGCAGGGGCGGGTCGTTACACTCAAGATCTAACTTCACTCAAGAATTCTTTCACTTGAAGACTGATCCAAAATTACACTCCAAACATCATCATCAAATCATGACAAAAATCTGCAACAACGATCCACCTTCTCAAGCATGGAGACCAACTGAAGCCGTATAGAGCTTTAGTTTGTCAATAGTCATTCTCTTTGTCAACATATTTGTTAGATTTTTAGCACCGCGAAACTTCTGAAATATCAACTGTTTATCGTTGAGAAGAGAATGAATAAAGTGGTATGTTAATTGTATGTGCAATTCATTCTAAAATGAAACTCATGATTCTTAGCAAGAAATATAACAGTCTGACTATTACTGTGTAGAATACATTTCTCAATTTTCTTCCCTAATTCATTCAAAAATTCCTGCAACCAAACCATCTCATTTTCAACCTCTGTGACCACAACATACTCCGCTTCTCTAGTCGAGAGAGCGATAATTTTTTTTCAACTTAAAGCTCCAATTAAATTTTTTTTTTTATAAAAGTATATAGGTCCGTCCCTGCTAAATATTTATTTCTCTGTCAATCTCTGGATTTTAACAATGATGCTTCTCTTCAATGAACAGACAGGGTCAAAGAAGACAAAATCTGAAAAGTGAAGAGAATAAGAGGGAAAGGGCAAATTATTAATCACTTCATCGGTAGGATATTCTAAAGGTGGCAAAAAACCAAATGAAAAAAAGAGGATTCAGGACATGCGAAAAAGAAAGAAAAGAATCCATTGAACTCTAGAATCAGAAACCATGTGCTATTGCTTGCCACTATATTGTCCAATGAAAGATGTAGTGGAAAAGAGAATTTGGATTCCATTGACGAGCAAGTAGTCTACGCATATAGTTTTGGTATACAAATTCAAATATCATGAATGAATGCGTCTGGAAATCATTTGATGCATGTGAGACCCTCTATTATTACACATGTAACATATTTGTATACGAATCTGTACACCATATGATCATAGACTTCTTGTTCCATTGATAGAAGTTCCTGACTATGAAAATGACAATGCATGGTGGACCTCTTCTTATTATGTAGAACACACCTGTATCGGATAGAAGCAGCTTCACCAAGGAGCATGGGTATGCAAGTGAATATCCTCAAGAAAAAAAAATTCTTAGGCGTGTAATAGTTTTTTTAATTTAATGTTGATTTGAATATCCAACCCAAAATAATTTGAATATTCAGCCTATCAAATGACCAAATAAAGAATTTTCAGCGGCCCAATTTCCCAATTCAAACCCAATTTGTCCATTAAAGTCCAATTCAAATGAAAATGATGTATTTGATACAGATGATAATGAGGCTATTATGTAAGTTTTTAAAATATGAAAACTCATTGAGGTCAATTATAATATATTACCAAATTTGATGTTTTTGTTTCATATTGTTGATGTTAATATATTAAAGCTTTGTTTATAGTACTTGTTGATAGACCTAGTATAATTATTTGTTCACATTTTTTTAATATACTTTCAAGAATTTCTGGAGCCACTATGGTATCGAACAGTTTCAGACACATCTGTGTACAAATCTGTACATTAAAGTTGTGATCATAGGCTTCCTGTTCCATTGATAGAGGATTCTGGCTATGAAAATGGCTGAATGATAGAGCAATTAAGCAAAAAGAAAGAAAGGGGGAAAAAAACGAATAACAAATACAAAAAGAATTAATCAAGTTTTCTTTCTTCTTAATCGAAAGAAAATGTACATTCTATGAACTTCAATGTCACACAAACCCATAATACACCATCAGGACTTGTAACTTAAACTAGTCTTTATTTTCTAGGTGTAAAAGGATCTTGTCGTGCCAGGATGACCTATATTTTATTTTCGTGTCCAATTCGACGTGTTTTTTTTTTTGGTGCTTCGGAAAACAAAATAACTAAAAACGAACCAGAGAACAGTTTGCCAACAGGCCAAGTACAGGAAAGACAATTAATCCACCCACTGCCTAAGATTAAGGCTATCCCTTAACAAGAACTCCCTAATGGAAATAGGGCAAGTAATAATGTTCTTGAATTCTTCTTCATGCTCGGCTCCAAGCCGTGCCAGATGATCCGCGCATTCATTAGCTTCTCGGTACACGTGAGTTAGATTGGATTGAGTTCCTTGTAAAAGAATTTTGGCATCCTGTATGATGGTGTCCAGGTTGCAGCAGGTGCCACTCTCTCCATTGATGAGATTTACCCCGACCAAAGAGTCGGATTCAACCTTCACGTTCTTCCATCCCTTTTCAAGAATGATAGCTAAGCCTTTGTAAATTCCCCAGATTTCGGCTTCTAGGCTTGTAGTGCACATAAGTCTCCCATGGTAGCCCATCACCCAGGTACCTCACTCGTCCCGGAAAATGCCTCCATATCCAGCATTCCGACTGATGCTATACCAACACCCATCCGTATTCAACTTTAGAGTTCCTGCAACAGGCAGATCCCAGATAACATTTTTAGTGTTTCCAAAACCACTGAGTAAAGTAGATTTTAGAGCCTTATCCACGTCTAGAGAGAAGTTATAGATGCAGATGGAGCTGGCATGTAAAGGCGTATCTATATTATCAAAACTTTTCCGATTTCTGTCTTTCCAAATTTGCCAAAGGGAAGTAGCGAAAATGGTAGGCCAAGGTATTTTCATCGAATAGACATCAATAACTTTCTTGGATTTCAACATGTGGGTTAACCAAACATTCACCGGGTAGTTGATTTTGTCACTAATAAGATGCATAAAATTAAGATGAGACCACAAGCCCAACGTATAAGTACAATCCCGAAAAAGGTGATTTAGATCCTCCGGGGAATTATCACACCTAGGACAGAAGTCAAGTGGAATAATTCCTCTCGAGGCTCTCAATCGATTAGTGGGAAGTTTATTGTGGAGAATAAGCCAAATAAAGTATATCAACTTAGCCGGGATTTTGATTAAATGTGTCGTGTCATGTTAGAGAACTCTAGATCTTGTTTGGCCCATGATCACGCCACTTGTCTTGTCGTGTTTTGCCCAGCTCATGCCCGTGTCATGCCGTATCGGGTTCAAGCCAATAAGAATAAGAAGAAAACAAAGACAACTTTTTCTTAATATAGAACCAAAGAATTTTCAAAGTAATTATGATAAATTAAAAATAACTAATAACTTTTTATTAATAATTGAAAAAATTGTAATACAATGAAGAACTAGGTAAGAATTGCATCACAATAATTTGAGTACATTATAATTATCAATTGTTATAACTTAATACATGACAGAGAAATACAATATGATAAAATAAATTTCACACTAATCATAGTTATGTGTTTTCTTTATTAGTTAGATTCACCATATATGTCTAAATCGAAAGAAGATTAAATAATAACATTCGCCCGTGAATTTTGAAGTCCAATGCATGCATTTTGTCAATTCCTTAGGCAAATGGTGTCAACCATTATACTCGTGTCATGCTCGTATCGTGCCTGTGTCTCATGCCCAAAACTATAGCCTAGCCCTGCTCATTTATTAAACGTATAGTGTCGTACTGCATCATGCCCCCGTCTAATCCTGTCGTGCTTGTAGCAGCCCTGCCCAATTTGCCTAAGAAATAAATGAAGGAAACTAAAGATGGAGAGAGCTAAATCCTCAAACATCAACATGGCAACTCTGCATCAACTGGAACTTAGTAGCCGTTGCCAACAAGAATACCACTGCACCAAACTAAACATGAACAGTCAACAGATAAGTGGGTACTTCAGATATATATTTTGAGAAAATTTTCTTTTACGCAAAACGACTATAAACTCGAACTTTCGAATACAGTTCTAGGGACCCAAAAAAGGAAACTTTTTTGACTTTTTCATTGTCCTATTTCAAACTGTTTCATTATATTGGCTTTCAAAAACACAAAACGAAAAACGAAAAAATGAAATATGGACAACTAAAATGATGGAAACAAGAACAGCTTCCATTTTTCTTTCACTGGTGAGATTCCACTCAAGAGAAGGGTAACTCCATTTTGCAAGGTCACACTGCAATGAAAGCCTGTTTGGATACTCAACTGACGAATGTTGCATACTACCATGCTTAAAAGACCAAAAACAACTAAATTTGAACCTTATAGGTCTGCCCTTGTTTCTTGTGGTCGAACAATATTTTCGTGGTGACTTATTTCCACATCCATCAAAAATAAATCTTGAACAAATGAAATTTGGACTCTGGAAAAGCCCAAGTTATGAAGGGAATCAAAATAGTTTAATTCCAAAAATTGCATTAAATCGATAGGCAAATTAGCTACCCCAAGCTTCATGTATTTTCCTAGTTAAAACATCCACTGTCTCATAAATTTCAACCATTTGTGGGTGTAATCGATCACCAGAAACAAAACCATGGATTGATCCTTTGGCTTCAATGCAACTCCACCCGGGCTTCTTTATCAAACCCTTGTCCTTCATGCATCTCCGTACTTCTTCGACTTCATCCCATCTTTCATCAACAGCTTGAACATTACTAAGCAAAGTGTAATAGCCAGCATTATTGGGTTCCAAATCCAACAGCCTTTTTGCTGCATATTCCCCTAGTTTTTGGTTCCCGTGAACTCTACAGGCTGCAAATAGTGCGCCCCAGATCCTACCATCCGAAAAAGCCACTAGTTTCAGAATTATAGCTAATGCCTCTTTGAGCTTCCCAGATCGTACCAACAAATCCACGATACAAGTGTAATGGTTCAGATCGGGTTCCATTCCAAATCTCCATTTCATGGCATAGAAAACTCCACAGCCTTCACCTAGAAGGCCAGAGTGGCTACAAGCAGATAATAAGCTCAAGAAGGTCACACTATTAGGCTCCATTCCTTCTTCCAGCATCTCATGAAAAAGTTGCAGAGCTTCAAAACCTAGCCCATGGACTCCACAGCCCTCAATCATCGATGTCCATGTCACGAGATCTCTATTCACCATCCTACCAAAGCATAGTCTAGCATAAGAAATGTTTCCGCATCTTGCGTACATGTTTAAGATAGAGGTTTCTAAGTGAGTATCTTCTTCACGGGAGTTAGAGAGAAAATTCTTTATAAGGTAAGCATGGATTCCTTTACCTAGTTTCAAGGCGCCCATATGGGTATACACAAGGACAAGGCTTTTAAAGATTTCTGCCACAACTTCCAGACCTTCATCGCGCATTTTCCAGAACAATTTGATTGCATCCTCAAAATGCCCACCATCAACAAGTCCTGATATCATAGCACTCCAGGTAATGCTATTCTTAAAGGGGATTTCTCCAAACACTTGAGCTGCTCTCTCCATGTCCCCACACTTGCCATAAAAATCCAACAATGAAGTTTGAAGAACAGTGTCATAAAGTCCATTTTTAATAGCAAAACCATGCAATTTTTTGCCTTGAAAAAGATCCCCATTCTTCGCAGAAGCTGAAATAACTAAGGTCAATGTCTCACTGCTAGGCCTTACTTCACCTTGCATTTTCTTAAAGCACTTGTCAACTTCCATAATATCATGTCTTGAGATGTACCCAGAAATCAAGATATTCCAAGAAACAACATCCCTTCCTTCAATTTTGCTGAAAAAGTTTTCTACCTCACCTATTCTACCCGTATTAGTGTACATTTTCAAAATCGAGTTTTGCAAAGAACCCTTAATTGGAAACCCTCTTCTCATCACATAAGAATGCAATTGCCTCCCTTCAATCAGTCTTCCATGGGAACAACAAGCTTGCAACATGACGACTATTGTAACCGGACCAGGTTGACAAAATTCCAATTGCATTTCGCGAAACAATTTGAAAGCACCACTTATGTTTCCTTCATAAACATAACCCGAAATCATCGTAGTCCAAGAGACCAAATCCCTGTTAGACATTTCGTCAAATACCCGGGAAGCATAACCAATGCACCCACATTTGACATAGACATCCATCATTGTGTTGCAGAAATATAAATCTGATTCAAAACCTGTTTTAATTGACAAACAATGAACCATTCCACCACACATGACACTATTTGGAAGCAACAAAACCAATCGGTTCAGTATAGGGAACGTGAAACCGTCATGTTGAATACCCATTTTTCGCATCTGCCTATATAGAAACAAAGCTGAATTACCAACACCACAATCAACAAGAGCTTTAATAATTGAATTCCAGATAACAGTGTTGGGTTCGTGGACTGTCTCAAACACGGAAATAGCACTCTTGAAGTCATCAAATTGCGCATACAGAGGTATAAGCTTTGAAGCGATTGAAATGGGTTTGAAACCAATTGAAATTATGAGAGAAGCATGGGCCTTCTTCAGAGTCTGGATGGAGGAAAAGGGCGGAGCAAGTTGGTGATACTGGGTTTTCAGGTAATTGGTGTGAAGTGGAAAATGAGGTTTATGGAGTGGTGAACAGTAGCACGGAGGATAGAACATGGAAGAGAATCGGAAACGCATAGGGCCATGAAAAAGTGAAGAAATATTGAGAGGAGTCAATAATATTCAGATCTTGAACGGCAGTAGCAGAAGTTGCACAGAGAACCGGATTAGAAGTTGGATTTCAAGGGACTGCATTTGATACTTTGGTTGACCGCTAATCTGCCTCGGAATGACAACTCCATTATTAGAGCCTCCCTAATTTTCACTTCAAATTTGAGACATTCGAGGAAAGTATTAAGTTCTCATAGTTAGAAGAATTTTTTGATGCACAAAAAACTGCATAAATCAGGCAGCATCCGAATAATATTTAGGTAGTTTTTTGTGCGCTGAAATGATCACTTCAAATTTGAGAATATTAAATTTCATTCTAGGAAAATTTTAAGTTCTCATAGTTGGAAGAACTAATGTAAGTGAAACACGACTTTTAATTTTTAGTTCAATGATAATTTCTCGGCTCATATTCTGAATTGTAGCGCTGATTTTTATTTAAAGAAAAGCAAGTCTCACATTTGACATCCTAATTGTGGCAAATGGTATTCGAGAAGTGTTCTAACTATGATACCAAAAATAAGGTTACACCATTATTGACAATTGACATAAAAACCTTCATGTCGAATTTGAAGTCAAATGAGGCTGATGCTAAATATTAGTTTAGACTTTAGAGTAAACAATTACCAAAATTTCACACTTTGATTGAAGAGGGGGAGTTTTTTTAATGTCAATTTGAAGATGTTAAAAATTGCCACATTAAGTGTCAAAATTGTTGACATTCTCAAATTTGAAGTCAAGGTAGAGATGCTAGAGAGGCTTAACCTCATTTTGTGTCTCACACCTTTTTTAAGTTACCTCTTAAGTATAGTATTTTACACTTTGACCAAAATTAACAATATGCTATTAACAGAAAATATAAAATTACTCAATTTTTTCATGAATTAAAGCTTAAAAAAAAAAATTACTAGATGGGAGTACAACTAATTTGCTCAACCAAATGGACAAGAATATAACGTGGTGGTAGTTGAAGAGGTTATAAATTCAAGTTAATCGTTACTTTTCTTGAACCTAACCCTAAATGTATACTCTTCTTCTCTATACAAATTTAAGTTCAATCTCTTCCCATATTGGATATACATGTCTGAATTCAGACGTTTTGATGGAAAAAAAAATACAAAGTTTATAAACATGAAATGTAAGGCTACATAGCAAGAGGCCGCCATTCCATCCAAAATTGATAATAAAAGATGGTCCATATGATATAGCAACAGACTCCATTCGCATCACTTGTCATTTCACCAAAAAATAAATCCATTCGGTCACTGTCTTTCCTGTGATTGTGATCTTCCACATTCCAAATTATAAAGCATCCTCTTCCCCCAAGTCAAAACCAGACAAGTTAACCTAGGAAATATGAAACTAACTAAATTGGCATCAACGTTATAACAAAGACATTCAACAATCAAGTATTAACTATCAACTTTACAGCTGAAAAGAAAACGACGAATCTTCAAACATTTTATACCTAAAGCACTTGCACAAGAATTTGTGCCATTGGCAGAGTTTATTGAGACACAAAATCATCTGGATGGACAGAACTAAGTAAACCAATAACCATTTTGGTTGAGTAAAGAAGTTACAACAATCTCCTCGAGTGCAGCTTGATGTAGCAAACAGCCTTTTGAACCAATCAAAATCCATAATATATATTACGGCGTAGGGGAAAACAAACACCATTCAGTCCATGTCAACAAAAGAAGGATGGTTGATGTCTTAGAGAGTAAGTTTCCCAATGTGGAATGCACTTGTGTGATTGCAACATAGAGGGAGACACTTCCAATTCAAACATTCATAACTCGTGCCCATCCCATGAACCAACTTCCTTTCACCTGATGGGTTTAAATTCAAGTCATTTTGCAATAACATCCGCTCTGTCACAAATGAACAACACAGTGGTATGAAGGCACATCAGAAGAAAAATCTGATCAATGCAACTGTTATAGCCCCATCCACTGGTTTTGGATCTCAAAGATTACTTTCTCCCATCATCTTGATCTCCTTTCTGTGGGAAAATGCACTTCTTTGCTTTCATTTACATCAGAAATGTTCAAATCCTTAGTATAGTGTCTGATAGCCCTCACGCTTGATCGCTTTTCCACTGTTGTCAAGATACAAGAGAACATTAGGTGATAGGTTACACAAGTTTTCACCATGCTGAAGTTGTGGCAGCCATCTTCTCCCTACACCCACCTACCATTTTATTATATCACTAATTTGGGTAGCCACACTGACATCTACTGTTTAGGTCCATACTTGAGCAGTAAGTTTCACAAGTCAATAGTTATAGATTGACTTGTCTTTCTATTACACTGTGATCCCAAGGATGAATTCACAATCGATGATAATGCAACATAATAATCTTAATCTTGTAGTGACCAAAGCCTGATGAAATTGAACAAGTGTCTGTACAAGTAACAGATGACTAGTTGACAAGTGCCCAACTTTTTAGGGAGTTGGTAATCATGTGATACAGTTAACTACAACATACATGATATCCAGTAGAATTGAACACAAAATGGAACTCTTAAATGCGCTATGAAGTCAGTAACAAAAAGATATTATTTACCTTTTTCATTTCTCTCCTTTCTCCTTTTCCTACAACACACTGGTGGAAAGTATACCAAGAGGGCAACTCCCGAATGAGAGACCCAGCAGCACCGATCAAAGTAAATTACTTTTCACACTTCGGCATAACTCGTAACTTGAAAGGGTACCAAAGTTGGCAACTCTGGTGAAATGTTGTCAATATTTGACAAAATGCAACTAACTTTGTGCTGAAAATTAACTAGACATGAGAAACTTGTAAAAATTTAGAATGAATTGTCAAATTTTGGAAAATATATGCTTCACAGATGGCAATAAGTGACTTCCCTCAAAGGAGAAGATGAACTTGTGACATCATTAAAATCTTTACAGCATGACTGATGCGGTATCATACCTTTGTTTAAAACTTAAGGCCCACTATCACCAAAGAGAACCTCATAGAACCGTTTCCTTTCTTCAGGGTCAAGTATGCCACCAACATCACCTCCCTGATCATCTTGTTCACTCGTGTCAGTGCTTGGGTCCATCCTTTTATCTGATCTTCCCAAAAACATACCTTTGTTTTTCTTCTTTTCCAAATTCATCAAATGGTGCCTCTCATTATATTCATAAAGTCCCTCCTGCATCAGTTTTCCAAACTTCTCCTTAACAACAACAAGTGGATCCTTGTCAATCAGTTCCGACCCAGTGTATCCTTGTCTTAAAAGAACTGTGTAAGTCTGATACTTATTCGAGACATAGAATATCCCAGGATGCTTAAGCATCAACACATTCAACTTTTCTGGTAAACGGAATTCTCTTCCAAAATGACCTAACTTCACAATTGATAGTTTCTTCCACAGGGTCAGTGACAGTAATTCATGCACCAAGCTCACTGTTCTCTTCTCCATTTCTTTTGATCCCTCCACTAAACCTACAGGATCTGAGTAAGGAGAAATATAAGCAGAACAATTAAAATCATGAAATCTCTCCCATGATTTTGTCCAAGTTGAAGGTAATGAACATGAAAAACATGGCTCAGACCCTTGTTTTCGAGCTACCATTTCAACTGCAGAAACTGCCAAATCAGGATTATAGGAAACAAGCTCAATCTCCATTGAACTTCGTCTCCCACCGTGATTAACAAGTCGAAACATTTCTGGGTATTTGGGTATGATTCTAATCAGATAATCATCTGGAAATCCAAAACATCTCTTCAGCTCATTAATCTTCATGACATTGAGCATTTGATTTGAGCTCATCATCAATAACTTTGCCAGTCGCTCTGCAAAAACTGGTTCCTGCATCTCTTTCACAGATTCTTCTTCATCCACCAGAAACATCATCCGCTTTGTTAATCCACAATAGTACTCATCATCCTTGAGATAAACTTCAAAACAACAAGGGTACTTTTTAAGCCAATTGAGAGCTTTGCCTTGAAGATCAAGTGTTTTGAACTTTCTTTGGAGGAACTTAACTGTTGCCACCTGGTTAGGGCATCGCGTAATTATATTCTTAATCTGATTATTCACTATCCATCGACGGTTACGAGATAGAGCTGATTCAAGATCTGGGTCCTTCTTCATTGACCATAGTGAGAAACTTCGAAGGATAGGAAGATGACATGGTGGAGAAAAGATACTAAGTTTCCAATATGTTTGATATCGAAGATACATGTCAAGTTAATCACCAGTTTGAAACTATATGTATATATCTTCAGATTCCCAAGAGATAATGGCCCTGTGTAAGAAGAACCTAAAGTGGGTAAGAACTTAGCAGTGAGCACAAATAAGAAACATAACTTTCTTGTAATTTGCCTTTTAATTACATCAAAAGGCATGAAAGCAGTAAAATGTCTTTAAGTAGCACTACTTTTGCAACTTTGTTGTCAGAGAATGTAAAAAGAACCCAAGTGGGTAAAAATTTAGCACAAATAAGAAACACGACTTTCTTTGTCCTTTGCTTTTTAATTACATCAAAAGGCTCACGCAGTGAAATGTCTCTAAGTAGCACTACTTTTGCAACTTTGTTGTTAAAGAATCACAGGAAATGCTTGAACGAACAATAGGGCTGCTCCACTGACTTTAGAATTCAAAACATATCAAAATACAATCTGCCAAACACAGAATAATGATTTTTTCTTTTTTTCGATTTGAGCTGAATAGCAGATTAAGCTATCGTTCTTGCCTTTAGAGCCAACAAAACAAACAAAAAGGTTAACCAATATGATGGATGAATTTTAATAGAGAATCGAAGTTTATAGCTCATTCAGTTAGAAAGAGCAATCATCTGTGTAGGAAAATTGGTATCACGAGCCACCCGATTAAAGACATTAGTTCCAGTTCTTTTGTTCATCATATTGGTGCCATTACTTCTAACATTTGTGTGTGTGAACTTCAATGTTTTGTTCCAGCACCTTACAGCATAAACGCTGGGTATTTCTTGAACAGTTTTTTAGTGCAGACATACATAAATACATAGCAAATTTAATTCAATTGTCGAAGTGAAGAATTAACGCAAAGACAGAACTTATCAATTGAATCAGTAACTAACGCCTTGAAGAAATAGAGAGGACAACCTGCAACTGTGATAAAAATGGAGCATGAGAATTTTGGTGATTGTCGTTCAGTATGTGCATCGATAAAAAACAAGGAGTGTGTATCCAAATCAGAGAAAAGTATGGAGGAAAATGCAAATGGCTGACCCGCATTGATTCACACCAGATATCCAAAACCAGGCGAATTCAATGTTTGCAAATTATCCATTATTTCATATTCTTGTACAATTCAATAAGTGGTAGTTATTCGGAATAAAACTAAGTCATATACAAAGCTATTTCACCGAAATTGATGAGAAAGTTTCTAACAACAGACCGATGGAAAAATCATGCTGGCTTATCGTGTTTGGTGTCATAAAGAGTCAGCTCTTGGAATGGCGAGGAATAGCCAAACAAACTGATGCAACTTAATGAGATGATTAACAATATTTGATGCTCTGTATTGTAGTATATGCTTCACAACAGAATATTTTGTTTTGATTATCAGTAAGACGTACGTATATGGTTCCGGGGTTCTTTTGCTTTAATTTATGGATTCTGATATATGAATTCAGCAAGTTCTTTTATTTCCAAGGTGTATGCGCATTGTGTTTCTGTACATGTTTTTCTATCTTCAATAACTTACATTATCTACCCAATTTTTTATGGCAGCAACATTATTTTGGAGAATTTAGACTCTCGGCTTATTTCATCAAAATGCTTAATGGACAATATATCTTTCATGTGAAAAATTTGTGTAAAATGATGCCTTAATCCCATTTCTGGTGTTCGGTTGCTAACTTGACATTCTACGGAAAAAGGCTTCTAATATAAAACTTCCACAAGCATTTTATCAAACAGCTTATAGGCATATCACTATCATCTAATAAACACAAACCACAGACCAAGAGTGGTTAAAGCAGAGATCCCTAGTCCAAATTCTCCCATATTAGCAACTCAACACTAAGTTATAAATTAAGATATGAAGGTCGATTAGTTAGTAGATGCACGTTACTAAACAATTAAGGATGAGAAAACGGAGTTAGGAAACATAGACAATAAAGCAGTACAACTAACAAATGGGAATAGTAAAAGGAAGAACCTAGAAGAAAGCTTCAAAACAATCAATTTATGATCAAGCAAGTTTTGTTTTGTAGAGCATATGTATCAGAGAATGGACCATCCTACCAGCTTAATTTTGATGGAAGCCATTGTCGTTAGAAAACTGTTGGACCCTTTAACGAAATCGTCAATTTTTCTCTTCCTCTTTGTGGGTATTCCCCATTTGGTGTTTTTGAGAGAAATTACTGGTACTTGATGTGAAAACTGATTGATCCGAATTTGTTTGCACTTGAAAAGGGTAATAGTATTTCCCTTTTTTTTTTTACAAGAGTTCTGCTATCCGGCAGACTAAATTGGCGAAGCCCCACGCAATGTGACAGTTTAACCCAAGTCAGCTAAGGAAATTTCCTCAAAATCCAACAAAAACGAAAATACCCAACAGAAGAGAAACCAAGACCGAACGGAAAGCTGAGCACCCAATCAAAGGCAGAACTCAATGTAAGATACACGAAGGTTGGGAATTCAGACGAATTCTCTGTGCTATGTCTCACTTTTCAATCTTTTATATTTATTCAATTGATTTTCATATTTATTAATTTTGCATTTCTTATAATATTAGTTCGTATTGACCAAAAAAAAATTTTAAACGGTAATATTTTGTCTAAATATTAAAACAAATTCACTGGAGACAAAAAATGAGCATAACCATAATCTATTTCGACTTATCTTTTCGTCGATAAGAGATAGGGTCTGATTATTTTTTTGTCAAATAAAAAATAAGTTTGCTTATCTTTAAATAATCAGATTATTTTTTGATGAAACATGGTCTAATTACATGATCGTGCAACGATCCCATGCGGAAGCGGGCGTCGCACCAACTATGCAATCTTAGCCTCTACGAACAACTCAGGTACATACCTGGATATGTGTTCCCGCAACTTAAAACATGATGTCCACACTCTGATCGTCCACAGGGGAAAAATGTACATATCAATAAATATTTTCCAGAAAACTATGTGTTGAGTAATGATACGCGATCTTTATTTCTCACCCTGTTGGTTGCCATTCAAATTTGCTATTTTAACTCCTCTAAACTTTTTCCCCTTTTGAAAATGAGGACTCTCATCGACCCACCAACACACGTCTTAAAGTTATGGTACAAGGTTTAGATTCATTTGGAGCTTTAATCTACTTATCAAATTCTCTTTTAGCTTTTTCAAACTTTCATCCAATACTTAAAAAGATTTCTAGATTCAAGGATTCCTTCCTGGTTTATGTTAGGTAATTCTATTGCAGTTTTATACGTTATTTTTTTCGATTCCAATTTTTTGTTTCTTCTTCTGACTTTTCAAATCAATTTTTCTTTTGGTTTCAACAAATTTAACAATAACAGAAATAATTGGTGAATTAAGGCGAGCGAAACAATGTAGATCATTTTGTATCTTGTTGTCCTCCTAATTCACTTACTGAATAAAAAGTGCAAGTAAAAAATATTTAAAGATTGAATTCATCATTAGTAATGTTAGGACAGTTCGAACGTGATGTTAGGACAGTTCGAACGTGATTAGTTTAAGATGATATTAGATTACGTTAGGAAGTGTTTTCAAGCACAAGTGATTTGTTAGTTTAGCAAACATGTCGATATTTAAAATACAAGTGCGGTCAGCATACTATGAACAAAAGCACATAAACTTCTTATGGAGGAACTAATATGAAATTTTTTAGTAATTAAGAACTTTTCTTGATTTCTGAAGTAAGAGATTTTAATTTTTTTTAGTTGATGGATCAAGTAGTTTGAAATTCTATATAATCATGATTTGAGATTTTTTAGACAATAAATAAAAAGAAAGTCATAAATTTTAGGACAGTTTGAACGATGAATGCTACTGATTTGGACTTTTATATATATTTTTAGATAATCGGTATTATTTAATATTTTATAAATTTTTAAATACTTTTCGTTAATTATTTTTATATTTTCTCATTCCTCTAGACAAAAAATATAAAAATACTAACCGAAATTTAAAAAAATCCAAATATGCAAAAAGAAAAATATTTTCCAAATTTTTACAGTTTTTGCTCATACTCTTTTACTTTTTAAATATTTTTCATCAAGACAAAAGATTAATCTAAAAAATTTATGATGAACTTAAAAAAGAAAAAAAACCAAAAAGACAGTGGCATTAATATAGGCCAAATGGAGCCTTACTATAACCTAATCTGAACACCGCAACATTCAAGAATCAAGTGTTCATTCTCGGCAGTAAAGCTGAAAATAAAACGACGAATCTTCAGCCATTTTCTACTTCTTCAACATCAATCAGTTGATCTGGTAAGGATACTCAACCCAAAGAACTTGTACAAGGATTTGTGCAGGATTCTATTAGTGACATGGCCATGCCTGGTACATTGCACAACTCAATTCAATTCCGTTACCATCCGCGTTTTGACACAACAATAATCTGCATGGAGGGAATGGAATAAACCAATAATCCATTTCAGTTGAGTAAAGAAGTTACAACAATTTTTACGAGTGCAGCTTTATATAGCAGACAGCCTTTTGAACCAATCAAAAAACATGATATTATGGAGGGGAAATGCAAAACCATCAATCCACGTCGACAAATGAAGTACAGTCGATGTCTTGGAGAGTAAGTTTCCCCATGTGCAAAGCAGTTATGTGATCACAACATAAAGGGAGACACTTCCGATTCAAACATTCATGGATCGTCCCCATCCCAGAAACCCACTTCTTTTCGTCTGATGGGTTTACATTCAAATCTTTTTGCAGTAACCGAATACGGTACACAACAGTGTCCCTTCTGTCGCAGAAATGAGCAACACAGTTGTATGAAGGCTCGTCAGAAGCCAATCTGATCAAAGCCATAGTTAAAGCCCCGTCCACTGGTTTTGGATCCGAAAGATGATTATCTCCCATCATCTTGATCTCCTTTTCTGTGGGAAAATGCACTTCTTCGCTTCCATTCACATCAGAAACTATCAAATCCTTAGTATAGTGTCTGATAGCCTCACGCTTTGTCGCTTCATGCTTTTCTGCTAATGTCAGGATGCAAGAGAACCTTAGGTGATATGTTACACAAGTTTTCACCATTTTGAAGTTGTGGCAGCAGCAAAAGAAATCAAGCCATCTTCTCCCTACACCCGCATACCATTTTATGATATCACTATCTTCAAGAGCCATGAGTAAGTTGATAGGCCTAGGACGACCCATATGATTTGTAAATCCAGCCATTTTAACTGCTTTCCTTACCAGTTCTTCGGGAGCAGCAACTTTTATACACAGCTTTGCTAAATCGTCAACTGTTCTTTCAGCATATCTCCGTTCCTCTTCTTGTTGTATCCTCCTCTCTTCTTCCTCCAATGCCTTTCTAGCTTTCTCAGGCTTCAAATATTTGTCAACTTGGTCTTGAAATTTGTCATATGATTCCACAAGCTCTTGGGGCAATTGATCTCTAATTCTTCTCAAAGAGAGGAAATCACCAGCAGATAGCTCCCTATGCCAGCTCCAACGCTCATCCACGGAACCCAAAAAGTCATGCACCACTTCATCAGCCCATGTTCTAAAAATTTGTCTGACTTCGTTCTCAATATGGAAGTCAAATTTGAATCCATTACTCTGTTTCAACTTCTTAAAAACATTACCCATAAGTTTCAACCCAAGTTTCTTTCGATTAGTCTCTCTAGCATTTCTCAATTCTAAAGCTCGAACTTCTTTCTGTCTGAGGTACTTCTTCCGTGCCCTAACTGCTTTCTCAGACATAGGCGGTCGTAGAACTGAAGGAGGAACTGCCTGAAGTTCCATCCCCAAAAAATCAATCTTTTCTGAGATTGCACTATGAATAGCAGTTTTCACTCTATCTACTCTGACTCCCAAATTATTTTCCAAATATTTTACAACAGTATTTTTCAAATCCATCGTTAGCATTTTTGACCCAGACGTGATTACGAGTATCTCATCCAAGTACCTAACCACATGAATCTTCAGGGGTTTATAGAAAACATTACTAGACGTAGTTTCAAGCTCATTAGACTTGAACTGGGGGTTTTCCCGGCTTGTTTGAAGACGTAACTCTTGAATTTCCTTATCAAACCCGTTAAAGTAAATATTAATCAAAATTGAACTCAATGCACTTTCTTGAGGAAATCCCCTCCCTAAATAACATCCGCCCAATTCAATTCTCACCGCTTCGGATTTAAACAACCTCTTAATCACATCGATCAATATCCCATCTCCAATTTTCACTTCCATAATCGAGCATAATCTCTCAACGTGATTAAAATCAAACAAGTGACGATCAAATGACAGAGTGAACCACCAACTGGGGTTGTCTACAGAATTCTTGAGGTATCGAATTGCTGTGTGTCGACCCATACCCACACGCCCACCATAAGCAAACGTAGCAAACCGATCATCATAAACAATCTCTAACACAATTCTAATAGCTTCAATTACAACTTTGAGTTTCAAATTAGGAAGAACAAGTGACTCACCTCTCTTTCCAGATGGTTCCACAGCCACGCAGCACGACTCGAGGTCGAATCGGTTATTTCCCAGTTGGGTTGCCATTTCTTCGACCCAGCTGAGATTGAGTGGCTCCGGCGAGTTGGGTTGAGTGGCATTGTTTTGGGTTTGACGGGGTACGAGGTTGTGGCAAGCGGTGAGGAGGACGGAGGGAGAAGCGACGACATTTTGGAGAAGGTTGGAGAACTTCCCTTGGTGGTACTGGGCGAGGACTAGGGTTTTAAGCTGGGGTTTAGTGAGGGGTTCGATTGGGATGTCTGGAATTGAGTTTGAGGAGATAGAGATAGTTGAGTGGGGTCGCTGAGTAGATAGAATTGAAACCGTAGCGCGGCGCAGTGCTGTGGCTCGCCGGAGACTCAAGAGCATTGAAACGGCGGTCAACAACTTTTGTTGAGGTTCAGCATTATGCTGGAATTGTAGAAGCCTCTAACTTAGAATTAAGAGTAATGCTGAACACATAAATTAATTAATTACTTTTAATTAATTAAATAATTGTGCCTAATATTTTTTTAAAAACACAAATTTTTTGGATGAAACAATACCAATAGCAACAAGGTCACTCTCGAGAAAAAGGAAGAACTAATAGGCAACAATATTTGTGTTCTTACAAAAAAGGGAAGCTCAATTCATCTTGAAGAAATAGAAGCGAAGAAAGATCGGAAACCATGATTACCAATCAAATAAATAAATAACAAACGATTTAAAATATTTGGTTCTTACTACGTACAATTGCCTCAGTTTTATTTTCAATGAGAAAAGCCGATCGAATGATAATATATACAACTGTTGTAATATTTTTTTACTCTCAAACTTCGAACTTTATTATAGAGAGAGACGGGAGACAGGATGATGGCTGGAGAAGAGGTTGATGATAGAGAGAGACGAGAGAGAAAGAGAGTGACAATGCGAGAAAGATGTTATGGGGAGCACGATAGTACAAAGTTGTGACTTATGTGGCTTCCCTATGAGGATAGTATAAAGTTCTCACTTGTGTGGCATGCATATGTGGCATGACGTATGTATGTTATATATTTGGATGTAAACTAAACGTGTTAATAGACTTATTCCAGAATCAAAGTAGAACAAAAAAGAGCCAATGCTACTAATACGTCCAATTACGCATCAACTTACACCATGTCATATAGACCACATGAGATTCACCCATTTAAACACATAAGTCATCTAGGCTACTCCTATATTGAATTATCAATCTAATAATTATACCTAATATCTTATACACATAATGTCTTGGTTAGCAAACGAATACTTTGATTTCCTTCATCTACATCAATGTCTCATCGACTAACTACACATTTCATAGATAATCAAGGATAGGCACAACATAATCCAAACATCAACATTGCAACATTTATAATAAAAATAGTGGAACTTGCAAATTCAAAACAATGTAAAAATTAACCGTTAATAGATTCATGAACCCAGCAACTTCAGTTACAAATAGCTCAAATTCCAATCAATGCATGATGAAGTCTTGTGATAAAAAAACTCCACAACTCTTAGATACTATCTCAGAATCACAATTGTACATAAATGAACTCCAAAATATAAAAATTTCAAAGTAATTCATCTTCTTAAAAAAATTTATTTTCCAGACCACCAATTATGATTCTCCAACTGCTGTCATTCCATCCATTTTCAACATTTCAGTGAAATTGGATGAGCTTTCATCTCAAGGTTTGTTCTCAAAGATCTGGATTGGTAATGGAGGTCCTAAAGAAAAAAAGAATAATGTTCGAGAAATCATTATTATTTTTCTTGAACAAAAAAAAAATGTAACTGTAAATTTATATCTTAAACAGATACATGTCAAACTCAAAGATACTTGAATATGAAAAAATTGAATATTGTACTTTAGACCCTTACATAATATATAAAAAGCTTTCAAATTCATTACATTTTAAAACCACTAACCATTATTTATATAAGAAATGAATATTCTTACATTTGAATTAACACTTTTTTTCCAAGTCCATGGAATCCCACAGAAAGAGCCATATAGTGCTGATTTTCATGATTTCAAGCTCCTGCAAATATGAATTAGTAAATTTTTGCAATTCTAATGAGCAGTTAAAAAAGAAGAAAAAGTAGACAAAGATACAACCTTCTCCTTCTTCAATGTGGTTTGTGTTTGTCTTTCTTTTTATTATTTACTACCATTTCAATGTCTGATTGCTTTCTTTTGAATGGTGGGCAGCCCTTCGATTGAACAACAGTGGATTAAGTATCTTTGTGCCTTTTTTTTGTGAAATACTAGTAGTCTTACATGACATTAAACCAATTTGAGTATTTGTAGACATTTTGCTTTGGCCCCTCTCTTGTTTCATGGAGAGTTTTAAACCACGCACCCCTCCATCACATTTTCATGCCAATCTTCTCAATCTGCCACCACTTCAGCAACCTCATACAAGGCATTGCACGTATCATCAAGGCGACGAGCTTCGAGCTTGGTAGATCATATGATTTGAATCCTTGAGCGACTCTTCTTCATATTTTTGCTCCATCTTAACATGCTTATTTGGCACTTAATCAACATTCCTATGAACAAATTAACACCACAATTTGATGCCTATATAGTACTCCCTTGGACTCAAGTAACTGGAAATTACAAGTAACCTCGCCCTTATGCTCCTCAAAGCAAAGATGAAAGTTGCACGACTATGATTTTCTCCAAACAATACATCTTCAGTTACTTCATGTTCTGAAATGTCAAAATCTTTCTTAGATGAGAACAAAATCAATCTTCCCTAACAGTTCTCGTTGAAACTCCTTAAATTTTGTTATCGTGTAAGCACTTCGAATTTATTGTTCCATCTTACAAGGAGTTATACAAGGGAGGCAAGAGTTGAATGAACCAAATTATTCATTTTCTTTATTTTCTATTGTTTTAGCAAAATCATTTTCATACAAACTCTTTCAAAGTAGTCTTGGAGTACTCATAAAAAAAAATTTGTTCATGCTCTCACTCTGCTACATGGTTGACATTTCCGCCCAAAACTCTCTTTTACAAAAGTAGCACCCAGTGATGCCCCTCTTCATACAAGTCAAGGAATCAGTCCTTTTTTTTCAAGTTTGTACTTCTCTATGTATCGGTTCAATTTTTTTTTTTTTTAAGTTCATCTTTTGATAAAGAAATGTACATAACATAAACATGGAAGTTTTGATTGCCTCATATTCATTGTACCCCTTCAATTTCTCAGATACTTTTTGCATGATATTCCATAAGCACCATCTACAAATCGGGCTCTTGGAAATACAATTTCAATAGCTTTTTTCATTGTTTTGTCTTGATCTGTAATAACTGCCGAATGAGAACATTTAGACTTGCATGTGAGCCATGACTTAAATAACCACGTAAATGTCTCTGTGTCTTCATTTGAAGTCAATCCACAACCTGTAGGGATCGTGCCTGCTATTGCATTTCAAGTATTTAGTTTATTGGGATTATAGAGGGTTTTAATACAAGAAATTAGTAGATAATTGACATACGTATTATTGATAATTGTATGAGAAAAATAACATTTTCCTAATTTAACTTCTACATCATCAACTATTGCACCAACACAACTCTGAGAGGAAGAAAATTGAGCTTCATTCGATCTAGGGATTAATCATCTCTTAATTTGGGACAATTCTAATCAATCCTACTGTCAAAGATGCTACCAAAACTCAACAAAACAATTAAAATAAATAACCCAAGCTATATTGAGTAAGAAAATCGGAACACAACTAATATGGAACGAATTATAATCTTTTCAACAAGATGTCAAATGGAGAAGGAATTAAATAAATGGATACCATTAAAGGATTCAAAGAGTAATTGTTGCTTCCAACCTTAGGCCCTAAAACAAACATCTTTACTGCAAATTCTTATGTTCAATTACTCCAGGAGGAAAGAGAAACCACAAAAACCAAAAATATTACCATGTATGTGAGATCGAAGAACAACAAAAAAGCTAAGTCTAGGATGGGAGAAAAAAATTTAAGAAAAAAAAATATTGAAATAGGAAAGTGATGGAATTGAAGAATATATATACGTGATTAGAGAACTACATTTGATTGGATCGATTTGTGTGGCCGAATGGGTGTCAGATCCCACCACTGTTTTCATTTGTTTGCACAGACATAGCAAAAGAGGGAAAGTCGTATATGTAAATATATAAACTCAAAACAAAACCGTTTTGGACGAAGATAGTCAGTGAATATGTGTATCTATGGTTTTTGTTCTCTAAATTTGGTTCATGGCAAAAGAAATTGAGATAAACTTTTTTTATGTTATTTCAAGTAAACCTCTCGTGGTTGGGATTACAAGTTTGTTTTAAGAACTTTCCAAATTATAATCTTTTCAACTGAATGTCAAATGGATTGATGGATTTAAATTAATGGACACCATTAAGGATTCAAAGAGTAATGGTTGCTTTCAAGCTTAGACCATAAAACAAACATCTTCATTACAAATTCTTATACGGCCTTTATGCATATTTTTATTTTGGGTAAATTTTACTTACCTCCATAGATATTTCTGATAATTACAGATACCTCTCATGTAGTTTCTAAAATTACAGTTACCTCCCCTTTCAGGGATGGTTGTGGATAAAAGTACATGAAATTCGCAATTTGATGTTTTTGCCCTTTGAAAGCTAGCAGTCCAAACATCTAATAATTTAACTTATTTTCTGTTGAAAAAATACTTAAGTGAAATTTACTGTTAACTTTTTGTTGTTTTTTAAAATAATAAATTACTGGTCATGTAATAAATTAATATGCCATCTGAAATTAAATCATCCTTACCAGTGTCATTACATAAAGTTATCAAACAAATAACATTATATGTTTTAATCTAATCAACACCTAATATTATCTACTAAATAAAGTTATCTATGCATTTTTTAATCATGTATGAATAAAAGACAACGTAACAGATAAAGTTATATGTTGGCTTTAATATATGTATTATAACATTCAAAGTAAACTAACAGATAACATTATCTGTTATGATCTTGCCAACAACTAATATTATCTATTAGATAAATTATCTATGCATTTGTAACCTTTGTATCAATGAAACATAAACCAACAGATAAAGTTATCTGTTGGCTTTTGTATTTGTCTCATCCAAAACCATATCAACAGATAACATTATCTGTTATAATTTTTTTGTCATATCTTTATTACACAACAACAGACCAACAAATAAAGTTTTATTTTAATTCGGTGTCCCTATATGTCATAAAATACTACAAAAGTAAACTCATCTAGTAACATTATCACTGCAAAAAAACTCATCTTAGTATCATATGCAAATCAATAAAGTCAATTACAAAATACCTAAAAACATCTACAAAACACAAGGTTCCTTACAACTCTTCTTATTATGTTTGTCCAACTTTCTGCACTTGCTACACATTATTTGTCCCCCCAAATTGGATTCTTGTTACCGTAGGTTTACCATAGGGCCTCTTTGTCTGAGAAGGAAAAGAAATTACAGATTGTTTTGTCACCTCTGCAGCTCCAAGAGTAGGAATGAGAATTACAGAACATTATATGAATATCGAAAATCCGAAACAAAAAAAAAAGTATCAATGTAATCAGATATTTGACGACCAGTCTTCTGAAGAGCCATGACTGCATGTACACAGGGAAAACATGAGTTGTCAACACGAACATGGGCACTTCATATTACAAACATTTTTCATAACAAAAATGAAAACACTTCAAAAAAATATCATCACTGAAAGACTCCAATTCCATATCAGTCCCATATTGAAGTGTGAAATTAAAGTTTTGTCCATTTCAAGACACAACAAGTTATTCCACTTCCTGCAAACTTTTCTTCTTTCACACGTTTACTTCATTAGTTGAATTTGTATTTGCACAACCATCTTGACAACTGGTAGGTGTCGAGCACCAACTATTTATTTGTTAAATAATTCTGTAGTACTTGAACACATTTCACTATATCGTTTCCCTTTAAAGTATCTGTTTGTCCAATTATCATACTACAGTGTTGAAATAAATAAACACCGTTACTCCAAATTCTTATGTGGCCATCGTACATATTTTTATTTTCTGCCTTTCTTAGTTTACTCCAATATCTCAAATTTATTCTTTATTTTAACATGCCCATATGTATACATGTTTACCTTGGTTTAGTTTGATGTGTGAGTTGTCAAATAGACAAGCACACATGATACTTATAGACTACCAAAATAGAAATAACATGTCTTTGTCATAATAATTTCACTTCTATGTGATATTCATGACATTAGTGAGGAGTTCAGCATGTTCACTGACAATACTAGAAAAAATAGTTAAAAAATAAAGAGTTCTAACGTTCTACTTTCGGTAGGAATTAAAAGTAATCTGAAGGCTTTTATAAATATAAGAAAACAAAGAATTTGTTGAATTTCTTTTCAATAGTAAGTACATTATGTTTTTTTATACCTAAAAGTAGAAAGATGGAAAAATCAGCTTACAATCCATTTTGGATGCGTACATAATTTTAAGTGTTACAGATAAGAGGATGGTTATGGTAGAAGGGGGATTAAAAAGAAAGATTAAAGAAGATATATTCTTGAATTTTTTAATAAGGGGAAGGAATTATCTTAGACATGATTTGATTGGTAGATAAGAGTGAAATGATAAGAAAATATCGGATTAAAATTTTTTTATTGCCCTTTGTGGTACATGCAATTCAAGATAAACAATATACAGTTCTTATATAAATTGTTCAACATTCCAATGTCAAACCCACTGAAACTTTGACGAAAACATAATAGTAACATTGCTCCATTTCAGTGCGAAACGACTTAAATTCACAATAACCAAATAGGTGATTCGCATAAAACCTTGTACATCTATAACTTTGTTTTACTTAACCTCCTTCATGTTTTAATTGTCCAAATATTTCTCCCAATTTTTTAAGCATTACAATCGACCTCTTTTGAATTGATGATATTAAAAGATAAAACGATAAGTAGTTATGTGCGCTGCACATGACTTCGAATTCCTTGTATTGCCCCTTTAACTTAATAATATATCACTTCTTCCCTTCAATCTTTCTCTCTTCTCCTTCAATCTTCTTCGAACCATTGTTGACCCACTCTCTGCTATGTACACCTCCTCTCCTCTCTTGCTGTTGTTCCTACTTTTGAATAAAATAATGAACAGATATAAAAGCCAACATATATTAAAACATTAAGATGTTATTAGATAATGTTATAACATTAATAGATAAATTGAATTTTATTTATCTATACTATTATGTATTGCAGGACGACTTTTCGTGAGAGTCGCTCTGCATGCGCCAAGTGGCGCAAGATGATTGAGTTAGAGATTAAATTCACTACTTTTTAATATATAAAAACTAATGTAACTATTAATTAAACAAATTAAATTCAAATGAATGATTATCCTTAATAAATTAAATCCAAATCAATACTTTTTTTTTTTTCAAAACCTACCAAGTGGCAGGCCATGATTGGATTAAAAATTTAATTAACAAAATTTTAATATAGTGTAAATATTAATTAAGCAAATTAAATTCAAAAGAATAATTATCCTTCTAAACAGTTTAAATTCAAAATAATAATTATCCTTTTGATCAAATAATAATTCAATTCCTCTTAACAAATTAAATTCAAATGAATAAGAAATTAAATTCATTTCACATGATAAATTTGCTTGCATATCACATATGGAGAAGACAATGAAGAATTGGGATGGATGGGGTGCTCAAGATATTTGGATGTTTGGTGAGAGGCACCTGCAGCCAAAGTAATTGTGTGAACAAAATGGTAGAAAGACGTCGTGTGTCAAACCTTCTATTGATGAACGAATATTACATGGATGATCATTTGGATTGTTGAATTTGATGTGATGCTGAGTTTCTGTGCAAGAGTGTTGGTAAGTGAATTAAAAGCACATTATTGTGGATGATAACTATGGCTATTGTATTATGATCTGATGCTTGGGATTTTATACAATTAGTTTTCTTTGAAAATATTTTTGTTTGCATTGTATTTATTCTATTTTTCACCCAAACAAGTTTGGTTTCATATATTCACATTGACCCATTTGGCTTTGAAGAGGAAGTATAGCTTTAACTTAATTTATTTTTTTTACATATTGGACAAATATCAAGCTTATTTTTTTCTCTTTGAAGACATTTGAAACTCTAAGCATATTTTTATATTTTGATCAACGTAAAATTTATTTTTCATAAATATTGTGCAACAATTACAACTATTATCATAACCTCAGGTGTGGTAGCTACGCTTAAATATCTATACACGCTTTTCTTTTTTATTAAATTAGTTACTTAGGTTAAAACTTATAAACTAAATAAAAACTATAATACTATAGAGCTGAGTATGAAAATAATAATTCAGTGATCTGTAAAGATTAGCCACAATGATGAAAAAAATCTATAATGATTTGTAGATAAGAATGAAAAAAAAAAAAAAAAAAACCTATATCACATTAAGATAAAATTTTTGTATTTTTTATAGAAAATTTACATATTATTCTTTTCACAAATTTCAACGTATCCTACACATTATTATCCAAACACTTTCATTAAAAATTAAAAAAACTATAATGTAGGATTTAAAGTCCAGAAGTTTAAAAGTAATTTACTTCCAAACTTTAGTTGATCTTGATAAATCCTTAAAAGTAATTTACTTTCAATTATATTTGATTGATAAATCCTTAGATTAGAGTATATTTTAATTCTTCCCATGCATCGCACGGGTTTTTTGCTAGTTAGTTTATATGTTAGAACAGATTATCTTATTTGTTAGAACAAATTAGAAGATAATATTAAGTTGGCTTATCTGTTGGTTCTTATGTTGATTTAAGAACAGGAGATAATATTATCTATATCTGATGACTTGAAATTTATATGTTGGTTTATGTATTATCATATAATATTATATGTTTAGGGCAAGGGCATTTTTGATTCCCTGTGTCAAAAGGACTCCCGTTTATACTTTAGTATTAGATGGTTTAATTACATAATAAATCTCTCACTTTAGACTTTTGATTGAGAACCCCTTCTTTTTAATTCCGCTTCTACCACAACCATTCTCTTATTTATGACACCAAAAATTATGTACGCATTCAGACAAAACGTAAATTGATTTTTCCATCTTTCTACTTTTAGGTATAAAAAACCCGTAATATACTTAACTACTGAAAAGAAGTCCAACAATTCTTTGTTTTCTTATCATTATAAAAGCCATCAGATTACTTCTAATTCCTACTGAAATTAGAACTTTGGAACTCTTTATTTTTTTAACTATTTTTTTAGTATTGTTAAGTGAACATGCTAACTCCATCAGTACTAATGTCATAAATATCACATGGAAGTGAAATTATTATGACAAAAGACATGTTATTTCTATTTTTGTATTCTATAAGTTTCATGTGTGCTTGTCTATTCGACAACTCGCATATCAAACTGAACCAAGGTAAACATGTATACATATGGGCTTGTTAAAATAAAGAATAAATTTGAGATATTAGAGTAAACTAAGAAAGGTAGAAAATAAAAATATTAGGGGAGGCCAAGGTTGGCTCAATAGGAAAATCCACCAAGCCATAGCCTAGAACTCCTGAAAAAAAAGGCCGAAATGAGAGCCCCAGTAAGTTTTTATTCTTACCAAAAAGGGCCCAAAATTTTTACCCTACCAAATTGGACCCATTAGAAAAGGGCTCAAATCAAGTTTTTAAGCCCAATTGCCAAATTTCCAAAACAAACTATCAAAAGTTAACGAAACAAAAGGGAAAATTATAAATTGGGAATGGCAAGAGAGCAAAGAAAAGAAAAGGCCAAAAGAACAGAAAAGGTCACGCCTCTTCTCCTCCAATAGGCAGTCGGTGCGAGTCGTGCAAATTGCGACGGTGGCCCAAATCCAAAAAATGGCAGTGGGCAACCTCTCTCTCTCTATTTTGATGTCTTGTACAGAAATGTCAAACGCGGACAGTGGTCCGTAGAACCTTCACTCCTCAACTCCTACTTTTTTATCTTTGTTTTCTCTATTTTTTGAATGGCCAAATGGGTGTTAAATTTTTTTTTTTTCCTTTTTTAATCTTTTATGAAGTTCATGGAATCATTAGGAGATACAGAGATGCAACCTTTCCCCATTTTCATTTTTTAATTTTTTTTAATTTTTTATGTCTATTAAGTAATAAAGTAAATATTTTTCATTCATTATTTATAATACGTGATTCAGTACTAGCAGTAATTGTAGGGGAATTTAGAGGTACAAGATAAATGCACTACAGTTAATTGTAGCCCATTGTAATTTAGAATTCAGTGTCAGTGACATGCGTAAATTGTAATGCGTTGCCCAATTACACATATTATCTGTATTATATGGATTTTATATTAATAGGTTATGTATAATCCACGTGTCATGGTCTTTCGAAGATCATAATACTATTACATAAAGATTTAAGTAGTTTCCCTCATTTTTAATTTGTTTTGCTTTTATACTCAGCTTGTTATGCCTCCTAGAAGATATTCCTCCAGATATGAAAAATAAAAAATAAAGGGTCGAGTAAACGTCAAAGAGGAGCTATTGATAAATTCATTACGAGTGACGAACAAACAGACTGCTTAGTTGGAGACTTGAAAAATAAAGAATTCAAAGAAAGAATATGAGAATCTGAAAAATGAGGAAGTAAAATCAATATTTGAACATCGATGATCTGAGTAGTTTGGATAATATACACCAAAGTTCAAAAAATGTAATGGTAGAAATAGATCCTGCGAAAAAGAAATGTCAACTTCTGTTTTTCAAAAATGTGTTTCTAGAACTGTTATAACAATTATGAACCAAATCTAATATTATACACACACTTGTGGATGAATCTTTCACCAAATTTATTTTATACTTAATTCTCATAGTGTGCATATATGCCTTGGGTACCGTTGAGAACAAAATAGTTAAAACGTTATTTCATATATGTTCTCAGCAATAAATTTAAAATATTTTAAGTACTATAGGACATTAACCAGACAGGAATCTCGTACCAGAAAATATAACTACCGAAAAAGATTAAAAAATTAAACTCAACAACTATTCCAATTACTTTTTTTTTATATCCCGAGCTATTCTATTGTCTTTGGGATTTATCTCAACCTAAAACTAAATTTCGGGATGCTGAAATCAACGACTAGACAAACTTCCACCAGCTCTTAGTGATTGATTCTGATTGAAGTCCAGGGGCGGAGGTATATTGAGGGGGGGAGTGGCACATGCCACCCCCAATTTTCAAAACTCCAATTTTTATTTTTATTTTTTATTTTAATTATTATATCAAGATTAATTATTTAGTAGTATTGGGACATCCCGTGGTGTTTTAATATCTTCAATCACTACACATTCATGTGAGTGTTCTTATATTTAGTATTATGTCTCACATAATTGAATATATGGTGATGGAGAGTATTGGAACACTATGTGGTGGTTCCCAAGATCATGCATCAATTTTATTGTTGTTCTGATGCTTGTCAAGAAAAAAAGTGTGATGTAAGAGCTCTATTTTTTATCAACAAGTGTTTGTTATGTGTTTTTAATTATTGAGTGTCGATTTTTGAATATTAATTAGGTGGTCATACCGTATTTTTTTTCTTATTCATAGGATATGTATATTTTGATTTGATTTTTGGTTAAAATTAACCTTATAACATGTCAAAAAAAATTGTTGAAGTCGACTTCATAACCTTGAGGAAACAAGTAAGTTAGTCACCCTCTCTCCTTTCTCTTAATCAACCCATTGGAGTTATTATTTATCTAATTACAAAACATACTTTATGATGTTCTCCCTTTTTTTCTTATTAAGAATTCGATTACGTCAAAGCTTCTCGGCCAATGATTGGGATTCAAGGAGGCTATAATGCATTTTCCTGTACAGTGTGTGTGTGGGCAAATGATGTAGTTTTGTCCGTTATGCTCTCGAAATTGCATCGTTTTGATGATTTGCTATCAAAATATATGAAATCAAAATAATATAGTTTCGAGAGCAAAACGGGTAAAACTACATCGATCTGCTAGCATTACATGCACGCACCACATAAAAGTGCACTACAGCTCTTCTAAATCCCTATGATTGTGGGGTCAAAATGTCTCGATGCTCTTAATGTTAAACCTTTAACCGAAAATTCCCCAGCTGATGTTTTTTGGCATAAAACATTCTTGGCCATTGAACTAGGACATACCAACTGCATCCTGCCCACATGCTACCATATCAATCACATATTAGTTAATTACATATTTATAAATCTAAGCGGTTTATTTAAAATTAGAAATTTATTTTCCCTTAAGATATTAGTATCGAAAGCTTGTACAAAAAGTCTAGAAACAAGTTTGTGTTTGGATACGTTCGGACACAAATGTGTTCGGAACTATCGAATGCACATGGGGTCAAAAATTATTGAGGGCAGGGCTCTGTGTATATTGATCCAATGGTTTCGGACACATCTGTATCTGGATGTATTTGAAAGATTTGTATTTGTACCATTACTCAATCTTCGAACTATTATTAACTCTTCTGGGGTCAGTTTATACTAGATTGGGTGTGATGGTTATTGAATTATTATTTTATTTATTTTTTGTCTTTATTTAAATTTTTCCATAATTTTTTGTTTTACATCAATTTTTGATTATTTGTTGGTTTCTCTCAACGAAAAAAATCTAAAAAGTACAAATTATGTCCAAAAATTTAGAAAAGCCGAAAAATAAGCCAAAATTGGATGTTTTGTTTCGTCTTTAGTTAAAAGAAATTAGTTTTTTGACATAATTTTATACGTTTTAGATTTCTTTCGTCGAGAAAAATCAACAAACTCCAAAAAATTGATAAAAGTTTAACAAATATAAAAAAATGAATATCGACAAAAAAATAAATAATTTAGATAATTTAGATCCTTTATCATGGTTTTTAATTAGGCCTATTTGATAATAAAAAATAAAAATTCTTTCAGAGATTAGTTGAAATGCGAAAAACTACTCCGAACATCTTGAATTATTCAAAAAGAAATTACAAAAATATATCCCTCACATCTAACTCATCCTATCTACTATATACACAATTTTGTTCATCCATTTGAAAATTAGATAAATAGGAAGGACTTATCCTTTAACTGAAAATGGTCACGGCACCGCCTGTTTTACCTTGTATAGATAGCACTGTTTAATTGCATACTAAACAAGTTTATGATACATGATTCTCTTTTTTCAGTAATATTCAAAAATTCACATCAAATGGTCTTCAAGGAAAAAAATTTCTATGTTTTTTTTTTGTGGAAAATGACCAATAGAAAGTCTTTTTTCTAGATGGACTGTAATTCTATGTTTTTTTCTTTTTCTTCTGAAAGTGAATTACATATAAAGTAGATTTTCCAATTTCTCCAACCACTCTCTTCTTCTCTCTCTAGCCGTTGTCCGAAAGTTGTTCCTCTTTTCTCTCTCCCTCTCTCACTATAAAAATCTATTCACCTAAAAGCTGATTCGATCTTTTGGAAAGAGAAAATTTGAAATAACAAAACACAAAAGCCATTTTTATAGCTTTATTAGTTAGTCAAAAGAAAAAATTATGGGGTTCTATTTTGGCCACTTGGAGTTAAATTTATGGTTCCACCCACTGCTTTGAGTATCGGACACATACCGACTTCTACTTCGATTCTCAAAGCCTTTCATTTTGTACGGCTTGATGTTTAAGCCAATCTTGCAAAATAAAATAATTCAATCATACATATGGATAAGTATTTAATCGAAAAAGACTAGTATTGTTCAAAATTTTAATATAGAATCATAGATGGAAATATTAAAATAATTGGGAAAGAGAAAATTATATTGAAATCGAGTTGTTCACATTATACAAGAAATTAAATGTGCCTTATATAGTTAACGGACTGTCAATTTTCGTGACATTGAAAGCTCTTAGAAGTTGGTAGAAACTTACAGAGGACTCTAGGATGTAGCAAAAGAGTCCAGAAGTACTAATCAAGCTTGGAGAATTCTGGATAAGTCTGGAATGAGCAGAAGAAGCCGGATAAGGCTCTAGATAGCTTCAATGAGTTTCTCAAGCCTATAAATAGATGAAAGATCTTGTTTGTGGATGCATCCATAGAGTGAGAGCTTGAGAGAGTAGTGTGTAGGAGAGAACACATGTGAGAGCCTTGTATAATTTTTATCTTTGATTTTTTTATAGAGGAAGTGTTTCCTTACCCAAATTCTTTGATCTCTACCCCTTGTGCCACTAAGTCATCTATGGGGACTACCCTTCTAGGCCTCCGTCAGGCTTTCACTCCTTCTCATTTGGGGTAATTGTTTACCGCTTCCTTTGCTTGGTCACCGATCCTCTGACCCTCAGGCTCCTCCCGAGGATGGGTCCACTAGTGGCGTGGGGCACCTAGCACGTAACTGTTGTACCAGGGTCTCGTTCTGCTCCACTAGTGCTGCCACTATCTGAGTGAGATTTTGCACTTGTACCTCCAATGGGTTACCATTTAGGGAAGTGTTGCCTTCTTGTCTCCCTCCTCCTTTTGTAGATATCGTGTTCACCATTATTTTCGGCTCTCAGTTAAATTTGTAGAGCGACAATGTTGTTCTCACAGACAGCACCAAAGTAGTGATGCCTAAAACTAGTGAAGTCTCCCAAACTCCTGCCTTGGCTCTTGCAAGTCCGGTGGATGGTAGTGGTTTTCTGGCTAAGGACCATCCGACAATAAAGGCAGTTACTAGAGAATGAGAGTAGGCAAGAGCTTATAGACTGCATACGTGAAACGTATTAAGGTGGCAATCAATCCAAGGCAGGCTACTGCCTGCTGATGGCACCTCCATTACATATCGGGAGAATTGTCTCGTTGATTCTAGGTGTCATCTCTAGGATGTCGAGTGGTCATCGGTGCCATCTCCGAGATTGCCTGAGCAATCAATTGCGCCTCGTGGGATTTCCTTTGATCACTAAAACGAATTCGGAGTGAGATTTACACAAAGTACACAATATTCACCTAACTTTTGCAAGTTAAAATATGATCTAGAAAAGATTTAGCATGAAACAGTGAAATTTTAATTAACTTAGCATGAAGTATGATCACTGATTATGCAAATGAACTAAAAAGGAAGAGAGATAAGGAAAGAAAATTAAAAAATGATCAATTGGGAATGTTGCGTCAAATGCAATATAAAACCATCACACTTGTGAATAAGACATCACTCCTAATTTTGCAACAATCATGAATCAACCACTAAATTTTCTATCAATGATCAGTGTCATTAGGAAAGATATTATTCAAATCTAAGCATCAATCCTAATATATATAGTTTGATGCTTGCTTGATTGGTTCTAACGCTACATGACATCAAGCTTTACCAACTTATGCCTATGGGAAAATTATTAGTTTCATATAAAAGAAAAAAGAATAAAAACCTATCCTTTTTTCCTATTCCATTCTTTTTAGTTGATGGGTTTCTTTCATATTCTCGTTCTAAAAAAAAGGAAAGAGACTTAAAACAAAAGGTAAAAGATTCTTTCATTCCCTATAATCATCTATTTAATTGATGGACAGGAGCATACTTAGGATCGAAATCATGGAAAATAATGCTCAGTCATTTCTATTAACCTAAATCCTCAATATATTTAAATTCTTTTTATGTAAAATATATCTAGTCGCCTAACTTTCGTAATTTCCATTACAAATCTTTTTGGTATCTTCATGGTCCTAATTATCTACTCCTTTTGATAAATAATCTGTAGCTGGATTGTTTGGAAGCCTAAGAATCCTTACTTATAATCGAATTCCAACTTAGCACCCATTGAGTGAGATTTTGAGTCATCCTAAAGTGCTACTAAATAGAATGATCTTATCAACGTCCATGAAAAATAAATCATAAATTGAATTGCCGAATCTGAAAAATTAGGTACTATTATATAGCATCGTATCAATTAAGTTCATGAGTTGGTGATAAGAAGACTCAAACAACTGACCTAACATTAAAGTGAAGGATGAGGTTCAAAAGAAAAAACTTACTATTGTTTAGCATTAAAAACACAGGCATCCCCATAAGTCTATATTTACGGCCCGTTTATTAGTCAAAAAAGTTTAGAAAGAATATGGTAGATACAGTAAAAAGGAGGATACAATAGAAGAAGAGATTTATGATGGACAGTGAACAGTTATAAATGGTTCGTTTGAGTATTTATTTGAGGAAAGATGATAAGGTATATATATGAGTAGGTAAATAATATTTTGATAACCAATATTGTCATTCATGTAAATAATAACTATATTTACAAAAATAAAAGAGGGATATAGAAGGGGAAATAAGATGTGAATAAGGAGAGAAATTAGATAATTTTATCTGCTTTCAGAAAGATAAAATAGTTCTCCAAATATCATATCGAGGGTCCAAGAATAAACAATTTAAATTGTCATATACGAAGCGAGGACTCTTTTATGACGCTTAACAAATAGGTCCTTCGCTCATTTTTCTTTACGTATACTCCAACGTCACTTAAAAATATAGACCAACAAATTAGGTAAGTGAATTCTTATGTTCCCAAGGGTTATAAAATGGGGGTTAAATTTTACAGGTAAAATAAAAGAGGAGTGATTGGGAAAATTAAGTAAAAGACGTTGGGTATTGTTGTCCTTTTAATTTTTTGGTAGTTAGAGAATGCAAAACAATAAGTTAACGTTCTTGCAAAATAAATTTGGGTGACCTATCCTGATCTCCCTTGAGGTTCTAACAAATACACTAACTCTCTTAAAGTTTTTAAAATTACTTTGATCTACATTTTTTTTGTAGTCATCTCAGTCAAATATCGTTACTTAAACTATTGGAACTTCAAGTTTGAGATTGCTTTTTTAGAAAATGGACTTCAACATAATTTCTATCACGTCAGAAATAGTCTACTTCGATTTTTTGAGATTTTCTAAATCCGAAATTCGGAGAGAAGTTTTAAAGTTTGTCCGAATTTTGATGTTAGAAAAACCTCACAAATTTAACATAGGTTAATTTAGACCTGATAGAAATTATGTTGCAGTTTATTTTATTAAAAAAATTATGAACTTGAAGTTTTCAGAAGTTTAACTAACAACATTTGGCTAACTCTAATGGTAGTAAATTAAGGTAACTGCATAATAGTTTGAAAATCAAAAGAGGTCAAAGTAATTTTAGAAACCTCAAGGGGTTATTTTATTTGTCAGAAACCTTAGGGAAGGTTAGTGTAATTTACCCAATAAATTTTTGAATTTTGCTTGTTTCTCTTATGTATCTATTCCATACCATAAAGGTGCTACTTTTTTAGTGCGAACCAGAAATTGAAACCCTATAACAAAAGTATTTTTCGTTAAAAGTTGTATCCTAAACAAAAATTATATTCATTTTTAATGTGTTATTTAATAACTTTACTTACTTGGTAGCTTACATGAATATCCTAGGGTAAGATAGTAACACAATATCATCGACTTCTTCTTTCCCACTTATTCACAAGTGACTGCTCATTTTGCTTCAATTTCTTTACCACTTTTTCCAACGGATTCTCACTAAACTATTCTCTTCTTTTGCCTCAATATTTGCTCCGTCAAACTTTTTCTCATTTGCCTTCAGGCTTCATCCCTTGACAGTCTAAATTCAAGACTCGAGAATATAGTAACAACTCAACACTCATGATAGTAAAATGTTTATAGTAAGACAAATCCTTTCACTTTAATTATTTATCTCTTCTTCACTATGTTCAAAAGACATAAAATAAATTATATATTATTTTTATATATTACAGATGCTCAACGTGCACATTCATTGTGTGTGTCCGACCGTTAATTTCGGCCAAACATGCATTCTCCCCTTCTATGCGTTCAGTAGCTTTGAGGAAAAAATAGTAAAAACGTTCTTGCATATGTTCTTGCAATAAATTTAAAATATTTAAAGCACTACAGGACACTACAAGACGAGAATCTCGTACAATATTAAAAAAGTAAACTCAACAACTGTTCTTTGAAGTCGGATTGATTATTTATCAAACAACATATATATATAGTATATTTTAAACCCAAGAACTTGTGCGAGTGGTAGAGAAAATGAGCTGTAAATTCAGACATTTTGTGATTGAAACTCGGCAACTTAATACTTGGGGCTATTAAGGGGTTTGCCCAGTCGTTTTCACTCAGGACTCCGAGGACTAGTTGGTAATTTAGGTGAAAACTTCTCCGAACTTTATCCCAGTATAATCTCAAGCCGACCAGATACCTCGGTTATAAAAAGAAAAAAAACATATATTTTAAGCTGTATTATATTTATCAAACAACAAATATTTAAGAATTAGATTACGTCAAAGCTTTTCGACCTATGATTGTGTGGTCAAACTACCTCGATGCACTTCATGATGTTTAAACTTTGACAGCTCCCCTCCAATGTTTTTTGCATAAACATTCTTGATTACTGAACTAGGACATACCAACTGCACCATGGCACATGCTAGCATGTGAATGAAACATTGATTATTAGTTAAATTAAATAATAGTCTTAAATAAATCCCTTACCTAAGTTTTCATATTATTCCTTACACTGATTTAAGACTTGATTTTTTTAATTGTATGTTTTATAGAAATTCATCTTAGTATATACAATGTACATATACACGCATAACACACACACACACACACAGATTCAAAATTTGGACGTAATTTCAAGAATTTGGTTGGTCCTTGATTAGGAAAGATTGTACGGTGCTATGGGAAATAACAGTGGGAACAGTGTATTTCTTGGGCATGGTTTCCACTGCTGACAAACATTGCCGGAGTCTTTTGTACATCCGGCGAGTGTGTCATTGATCTCAAGCGAACTTTGTTTTATACCTCTAGCGAGGGTATCATTCCACACTGTCTGGTCTCGCCAACGTTCAATGATCCTTATCTTATCACTGTTTCGCATATCATTAGTTTAGAGTTGACGCTAGATTTATGATAGCTTCACTATAATTTTTATATTATATGCGATAAATTTATCATATTTATTTTCATTTTCTATTAGTTTATTACATATTTACAATAATTTTGTGTTAGACTTATCATGATTGCGCTGCCATTTTAGCTTAATTTATCATTGATAATGCCAAAAATTGGACGATTGTCTTTGTTCTCCTGCGCTCTGGTAAGTCTTAAGATCGTGGGTGATTTTTCAACGGCCAAAGACCCTTAGATGATCAAATTAATAATCGAATGGATGGAGTATGCTAGAAGGTATGGTTAATAGATGTGAAAATGCAACTGCTCTTTAGCCTTGTGACCCCTTAAATAGGGCACTCAAAGGCGCTTGTTGCTTGATCTTATCGAGCGGGTTCTATGATTGGTCTTCTTTTGCCGAGCATGATGGATCATGTTCGAACGATATGCACCCCAGGTTGGCTTTAACCGATCGATCGGGTGTTTGTAGATAATACCTTGATGTGTTTAGTAGCTAAGCAGCTATTTAACTAAGCTGGCAGTTGTTGTGCGACTTAGTAAGGGATGACCAATAGAAGTAATTGAGCGCTAAACAAATGAATGCTGAATTGAGCCAATCCGGACTCATCAATCATATGTTGTAATGTGCCCCTGATTCTTGGACACGTTATTTAAAAGGAAAATGAATAAAACCTGAATATTCTTCATTCCATAAGAAAAGAAAGTACATTGTTTGTGAGTGCAAAATAAGAAGTATCAATATAAAGTCCTTCAAAAGATTTCTTTCAAAGCAAAGACTATAAATTGAGATTCCATACCTCTAATCATATTCTATGTAAGGCACGGTTCTGCAGGCTCTTCTTTCGAGTTAATGTTGACGTTGAACTGTTGTTTCGGTTTTTCACCATTTTCTTCGGTATCTAGCGTGAAAAATTAGGGGCAAAAAAATATACACCATAAGCTATAAAGCACAATAAGTTACTCTATTCTTAAATTTTGTTTTTAATATTATGACAAAATAATAAAATGATATGATATCCGCAGTTTATACAGAAGTAGAAACACATAAGTACAAAAGTTAAGTTATCGACGTTCAATTCAACTATTTTGATTTTTACATAAATATCTCAAATTGGGGTCATTTCAATGTTTTCCGTAATCAATCTTGAGTAATATGTGATATATGTCACGTTAATATCTCAAAATTGTGTCGCAGCAACGTTGCCCATAATCAATTATGAGTCATTAGTACAACATTGTCTGAAGTACATGATAATTGTCACGTTAATATCTTGAACCCGAGTCATCGCAACGTTACCCATAATCAATGTCGGGTTGCCAACAGCTTTGCCCGTAATACCTGATAATGGTCACATCATCAACCCAACATATTGGAGGCCATTGTCATTACAATCGGGACACTAATAGCGTTTCTATAATCCATATTAATCATCAAGCATGTCATACCCATCGTAATATGATTAGGGCAACGACAGCATAAGTACACGATGATTGCCACGTAAACAATCCAACAAGCATGTCGTAATTCATCGTTGCTACAATCAGAGCACTAACAACATAAAAACGTGATAATTATCAACGTTTGTATGTGTTCTCTTAAAGTTCAAAGTCTGACGTACCAATATAATGCTTCAAATACGATCATGGGATTTCAATCAAGTAATGATTTAAAATATAAAGGCCATGGCCTGCATACTTAATTATGGCATAAATAATAAAATGCAGAAGTTCAGATGAATGTATATTTATAATTAAACTAAAACGTCGTGAGTGACTGTGATGTCAAGTGTACATAATATAACCTAATGGGACTTTTGTATAATAATGTAACCTAAGTACAAGCATAATATTTATCAAATATAGTTTTAGGGTGAAAACAATAATAATATGGGGTAACAACCTTAATAAAGGCAATCCAAGATTAAATCAAAATAATTTACATAAAACTTCCTTCATCTATTACTCAGTTTTACTTAATCCTCTTTATCTTTCGATTATCCCAATGTACTCTATGATCTTTTCAAATATAACGATTGATTCCTTTTGGATAGACTCAGTTGGAGAAAAATATAATAAGTAATCATGTGCGTCAATCCAAAAGGGGTCCATTAACATTTGAAAAAATCAAGAGGTGTAGTGGGATAATTAGAAAATGAAAGGGTTTAAGTGAAATCAAGTGATATATGAAAGAGGTGTTATGTAAATTACCCTTTAAAGTAATATAGAAGTGAAATTATAATTTAAAATAGTTTTAGGGTTTGAATGTGGTTTTTTATATTTATATAGACTAAACTGAAATTTAAAGCCTTTTCAGGGACTAAAGTGAAATAATAGAAATTATAGGGTAAATTTGTAATTTATAGAAAATACAACGGCTAAACTATTATTACCTAAAATATGGGGTTAAAACTTTAATCATACAGAACAGAAGGGCAAAATAATAATTTCACAAAACACTGAAATCTGAAGTTAATAGCGTAATAAAATAAATAGAGGGCAAAATATAATATTTAAAACATAAGGCCAAATCTACACTGTTTGGATTTCGATGTCATGGGCGGAAGGTTTTGGTAAACGATCGTAAACTCAGTGTTTTGGCCGTAAGATTAACCACAGGATTGCGATCGGAAGGTTATCATTGGCAGCCACAAGGTTAATGCGTGGCGACCCTAACATCTGTGCATCCAAAACGCGGGCTGGCTACAAAGTGTGTGGGTCTCATGAGACCTTTTATTTGGCCCAACGTCAAGGCAAACTGGTCCCTGAGAAGACGCACAACCCAAGGTGTGTAAATATTGTGAATCTTCGGTCCAACCTATCCCAATCCTGAGCTAGGCTCATTTGAATTCATACTTTTGTCGATTTGACCTACTACAGTGTTTGAACAGATGAATAAAATGGTGTTCGTATTAGCCAGAATGATTATATAACTCACTATGACAAATGAAATGACATGTATATTTGATCTTTCCAACCACTTTCGTTTTCTCTGTCTAACCGTTTCCTAAAGTTGTTCCTCTTTTCTCTCTCTCCCTTATTATATAAGTCTATTCAATTAAAATTTTATTGGATTTTTGGAAAGAAAAACATTCAAATATTCATGATAAACTAATCAAAACACAAAGACTAGTTTTGTCAACTTTTTTGTTTCTTCTGGTTTGGTCCCTACGTGCGTGGAATTTACACCGAATCCTATGTCAATTATATTAAAGATCTTTCATTTTTACAATTTCGTGTTCAAGATGATCTTGCAAGCAAAAAAAATCAATCCAACCTCCGTAAATATTATATCAAAAGACGCACATTTTATTTCAAAATTTTAGTCTACGACCTTGGTCGAAAAATTAAATGCTTGAATCAAACACTTATCGAATCCCCAATAAAACCGATTCGTATAAGAACAATTAAAAAAATCAAGTCACGAATGTATAACGTTCACTCAACTTTTCAACCAGCAAGATTTTTGTTTACTTTAGTTAACTAAGTGACCATGGTTCATCTGCATGGAGTATGATCAATTGGGATGCAATATAAAACATCACACGTGTGAAGGGTGGTTGATCTTTCAGAGTGGTTGTGACACCCCAGCCAGGCCGTGGTGCCAACTGTGAGGCCGGCGTCCATGAGATGGAGTTTCAGTGGGACGTCCGGATGGGTGGTCAGGTCCCACATCGCTTGGTGGATGTAAGTTCGGTAGTATTTATAAGATTATGAACCTTCCTTGTACAAGGCCTTTTAAAGCCGTAATGGCGCCACCACCAAATGGAACTTTACAGTTAAGCGTGCTCACCCTGGAGCAATTCAGGGATGGGTGACCTACTGGGAAGTCCATAGGGTTTGAGCGACAAAAGCGGACAGTATTGTACAAAACGGGAACGGGTCGTTACAGTGGTTGAGTTATTTGCCTCTAAAATATGTCATTTTGGGGGGTGCTTTAGAATTCCAGCAAGACCTCTCGCTACAGTACTTCTGGGTCCGTGAATAAGACATCACTCCTAATTTAGCAAAATACGAGCTAGTGAAATCTCTATTCCACTCAATGTTACTGTGAAATATGTTATTTAAATTAAGCACCAATCATGATATTAATAAATAGTTTGGTGGTTGCTTCTAATGCCAGATGGCATCAAGCTTTCCCAACACATGTCTGTGTGAAAATGATATAAATCATAGAGACATTGCCATATGTCTGCACTTAAAAATAAAAAGAGAGAAAAGTCGAAAGCTAATAATTCCTACATGGTTTCCACCTTGACTATTTTACCCTTGCTATCAGTTGTTATCAGCATATACTTGTACTATATGACATGTTAATTAAATATTATACGATCCTTAACTTGTAATTATACAATTTTTTTTAGTCAAACAATCCAATAATTTTTTTTAGAATGCATGGATTCTTGCAGTTGAGTTTTCTATGAAGTAGGGACTTATACGATAGACCATTACCGAAAATGACCTTTTTATAAGGGTTCTTTAGATTTATCGGTAAGAGCTTTTTTTATGAAACACAGAATTATAAAATAGGCAGTTACCGGAGAAGATCTATTTTGAAGGTAATTTAAGTAAATGAGGCTTGTTATTTTGTCCTTTTTATCATTTTAACAGTTGGAGAGTGCAAAACGAATAGTTTAAAAAAAACAATTTGAGGTAATTTTTTACATTATGCAATTTCTCCTTATATTTTCGTAAATCATTTTGTTGAAATGAATATTTTTAAAGTGTTTGATGAAAAATCCATGATGAGTTCAATTTTTGTGAATTCCAATTAAAGTATATAACACCATTAAATTTTGTATGAAGTTGAAGTAATAACAAGTGTATTCTCATCCTTTTAAGAAAGATAAAACATGATATAAGATTCAAAATGACTTTTTTATCCTCACTTCATATATGACTCGTCATAGCAGTCGGTGCAATTCATATACATTTTCGTTCCATTTTTCCTCTTATAATCTCTCCCTCTTACTTTGTTTTAATTTTTGTTGATTTATCACACATTATTTATACTCATTCGAATTTCAACCTCAATTAAGACTTAAAAACTGCATTTGGGTTGTTTTTGCAAATTGATTTGTCAAAAAATAATCAAAATATATTTTAAGCTATTTTTCAACCTCAAAATCACTTATTTTACACTTTCATATTCTTTTCGGCACATGCATCACGTAAACACCCCGCTCTAGGTGTTTGAAAAAAAGACCTGCAATTGGTTAAATAAATTTATAACATGATTGACGTTCTCTCGTCGAATTTTACAATAATAAACAATTTTGATAGGGTGAATTATATTGACCGTCCCTAAGGTTTGTGAAAAATACAATGCACCCTTTAAGTTTTCAAAATTACAACAATCTTCCTTATTTTTTATATTATTATGTAATTACTTCTCTTAGCGTTAAAATTCGTCAAACATAATTAATTAGACATTTAAAACTTCAAATTTTAGATTTTTTTGATGAAATAAACTGTAACATAATTTTTATTACATTAGAAATAACTTTTGTTGAATTTTTGAGATTTATTTAAATTCTGACAGAATCTTAAAATTTGGTTGAATTTTGGCTTCAAAAAATTTAAAAAATTTAAAAAATACTATTTCAAACGTGATGTGAACTATATTAAAATTTATTTTGTTAAAAAATCTAAAACTTAAAATTTTAATAACTTAACTTATGATATTTGATTAATTTTAACAATAAGAAAATAACTGCATAATAGTTTTAAAAAATTAAAAAATTATAATAATTTAAAAAACCCCAAGGGCACTATATTTGACAGAAACCTTAGCCTTAGGGAGGTCAATGTAATTTATCCATTTTAATAATCAAAGTAGACTTAAAACAAATTTAACAACGCCAAAACTAGACCGGTGTAGCGTTTTGTCCTTTCTATCAAACTATAGAAGAGTCCTCCTTTATAACCATGATATCGATATCCGTCAATTTTGAGATTATACCAACCCATTATTTATTAATAAGCAGAATTCTGAATTCTGGATTTAACGATCAAACAAACCTTAAATGAATCGTAAAGATTGATCTGATGGAATAATCATGTGAGGCAGATCTGGTTCTCGTGAACCAAGTTAGTTAATCACTCTATCTCCTTCCACAAAACCACGTACTTTGGCGGTATTTGTAACGCCAGTGAAAACCTAGATTACCTAATACATCTGAATTATAAGAATTTCCAGGTTAAATGTCTGCATCCTTCTCTGGGTTATATCAAATAAAAGAAAAAATAGCCATTGGTGCATAAAAGATAGTAATTGATTTTCTCATTATATACGGCAGATGAAAACAGAAGTTTTTAGTACATGAACTAATCCAAGCCGTCCAACTGCTCACCCCTTTTGATCAGACGCTTTTCAGCTTATCTAACCACACCAAAAAGACAAAACAAAAACAAAAAACAAAAAAAAAAAATTCAATAGCGGGACTTTCATTTGTCCTAACCATCAGGAACTTCACGACGCCAATCATCTCTGCGGCTCCATCATACGCGAGAAGTCCTCGAAGCACACGAACCCGTCCCCGTTCTTATTCACCCCTCTTATCATGCGCCTGCAGTCCTCCAAGGAACATCGCCTATCTCCTATCGAAGATAACACCGCATGTAACTCCTCCGCCGTGATTTTCCCATCGTGATCTGTATCAAACACATCGAACGCGTCTTTCAGCTCCGAATCACACGACGGCGGCCCGAAAACCGAGCTTATTGCGCCGAACTCTACCAAGGTGATACACCCGTCTCCGTCGGTATCGACCTCGCTGACCATGGTCACAATCTCCTCCTCGCTCAGCGGTTCGGCTCCCCCGACTCGTCTCAGCAACGTCTCGAGCTCTTTCCTCGTTATTTTTCCGTCGCCGTCTGTATCCATCATTTCAAACGCTTGTACTAACTCGAAATAGATATCGGAGGAGCCGGAGGCGGAGGAGGAGGAGGCTGCTGACCAGATCCCCGGAGAAGTAGACGTCGGCAATACGCTCTTCGGAGTGGTTTTTCCGGCTTCGGACTTGCTGTGGTGGATAGAGTGAGATTCCAGTGATTCAGATGAGGATGAACCCGAACTGAACGATGACGGGTCGGATCGGGAGACTGACCGGCTTTTCTTGGATCTTATGAGTTGTTTTGGGTTGATCATGTCCACGAGTTTCATGGTGGAAACAAAAAATACTGGTTGGGAGAGAAATGGAGATAAGTGAGGGAAGAGAGAGAGTAGATAGTTGAGGAAAGAGGTGTGAGGATGCTGAGGTTAAATGGAGGGAGAAAGGGAAGAGCCATGGCAACTTCCAGGAAATTTCCTTTGTTTAACGTGTATTTATTGTGGGTTGTTTTAATTAGGTAAAAAAATCGAAATATTGGGTTTCTTTCTGATGTGGTCTGTGGAATCACGAGATTTTTTTTTGTACTGTACTTGTGGAGGAAAATTATTAGGTGCTTCACGACTAGTGTACACAACAGCAAAATTATCTGGTTTTCTACAAATTTAAGTTATCAATTTCGTACCGTTAACCATATTGTTATTTTCACTAATATCATACATTCCGGTATTGGCATGTAGCATCATATTTTTTAGATTTATCGTTAAAAAATAATATATATAAAAATAATATTATTAATAAAATATCATATTTAACATGTAAAATAGAACTCACAACTTAAAAACAATCTGAAAAGAAAAATATGAGCAAAAAATTAAAGAATTCACTCAAGACAAAAAAGAAATTGTCTTATATTTTTTTATTAATGTCGCCGTCTTTATTGTCGTCTTATTTGATATTTTTTTAAATTTCTCTCAATATTTTATATTTTTTTGATTTCTTTAGTTGAGATGAATCAGAAAATACAAAAAAAATTAAATAAAAATAAACAAAAGATCATAACTACTCCCTCCGTCCTATTTTCATAGTCTATTATTTTAATTTGGAATGTTCCAAAATAAAAGTCTATTTTTCAAAAATAACAATTGAAAATTGATTAAAGTTTTTTTGTCCTTTTTGTTTAAATAAAATTTATACTGTACACATCAATCAAACTTTTTAAAAAAGACTCATTGAAATTATACCTCAAGAGCATATTTAAAAAGAAAAATACTTCTTTCAGCAATTATTATGCTCTCTAAAAATGTTAGAATCTTGAAAAGGTATTGTGAATTTGAGATAGAAGGAGTATCAAACTGTAATTTAAAAACAATAATTTAATGACAAGTAGTCCCAATTTAGTCATATGTGGAACCGTTATCACACTTTTGCTCACTTTGTTAGGTGGAATAAGGGAAGTGGGAACCCAACGTAAAGTTACTTTTATTCCAAAGTCATACATCTTTTCTCCTCCTCTCCTAATACTTTCTTTTCCTTTTGTTTTTATTTTTCCAAAGAGAGCTCTCTGTCATCCCAGGGAGTTGGGGTTTAGTGTTGCCTCCAGTATTAGTCCTCAGCAAACAAATAATTACTTTTGCTTTTCAATCCTTTTTTCTTTTAGTGTTCGGCCTCTCTGTATTTGCTCAGCACATGACACTCCAATTTTGGCGCTAGACATTACGTTGTCAATTGACACTCAGAATTAGACAGCTCACCCAAGAGATACCAACCACTAGATTCGTTCAGCAATGTAAGGCAGAGGAAAGACGAGATGAAAATTGTTGTAGTGCGGAGGGAACTACCAACACCGAAACCTCAACGACATAGGGAGCATAGATTGCGGAGCTCCACGTGAAACTAGAGAGAATAGTGAAGCGTATAGGAGAGAATAGACGTTCGATAGGCTACCGTCACGTGAAGAAGTCTACCTTCCATTCACAGAGATGGTGATGACAAAACTCTTCCAACCAAAGTTTAAAATGCCACAAATGAATTTCTTTCATAACTCGGAAGATTCCTTGGACCACCTTAAGACATATAAATCTTACATGAGACCATGTGCGTGCCTTTCTCCAAGACTCTCAAAGGCTCAGCCAAGGATTGATTTGGAAAGTTAAAATGGGAGTCCATAAACGAGTTAGGCTAAATTGGGCAATTTGATTTTTGTTTGAATTTAAAATACTGATTTTTCTTTTTTTATGTGAAGGTGCAAAATTTTCAGTGACTTTTTTAAAACTGTAAACATAGTTATCTTTACACATGAAGTTCCGAATTCTTTTCAAAATAACATAATTAACAAACGTTTTTCATTACATTTATGTGTCTTTTTGCCTTAATGATTTTTTATTTACTTTGTTGTCATTTTTTTCTTAACTCGACGCATAGAAAGGAGTAAAAAAATGTCAAAATATTACTAAAAACAAAAATAGAGACGACCTGCTCATTTTTTTTGTTCTTTAGTAAGCTTTTTTCTAATATTCATACATTTTTACGACCATTGACTGATACTCGCTTCAATCTCTTCCTTTATCTCCGACCCTAACTCATACAAAGGGAGAAAGAGAACTTTATCTTCAATCTTTTCTGTTACCCATCCTAATCCTATGTTGAAAAGAATTACCTGTTGGCAACAAGTATTTCGATAATTGGATAAATGGAATTGTTGTCTGTCGTACCAAGGGTTTTTGATTGTCGTGCCTAGTGTTGTGTTTTTGACAATCATGCCAAGTGTGGTCCATGTGGGTTTGAGTTCCACCGGACGTCGTCCCATTTGATTAAAGACCTCAACTAGGAGATGTGTGTATTCTGTTGGAGGTGACTTTGAGGTGTGTTTGCGTCGATAGCTCCAACCCTCGAGGGAGTGACGACCTTGTCTTGGGCGGCTTTGAGCCGATAAAGGAAAAGCGGCTAATGATCATTGGTACCTAACTCAATGAAGCCATGTTTTCAGTTAGGTTTAGTTAGAGTGAAGTAGATATTGACTCGAGTAGATGATAGAAAGTCTCTGCCTTGCCATGGTAAGGACTTATCAATATCAATTGAATATTCTATGCTAAACAGTCAGGTAAAAAGGAATACTATGGGGAAAGAGTATTCTTAGAAATATAAAAGATTAACGGCATAATGAACTTATGTAACTTTACTTTACGCACTTTAACATTGTTCATGTGTTATAATCGACTTGTTGTATATTGATAATTTGTGGGTTGGTCTTTCTGTGACTTTTTCCTACCGAGTGTCACAATTTATTTGGTGCAATTTCTCTGTCCCAGATATTTCATACCAGATGTTGCGGAGTAGCCAGAGTACCATCTCGAGCATGAAAAGTTAGGACCTGCTGAGAAAGACAATAGTGGCGTTTGATTACCATACCCTTAGTAGCTTTGTTTATTTTATTTGAATAAAAGAATGTAAACCCTAAGGGTTATTTATGTCATTTTGGTTTCCGTACTTAGAACTTTGATTTATCTTTATATTTAAAAATAAGGGTATTTTTTTATAATTTTTAAATTTAATAATGTAATAAATAAATAAATAAATTTAGTTAATGTTCTGAGAAATCGAGATGCTACACTAACTCTATAAAGTTCATCTTTGTATATGTCCAACAACTAACAGATAAACTTAACTATGTAAAACTTATCTTTGTATCTGTCAAAATTCGTTAAACAGAGGTAAATTTAGCTATGCATCCAATAAAAATAACTAAACAGATAAAATTATTTCTGCAAAACTAATATGTATATGTGAAAAAAGAAAACCTCAAAGCAGAAAGCCCAAAGCAAAGGGGGGAGGAGGAAGCCCATTGTGACCAGATATCAACCAGTAGAAAGCCCAACCAAGGTTCTGATCTTAATGAGGCCAAAAACAGAAGGTTAATGAGAAAATCACTGTATCAAATAAGTGAAGTATCTTCCTCAGGAGAAAAAGAGATACAGAGAGAGGAAATTGAGGCAGAAGAGGCTAACCAAGGTGGGGAAAATGGAGTTACAACAGATAATGCGAGTTCTAGCATTGAAATGGAAGCGAGTAATACCTTGAGAACAGCCCAAATGTTGGGGCTCCCGATTAGAGACCAGGATAAAGAAATTTGGATGAAAATGATAGAAGAAGAGGCACAAGACCTTGAGGCGGCCAAAGGGGAGAACAGAAGGTCTTAGACTAAGGAGGAACAGACAGGACAAGTAGAGTGACGATGAAGATCCTATCTTGGAACATAAGAGGATTGGGAAGTAACAAGAAAAAGGTAGCTTTGAGCAAGCTACTTTCTTGTAAGCAACCAGATATGCTGTTTTTACAGGAAACCAAAATGCAAAGTATGGACCAGTGGCAAGCCAACAGATTATGGAGGTTCTCAGAAATGCAAATGTTATGTATGCCTTCTGATGGAGCTTCGGGTGGATTGATCTCTATGTGGAATCCTAAGATTTTCAAGCTAATCTCACATTCTAGCTGCAAAAACTATATTCTTTCTCAAGGAATTTTTCAAGAGCGGGTGGAATGCATTCTGGTTAACATATATGCCCCTAACTCGATCTCTCTCAGAAACCAGCTGTGGACGGATTTATTGTCAATCAGAAGGGGCTCTACATTGCCATGGTGTTTAGGCGGGGATTTTAATGAGGTTCTAAGGCCTGAGGAAAGGAAAGGAGAAAATCCAAATGTCAGTAGAGGGATGCAAGCTTTTGTTACTTTCGTAAACCAAATGGAATGTATTGATAGTCCAATGCACGGCCGTATGTACACCTGGTCAAATTGCCAACAAAATCCCTCTCTATCTAGACTGGACAGATTCCTCGCCTCCCAGGATTTCATGGAACTCTTCAAGTTTACTCAATGGGGACTCCCTAGGGTAACGTCGGATCATGCTCCTATACTAATCTCTGATGAGGACACCAATTGGGGACCAAAACCTTTTAGATTCTTTGACTTCTGGCTGGAATCTCCCAAGTGTATGGAAATAGCCCAGGAAGCGTGGCTGAATAGCACGGCAGTAGGATCAGCCGGTCAGATATTAGCAAACAAGATTCAAGGTATGAAGGAACATATCAAAAGGTGGAGCAAAACGGAAGAAGGGGACATCAATGCCAGATTAAAGAAAGCTGAGGAGACATTACACAGGTTGGAAATACGAGAAGAGAGCTCTGACCCAAATCCTCAACTCATAGAGGAGAGAGCAGAGGCTAGGTCCCAGTTTTTCAAAATCTCAGCACTGGCAGAATCTTTTTGGAGGCAGAAGTCAAGAATCCAATGGCTTAAGGAAGGTGATCGTAATACCAGGTTTTTTCAATTATCGGCTGCCAATAGATTTAGAAAAAACAAATTGGTGGCCATTAACTTTCGGGGCAACCTTTTGGAAGATCCTATGCAGATCAAAGAAGCAGCAATCTCCCATTTCAGATCCAAATTTTCAGAACCAATCCTAAACCGCCCGAAAATACAAGGACCAGTAATGGCAAGGCTCTCAGAATTGGATGCAGTGGCGTTAGAGAAGGAATTTCAATTGGAGGAAATCGAAGTAGCACTCAACAACTGTGGCAGTGGCAAAGCCCCAGGGCCAGACGGATTCAATTTTAAATTCTTAAAGCTAGCCTGGAAATTTATGAAGAACGAGGTGTGGGCTTTCTTTAAGGAATTCCACCGGCATGCTACCATCCCATGTAAGTTTAATCACTCCTTTCTTGTCTTAATCCCTAAAATTCCAGGAGCCATGGAGTTTAGAGATTTCAGACCCATTAGTCTGATTGGAGGTGTGTATAAGCTATTAGCCAAGGTTTTGGCCGAAAGGATTAAGGTTGTTCTACCCAAAGTGGTGGGAGAAGCTCAAGCAGCGTTTATTGGTGGTAGACAAATAGTAGATGCTATCCTAATAGCTAACGAGACAATACATTGGTGGAAAATGTCAAATACCTCGGGCATAATACTTAAACTGAATTTTGAAAAAGCATTTGACAGCGTTAATTGGGAATTCCTTTTAAATATGATGGAGGTTCTGGGTTTTGGTTACAAATGGGCCTCATGGATAAAGACTTGCATATCATCCACCTCCATTTCCATTCTGATCAACGACTCCCCAACCAGACCGTTTAAACCATCAAGAGGGTTGAGGCAAGGGGATCCTTTATCACCATTCCTGTTCAATATAGTGGCTGAGGCCCTTAACGTTCTATTTCAGAGGGCAAAGGAAAAAGGGTTATTAAGAGGTGTCAAAATCGGGAGGGATGGGGAATCCATAACACACTTACAGTTCGCAGACGACACTATCATATTTGCCAACCATGACGTAGAGGAACTAAAGTGCATTAAGAGAATTTTGAGATGTTTCAATCTATTATCAGGCTTGAAGGTGAATTTTCATAAATCCACAATCTGCCCAGTAGGTGTTTCTGAAGCACAAGGAAGAGCCCTGGCAAACGCCATAGGTTGTAAGTGGGCCAGTTTACCTATAGAATACTTGGGTATGCCTATTGGGTCCAACATGAAAAGAAGAGAGCCTTGGTCTAAGTTGTTGAGCAAATCCAGGTCCCGGCTTGCAGCTTGGAAACAAAGGATGTTATCTCAAGCAGGTAGGTTGGTATTAATCAAATCCACCTTATCCCATTTACCCTTATACCTAATGTCAGTTTACAAGGTTCCTGCTTCGGTTATTAAGGCATTAGAGAAGATGCAACGAGAATTCTTTTGGGGAGACCAATCTGACAAAAGGAAAACCCACTATATCAATTGGAAGGGTCTCACAAAAAGCAAAGAATTCGGGGGATTGGGTATTAAGAGATTAGAGGTTCACAATTTAGCACTATTGCTGAAGTGGTGGTGGAGATTTCAGGAGGAGCCTAATGCTTTGTGGGTCAAAATACTCAGGAGAAAATATGGGTTGGGAATTAACCAAAGGCTACCATCTGTACCTAGATCCAACAGATCAGGACAAATCTCTCAAGTTTGGAAGAACATATGCGCAATTGGAAATTCCAATTCATCTAGTGAATTTGGGTGTGTGGCGATTCAAGGATTCAAAATTCAGGTCAACTCCGGAGATCAAACACTATTTTGGGGGGACTTATGGTTAGGCGACATGCGATTAGTAGACCAGTACCCCAGACTTTACTCTATTTCTAACCAGAAGGAGGCATTCCTATCAAACATGATCACAAATGGTACTTGGGACTTTCAATTCAGGAGGGCATTGTTTGAGTGGGAAAAAGAAGTGTTAGCAGAACTTATGGAAAGATTAATTCCCCACATGCCAAATAGCAATATGCAAGACAAACTCTACTGGGCTTGGAATCAAAGTAAAACATTCACAGTGTCATCAGCATACAAGAAATGGGAGCAAGTGATGCACGCACTAAAACCTAGCCTAAATGGAATCTGGAAAAAAGTTTGTCCACCAAAAGTTGAATTATTTATTTGGCGTGCGGTACAAAATGCAATTGGAGTGAAATTCATATTACACCAGAAAGGAATATTAACAGGAGGACCCGAATTGGCCTTATGTAATCTTTGCAATTCTGAAATAGAAACTACAAATCACATACTCATACACTGCAGTTACGCGTGGAAAGTCTGGTGCCATACCCTTCAATGGTGGAAGCTACAGTGGACCACTCCATCTTCGGTCGAGCAAATCCTTGATCAGCGCCTGATGCTTCGTCTCAACAAAACAGGTAAAACGTTGTGGGTTGCATCGCTGTACGCAACGTTCTGGTCGCTGTGGATTGCGAGGAATCAATCGGTCTTCAACAACGTGATACAGCCAGAGGCGGATGTAGGGGAAATCATAAAGGTGAGAGCAGCGATATGGACTAAGAACAAACTTAACCTAAAGGCGTACAGTGTTCAGGAGGTAATTAGGTGTTGGGAGGGAATTTGTCTCAGATAACAGTGAACGAGTGGGGAAGAAAGATATGTAATCCAAGTGTAATGGTTTGGATATAAGAGGTTAGTTTCCTGGCCTGGGATTCCTTATCCTAGGATGGGGAATCCAGGATAATCAATGTACTCTTCTCTTTGATTATCCTTTTTAATACAAAATGGTGTTTAGCAAAAAAAAAAAAGAAAACCTCAAACCCTCCCCACCACTATCATCTTTTCATTTTTATCAGCCTTCACATCACTATTATCTTCGGCACCGGTCATCGCCTGATTAAGTACGTATCCTTTGATGACTTTTTCGGCCACCACTTCGTCACCAGTCAAATAATGACTTTCTGGCAATTCTTTTGGCGAACTTCTTTGAATACTCTCCTGACACCGTGAATTTTTCGTCAACTTATCCCATAGAAAAATGTTAGGATCTTATAATAGAATTCCCAAAATGTCCAAGAATATATAAGTATCAAAGAGCTAGTGGGTGTTGTAAGTGTTGTGTGTATAAGAGACGAATGGGGAATTGCCACCTCAGTATTTTTGGGATTCAATTCTAAGGTTCTAACATTGCTCTATCCAATACCGAAGATTTATCAGGTCACCTTCGAGCTCCGACAACTTTTCTGGAGCCTTTTCGGTGACCGTCATTAATGGTAATCAACAATGGGTGGAGGTTGTTGTGGTAATAATGTGAAAGAGAGGATAAGTAATTGTAACTTATAAGATGAATATCATTATCTTATTTTAAAAAAAAAAGAGCAGTAGACCTACTAGACGTTTAACTTTAGAAACTACAACCAATAGACGTGCACCATTAATTTGAGGACGCCGGTCCAATGAGTTATTAGCTAATTTTTTATTAAACAATTTAAATATTCCTTAATTTGGTTAAACTTTTGAATATCACTCTATAGAAGATATGAGTTTGAAGAAAAATTGGAGTGACTTTAGTAGGTTTCTTCGTGCTGGGTGTGGGACCCATCCTCCATTACCCTTTCGACTAAAGCACACAATAAGTTATACCCATCAAGGCCCCCACTGTTGTGGAGGTCTTCCAAACTTTGTCCTCGGACCTGGCCCCTCACCAGAGGTGACACATGAACAAAATTAAGGGGACTTGGGCCTACTGTTTATTGTGTACAATAAAACGTATTGTGCGTTTAAATAATATTATTTTGATATACAAAAAATTATCCAAACAGTCGAGCAACATTTCAGATAATTTTTTGTGAAACAAAACGATATCATTTTGACGCACAATACACTTTATAATGCACAATGCACAACAAGACCCCATTTTGCGGTTGTGCTACTTTACACAAAAGTTGGCACGCAATAATAATTTGTACACACCCATAGGTGGTGTGTACTTTATTTGACAAAACTATCAAAGTTTATAATATGAGATTAATAACAAATATTAATTCGGTAAGTTGTACACTATATGAATGTTTAACCTTTTAAAGTAAGAGAGTTTGCTAGAATTCATTTAGATGACGGTTGTTACCGCTTCTCTTCACTTGGCTTTGTTCTTGTTGAGTAATTATTTAGTGATTTGAAGTATCGTCACATAGAGTAGCAACGCAATTCTTCATCATAAATTCACCTGACTCACATACTTAGTCTTGGATTTCACGTAAATATGTGGTTTAAATAAAACCCTTCGTGCCTTATAATTACATGTCATTATTAGATTAACCAATATCAATCCAATTCTGTGGATGCACCACGTGATAGTATCTCGAGATCATTGAATAAATTTGAATTACTAACACATTTGAATAAATTTACTAACACATCATGTTGCACATCAAATTGTACATCGTGTTGACATACCACACAACTTATGTCTTAGATATAAAGTGTAAAAGCGAGTCCATGAATTTTGATTACATGTGCAAATTAGTTGATCTCATGAGTTGTGTGAGACATGTCATTTATGCATAATGTACAACGTGATGTATTAATAACATTGCTTAATAAAATATTATTTTTGTTACTAGTACTAAACATATTTTTTTTGGTATATATAAAAAGGTAATTTTATGCATAATAAATGGGAGTCCATCAAACGATGGGCTGTCCGCCACTAGATAGGCGAGATGATAGAGTGGGTAAATGGAGTGAGAGTGGCGTTAAAGCCAAGCATGTGTTGTGCTCGAAAAGTTCTCCAAATGATGACACTGAACATGTTGACAAAATAATGCACATTTGTATTTTCCCGGAAAATCCTCTCACTTTTTTCCAAGCTAATCTTTTCAAGGAAATCACAGGAATTATTTTCCAACCTAATCTAACCCTATCTGATTAGTCATGTAGCTGCTTCTGACTAGTACTAAAAGTCTAAAACTGAGTTTTAAAAAAAAAAGATTTTAACACATTTTTTTATTTATTTGTACTCTTTTTTATTCTCTATTTTATAAAATTACTAAAGTACCATTCTATTTAAACACAATAAAGAAATAAAGATTATTTAATAGAAGGGTATTTCAGTAACTTTGTATAATAAGAATAAAAAAAGTGCAAATAAAAAAAAAGAATATGTAAAAATCAAATCCCTTTTTTATTCGTTGAATGGAATATATGACCTTGGATTCTTTCACGAGATTACAATTTTATTTGACGATTTGAATTGTTTATTTTGTAGATCTCCATATATTTTTCGTTTATAATTAAAAGAAAGTGTAGAACGATTTTCTTAGAACTCTTTTTAGCTTTAACCGAAGCGTCTCAACAAGCGCAAAAGGTAATAGAACAGGGGTAATTTTAAAGAATGAAACGGACAAGCTAGGGTGTGAAAACGTGCAAGAGAATTAAACGATCAGTTTCTAATCTTTCATTTTCCCCATTATACGATTTGATCAAGATCTTATTGATGTTTGATTTATTTAATTTTTTTGCAATGAATAATAAACACATTTAAACTTTTGAAATGAACGGCTTGAATCGTTCAGGTTCAAGACAAGCATGTGTTGCTTTCGGACTTGAGGCTTGTGTACAATATAATGTGTTGCTTGTCAAAATGACGTCGTTTCTGCGCAAAATACTATCCGAACAGTTAGTCGTTGACCGAACAATTTTTGAACAATATCTTACGCGTCAAAATGACATCGTTTTATCGCGCAATACGTCATACTATACGTAATGCACAACACACTCCCCTAAACCCGTTGCTTTCACTGCTTGGAAAGTTATCAAATTGTGACATTGACAAGTTGACAAAAGATACTTGTTTGAATTTTCCTGGAAAATCTTACCACTATTTTCAAAGCTAGTTAATCTTTCCGGGGAAATGAGAGGAATTTTCATACCTAAGCTCTATCTGATTACTCATACAGCTAGAGAATAACTTTTTCTTGTTTTAGTTATTTATTGTATGGAACATATGTTTTGCTGCTGAGGAATTGTTTGAAGTAGATAAAAACATCAACAGGCTTATATTAAACCTCCCTCTCTGCGAGAACATCATATAGATGTTAGGTATTTTTTGTCTGTCATAATTTTTTTGAGCAATTGGGAACCAATATATACTTTTAAAGAAAATAAAATTGTGCATATTTGGGGTTGTTAATTAAAAATCTTTTACTCATGTGTATAATTCTTACAATTTAATTTTTTATGATTTATGCGGACTGTCGTCATTATTAGATTATATTTTCGTTTTTAATTGAAATTTTTGATTTTGAGTCAGTTTTTTGTGAATTATTGGTTCGTCTGGACAAGAAATTTCAAAGAAATAAAACTTATGTCTAAAAATAATATCGAAATGACAAAAAATTATATCTGTTTCAGTTTATTTTTCGTTTTTAGTAAATTTGTTTTTTTTTAGAGAATTATGTTTTTGGTTTGAGAGTACAATATCACATCCCTTTAATAATTTGTAATTCCTGTATCTGGGTGGAAAGGGGCCAGTGAATAGTGGGCGCCAGCAGACAGCGGCACACGGAAACAGTTTGCACGCGGTTCTCTCACCCAAAATTATTGGATTCTTCTGAGTTTGCCGCGGCGTGCTTCTGGGATTCCTGTAGCCTCATGGGTGCTGGAATGTTGCTTTATCCAATTAATTAAGGAAGTTTTTCCGCAATATTTTATTTTTAAGAGTAATCTAAATTAGGGTCCTATTAGTCTAAGTAGCGTAGATTTTCATTTCTTAGTTTTTTGAACTTATGACTCCATCTCATTTTTACATTGATTGACATTTTTGCCATTAATTTTGAGTTTTAATTTACCATTTTATCATTTTTTAAGTTAAAGACTCCATCTCATTTTTACATTGATTGACATTTTTGCCATTAATTTTGAGTGTTAATTTACCATTTTATCATTTTTTAAGTAAAAATACATAATCCCTGATTGATAGGTAGAAAATAATAACAGTAAATCAAGCTTGACTTATGGAATCAAATACGGTAAATAATTTTTAGTGAATCTTGATAATATCACCAGAATTCCAAAGATATTCACCAGAATCTTACACACAATCTTGAGAATATCACCGGAATCCAAAAAAATGCTCATTGAAAACACCCAGTTTTTAATTTTGGACAAATTAGATCTTAAACCACTAAAAGGAGATTCCATATGAAGGACTTACCATAACAATTTCGTCAATGTTGAACTTTTCTTTCCTAACCTAGTGCTTTTTTTACTTTTTTGTTTCTTGGGTTGTATTAGTTTGTGAATCATCTTTATTGGGTTGGTATCTTACCAACATGTGAATCCTCTTAATTGGGTTGGTATCTTACCAACGAATCTTGGATTCGTTCTCCTCTATTAATACAATCTTCTTTAGCTTTTCCAAAAAAAAATATATATATATATATATGGTTTCGTCGCCCCCAAAATTGAGTTTTTGGGACGAAGAATTGTAGAAAAATGACGACCTAAGATTTTGATTTGTGAAGGGCTTGAAAATGCATGTGATGATAAATTTGCATAATTGATGGTTAATTTGTTAGAATTGATGGTAAATTTGTTGACATTCAAAATTGTGCTGGTAAATTTGTATATATTTTCTACATGTGATAATACTTTTGCTTACCTGATGGTTAATTTGTTAAGATCGATGGTAAATTTATTGTCCAATTGTGATGGTAAACTTGCAAATTTAAGGGTTAAAATGCTGCAAATCGTTTGTTATTAAAGATGATAGTAAATTTATAGTTCTGATGCTAAATTTGTACAAATGTAAGGGTTAAAATGATGCAAATCGTTTATTACTTGAGATGATGGTAAATTTACAATTGTAATGATAAATTTCTACAAATCCTTCATATAATTTTAAGTACTTACTGTTTAGATGAAATTCCTTATAACTTTTTCGGAATTTACCATTATGTCTTCAAATTTACCATGTCGAATTGTTTATGTTGATTGTTTACGAATAAACCCCAACGCCCAATTTTAGTGCAATGTGTTTCAATAAACCGTCACTACAACAGGTTTAAGGATGTTAGCAAATTTTGATAAATGTGTTTAAAATTTCGGTGAGTATATTTTCCAGCGATTTCTGTAAATTCACCATCGAAAATGAATAAAAACTTTTGCAATGATTTAAACAATTAGATAAATAAATTTATCATCACAATTGTATAAGGCAGTAAAATTATCATCATATGTAGGAAAGAGTTACAAATTTATTATCGTCCTTATCAAATTAACTATCAGAAAAAGAATAAGAAAATACAGATTCCTTCAAATGCAGGAACTTAGGCTATTTTTCCAAATTTACCACAATCCTTTAAATTTACCATATCGAATTATTTATGTTGATCATGCGATCTCAGTTACTGGATGTGTCCAAATTAATATGGAAAGATAGTGAGTGTATCTCTTGTTCTAAGGGTTGAGTGACAATTTGTATATCAGAGTAATTTAGGTATTTTGAAAAAATAAGACCAAAGCTTAACTTTCAGAAATGAATGGGATGAAATACTAAGTATAATTTATAGATAAGACCAAACAATAAGTACCTTTTTTTTCTTAAACATTCTTAGTATTATTTAATATTTAGTAACTATTTGTATGGTTTTTCTTTAAAAATTTAAAATTAATCTACACCTCGGTGAGAAAATCTAAAAAATATCAATATACAAACTAAAGGTGAAACAATTCATATAAGAGGACCCTACACACACTAAAAACAAAAATGAGAGAGCCGACATCATTTTGACGTAAAAACAAAAAGTTTTAAAGGTCGTTCAGCATGTTTTGTTGTGCATAGTGTACAACAGGACTTCCAAGTCCCTAAAAACATCAACTCCAAGGAATTGATCCGATGGCCGTCAAGGTTTGAGACTTAAAAGTTTGCTTCTGCTTAAGATCTCAACTTCGAAACCTCTCAGGTGCTATCAATTCTGATAGGGTAGTTCATACAACTTTAATTGAGATCTTTGCAAGTGAGCAATAAAATTACCTCCCAGAGATTAGTCGATGTACGCGTAAACTGACCTAGACACTCTGAATTATAAAAAACGCACACTAAAAACATCGAACATTTGCTTTTTGAATTTGTTTAAGCTTTATCGAACTTTTTTGTGACTTGTAGCTATAATTTTATTTTTTTAGACGATATAGATCTCCAGTGTCTCTTTAGCACTGTAGGATTTCCACATCTATCACCGACATCAAATAGATGGTCCTTTTGATTAATAAATTATTGGAACACGCATTATTAAGATCATTGTCTCATAACAACTCAATAAAATTGTCTATTAATATCACACCCATCACTAAAATTTATGACTATATAATTTGTTAAGAGTATTACGTAAAAGTACCATATGGTAGTTCGAGAGCATTTCATTGTTATTCTCATTTTTATAGGGTTCACCCTAACCATAAAATATGTTACTATGAAGGTTATTGAGACACTAACAACAATGATCTAAGACTAGTAATTAAATTACTAAAATTTTGTGTCATATGTCTTGATATGGTCCAAATTATCAATGTAAGACCCGTGGGATGGCCCACAAATGAGAATTGCGCCCTACAGTAAGTAGGAAAAATTGCACTTTAGCCCTTAAAGATGTCCCCAAAATTTCCATGATCGAGGTCCATGCTCTTTTTGCAAGTCTTCCCAATATAGTTGTTAGAATAAGCTAGGGAGCTAAATTGCAATAAACTGATCATGAAAGCACAGATGGAGGAGTGGACAAATTACAGAAGTGATTATAATAGCTGAGACTTCTCAGTCCGATGGTGACAGGTGCTAAGTTTGAGACCGTGAGTTCACAAATCCATGTGTATGTTGTTTTGGAAAATTATGATTCAATAATTGAATATGCCAAATAGAGATGTTGATAGGCATAGAACCGTCGGCTGAGTAGAGGAGATTGTTTTTGTTTGCTATGTAACGTGTGGTCTTCTCGCCATCCAAGCACGGAAGTTTAAGGATAACTGAAGTTTCTCGGCTTTTTTCGTGTGCTTGCTCCTAGAGTGTCCTCTAATGAATAATGATAGAGATCCAGGAGCCTACAAGTTATCCTCAATGATGTGTGCATGCCCTACCTAGCCTGGAGAAGTTCTAAACTCGTAAAAAGACTAACGAAGAACCATCAATTAGATGCATAATCTTAGCGAGCGTGTGGCATCAAGAGATTGAATGCCTAAATCGAGACATATATATGCACATCCAGTGTATGATGCTCTTGTGAATTCCTTACTTGCATAGCCTTTCTTCTTAAGATTTATAGTTTTCTGTCTTAGGCATTGGAAGAATGTTGGATGACAACACACCGGTGTCTTAGTGATTTGCTTTCAGGTCCAAGGTTCAAGGTCCAAGGAGGCTATCAACTGCACTATTCGTTGGTGCCATTTGTGAGAAATTATTTCTTAACGTTCCCAGAAGAACTCCTTTCTATTGATAGCACATTTGATCATTCAAACTCGAGCAATGGCCACTTAAGTGCAAAACAATGCTCAAGGTGAGGGAGGCCGAAACGAAAGTGGAGTCCCCCTCGGCAAAAATCATTTCAATGAATCTATTGCATGAGGGTTGCATTCTAATGAAAGTTGTTACATCCCTTGGACCATCATTGTCACACCCTAAATTCTAAGGGTATGAAATATGCAGAAATAAAGTATAAAATTCATTCACAATAAAATAATTTTCATCAAAAACATTATTACATCTAATCTCAAATAAATAAACCAACAATCCTCTAATCAAAACAAGACCCACAAGTGCCTCATAAACATCTAATTTAAAAATGTCTAACACAAGTAATGAATAACAAATCATCTCAGCCCTTATGCATTTGCCTCCACATCTTTACCTAGAAAAGATTTATAAACAACAACATAAGTCAAAGTTTGTATATGATAAAATATTAAATAACTAAGCAATAAGGAAAAAAACATGTCTTGTATCAAAATATATAGATTTTCATGTGTACAAAAACACACAGTACATAAAAGATTTTAGCAATACTGATATATTTTTAAGACCACATGCAATACATGAGGCGTCCGCCCTAACAGGCAATTGACACACCCTACGCTGAAATCTACGTCCCATTCTAAACTTCAATCCATTTCTGAAACCAATTTTCAATCCCATTTCGGAATCAAATTATAGTTATACTCTTCAATCATTTGCTGAAACCAAATTTTTTAATTCCCGTCTTCAATACATTTATGTGATCTCCTCACTGATGCGCCAAATCAATACTTACTCTAAAACTGTTCCTTGCTCTAGAGTGTAGGAAACCAGTAAAGCAACAAGAAATAGTACCGATCCATGAAGAACAGCATGAAGGTTGTCACGAAAACTTGTAACTGTAGTGTTTCAGACGTTAACCTTGAATTTTGGTTGATATTATGACCCAAAACTATAATTTGACTAAAATAAGAAACTTGATTAATTGATAAAGTAGGCCAGATCCCAGATTTAAGTAACAAAATCTTCACTTTGTATAACTCAATCAAGAATTCAGGCCAGAGAATCTTGATCGAGAAAATATTTCGATGAAAAATAGTTGGTTCTAAAAATGCATTCGAAAGCTAGTTTTTGTTTAGAACAACAAGGCAAATGTAGGACGACATCGACCCAAATATCAGTTGTACCAAATCAATGGCGACAACTGATCAAGAGCTTAATCTTCTTTGTTTGGTTCAAAAATTAAGAACTCAAATCAATATTGAATAACTGTGGATAATTATGAGAAGATGTTGAAACCTTAAATCATGGAATGAAATTCGTCCTCAGATCTTACTTTGGAAATTTAGCCTAGCATATTAAAGAAATAAAACAAGTAAATAATTGAAAACATCTTATTGGATCAAATATTGAAATAGAACGTCCAACAAATCTTACCAAGAACGGAAATTGAGAACTTGAATTACTTGAAACAAGTTTTAAAACAGTAAGTACTTGATGTAAAATTGCAAGAAGTTTAATGGTTGGAATTAAAAAGCTGAGAGAAAATTATTGCTAAAAACTAAGTGATTAGATCCAAGCCTTCTAGGTTCTTAAATAAGAGAAATGTAAGAGAAAAATAAGGTAATTATCCTAAAATAATAAAAAATCATATTACAGCATTAAAATGAAACAAAAAAGGAATATAAATTGTGTTGACCGCACACGCCTGACCAGTCGCCTGGAGCTACTGGAATATTATGTTTCTTCTTGAAGACCCGACTGGATTGGCCTGACCCGATGGCTCTAGTCAGGTTCTTCTTCATATGCGTGACTGGATGCTTCTTGACTTGATGGATCGCGTGACTTGATGGTTCCAGTCACCCCTTGGCTTTTTTTGAGTTTTCATAGTTGACCAGTCAAGCTTGGCCTGACTAGATACCTGACTTGATGATCAAGCCAGGACCATGCCAACATGGAATTCCCCTTTCTTTTGCATTCCTCCATCTTTCTTTGGACTTGGCATCACCCTCGGCCTCAACATTCCTTCCAATCGCACTTCCATCATTCCTTGTGGTGTTGGGACCTCTTCCGGACATTCAGGTATTGCAATTTCATCACCGGGTACCCCTTTTTCATTGAAAATTTATAATTGGAATAGAACTAACTTATGCACATTATTTGACAAAAAAAAATGATAATCATGGTATGTATGCCAAATAAGGATTTGTTGAGCCGCTATACATGACATATTGCGGTCTCAACCACCCCTCAAGTTTCATAAAATCTCAATTTAAACTCTACATTTGTAGGATTATCATTAAAAATCCCTGAAATTTCCAATTGTCTTAATTATTATCAAAATTGAAGAAAACAAAAGCAATAAAAAAATTCAGGACCGAAAAGGTTTTTACAATCATTATTGATCAAACACCATACTCGAGGGACATTATGATGATAAGAATCATGAAGAGACCCAATGAGCTAATTAGGTACATGGATGTGACTAGGAAAGCCAATAGGCATGGAGCCTGCCTGATCACCCAATGAGGGACATATCAGAGAGATAAATGTTCCAATTGGCAGAGTAGATAAAGGTAAACACATGCTCTTCGATTGAAGAGCAAGTTCAAGATGCCATAAGTTAAAAACTTTAACAGATCTAAGGATCCTTTGGATTATAAGTCCTTTATTCATCTCTAGGCTGTCTTAGATAAGATAATGTGTAAGGGATTTTCCCTCCACATTGAAGGGAACTGCCAAGAAATGGTTCAACAAGTTAAAGTCAGGGACCATTTAGACTTTTAAATAGCTAATCAAGGAGTTAGTCAATTATTTCACTATTGGGCAACGTTACCAGAAGTCAGCAAGTATCTGCATAGTACCAAAAAAAGAAAGTGGGAAAGCCCAAGGGACTATACCACCGAGTTTAACACGAAGTCAATACAGGTGGAGAACATAGATGATGGCAGGTCTATGGTCTGACCAACTCTTCTACCAGCTATCATGAGAACCTCCACAAAGCATGACGAATCTTATGATGAGGGCCCAAAAACACATGAATGCCAAAGCATGGTGAATCTTGTTTTTTTAGACCATTCTTTCTTTTAGATGGCAATTTGACGTTGCAGTTTGTCAAAGCTTAGAAGATTAGGTTTGTTCTCGGTCGACTTTGACTATTCGAAGAAAGTTAGGACAAAAAGAGGAGGAATACAGAGCATCCATGAGGCCAAAATGAATGTCTATATTTGCAAATGCAGGGCGGTACAGACTCACCACCCTCGATCTAGAATGATGAAAACCCTTAGTAGGGTTAAGACCACCAATAATGATGTGGATCATGGTTGAAGTAGGTGTAACAACTGGAAAGTCCTAGCTTGGTCTAGAAAAAGATTTAGGGATAGAAAGTTTGTCATCTCAATTTCTTGAAGGTTGAGTTGGAGAGTTTGAAATGCCAATGCCCATAGGAGAACTGGCTTCAACAATAGAAAGAACTTTATTTTATTACTTTTGATTCTTTATCCTTGCTTGACCATCAGAAAATTTTGAGATATGCCTACAAGGTTTGCAAGAACAGTAAAAATAAAAAAATAAAAAAAGAATATAACTTCACAATTTCTACTGAAACTTAACAATCAATGGTTGTTCATACGGTTTTCTACCAAACCAAAATACATGATATGAGGGTTTATATTTTCATGAACAGAAAATAACAGAGTTAATTTATAAGACGAACCAAACGTGATCAATTTCTTTTCACATGAAACAATTAGTACATAGATCTAAGGTTGGTAGATACGGAATCATACCTCAAATATTGCATGAAAAATAGGATGAACTACAAAGAACCAGAGCGAATTCGGCAGAATTTCATATAGTAGTGACCTTCCTCCCTCAAGAGCTATCTCACCCTCCAACTCTCTATCTCTCTCGTTGAAGAATGTGAAAAACATAATAGAAATGGAATTTATGGATCGCATGGATAAAAACCCTATAAACTCCCCACAAATAAAACCCATTAACATCCATTTCAATACTCATAACCCAAGAAATGAAACTGTTTCCCTTTTGATAAAAACCTCTAGGATTCCCTAACGGTGGAATTGAATTGAAGAAGAAAAGAAAAATTATCAAAATTATCCAGTGTGGTCCTTGTCGTATATCTTCACGCAATTATGACCGTCTATCTCTAAAATGATCTCGTCCGTTCTTTAAAAAAAATTATTATGAACTAATTATTTAAAAGAATCTTAATTAAAATTTTAATTTAACAAAATCTCGGGTCGTTACACAACATGGTTGAGCATAATTATCATGGCCCGGTCCTATCAAAGGAGAGGTAATGTCTGAAGATTCAAGAAGGAAATTCCAAGGGAATAAAGGTGCCAAGTACTGGATGGTCATAAATAAGAGCAAAAGTTGAGAGGAAAGAAGGACAATCCCCCAAAACATCGTATTTATTTTCATACTTTCTTTTCATGTACTACCATAGTCATAACAATAGCAATAGTGATATCTGTAAAACTATACTTAGCTTCAGCGATAGCCTATAACAGTAGTAGTATGAGTAGTTCAGTTAGCGATAAGTTTGAAGTACATTGGATTCCTCATAACTCTCGAATGTAAGTTTGTATTTATATTTATTATTCAAAGTCAATTTGGTTCACATTTCTTGCGATTGCTCATCTCCTGTTTCTAATTTTGAACCATCATGTGTCAACACTTGAGGAGACAATATAATAAACATAAGTGCCTGATAGTTATTAGTTTCAACTACCACACTTAATTTTTTTTCTAAAACGAATAATTACGTAGCCTTTCTAGCACGCTCGCGACGAATTTAGTCCTGCAGAATATTTAAGCCAACTGTTGGGCCATGAAATGTCATTGGCCGTATTGCGTCTTTAGTTGAAATTTGTCAAAATAAAATAAATTTTTAATTGGGTGTTTTATCAAAATTTTCTTGTGCTTGAGAAAACTTATTTTAGAGTATAGAAGTTTGTCACACATTGCTTAGGTGAAAAAAGTTTAATGGTTTATATAAGGGTGCACATCTATCAAGTTCACTTTAATAGCTTAGCTCTAAAATGGCTTATAGGTGCTTCTCATCTTAAACCAACAAAATTGGCGTGCTTTTGTGAGAACCCGACCCGTAATTTGAAAGATTAAAGATTTAAAATTTCGATTAATGGAATGATAGGAGTATAAGTCGAAATTAATTATAAATTGAGGGACGTAATTGAGAATTACTATAATTTAGTTTAGCTTTTGAGATTAATACTAATTTGAGAGACCTATGATGTAATTAAACCTAGGTTGTAACCTAGATTTTGAGGAGTGCCTACACTAGAGTATTTTTACTTTGGTGGGTTACTTGTCATACATTGAAAATTTTATCTTATGCATAAATGAAGTGGTAGCATCAGAAGGTTTTGGGAGGGCACTTCATGGTTGAGGTGTCAATTACCCAACTCTTCTTAGCATCTGTTACTCACAAATCTCATATTATGTTGAGTTTTAACTATTGAGAGACAGAGAAAGATGATCTGTGAAATGAGGCAAGGTTAAGAAAGAAACAGTACCATTGAAAAGGAAGAAGACAGTGGTAGGAGGAGGAAGCCATAGCCAACCGATGTGAAACTTGAAAGTTGAGATTGAGCAACAAAAGCTATAAATTCGATCTTTGTTCTACTGAATTAGGACCCTAGAATAATGATTTTCAACTATTTTAGGGGTTATTGAGGTACCATTAGAGATTATAGAATAAAAAATGGAGAAAAATGAGCTTTGGTTCGTCATTGAGCAGTGGCCGGTCGACCAGTCGACCATCCCCGGTCGACCACCTACTCCAGTCAACCGCCCCCTGTAGCCGGTCAACCGACAGAGGGATAAAATGAAAATTTGCTTGGTTTTCGATGTTTAATCTATCTAATGACTTGGATTTCTAGTTTATTATAATAAGAGACATTTTGGGGAACCAAAATCAGTGGACACAAGATCCCGAGACCCTTAATAACTAATGGAATCGATCTCTGGTTGTCGCTGGTCAGTCCCTGGTTGACCGCCCCTGTTGTCCGGTCTACCAGATGTAGACCAGAATGGAATTTCATTTAGTGTTGGATGAATATCTTATGTTAGGCCTTATTTATCTAGCTTAACATTATAATGGGGACTTTAGGGAGATTTAATTAGCAAACTCGAGATTCCGAAACTCCTGATTAAGTCATGAGGTCAAGTAATTGAAAAATGGCCATGTTTAGACCACGAGAGTTATAACTTAAAAGCTACTTCGCACTTGGTGATAAGTTACTAAGATTTATGATTATCTAACTATAGGAGATCAAATTGATGGTGAACGTTGATTGAAAGAGTTTTTACAATACACGGTTAAAAAGGTGAGTTCAAGCATACGATGTTTACTTGTAAATCGTTTAAAGTATTCAAAACATGTGTTATCCTCAATACATGAATTAAGAGACGTGTTGAGCATGTTTACAATTGAACACTCGTGATTTCGATAAGCCATATAAAAACTACGGAATATGGATGAAATACGTGAATTAAATGTTCCAAACGGTACCCTAATCCGCTAGGGGATTGGAATATAGCGAGATGAGGAATTGGGTGGTTACCGTGGTCAATGCGGTTATGTGGTTGACGTCATACCAAGAATATATAAAAAGGGGTCGCTCCCACCTACGAATAATTGGCAGCTTTTGGACTATTAATCTTGAAAATGAAAACTTGGCATTTCATATTAAAAGAAGACGGAATTAATCGTTACTTCTTATGACTTTATCAATGATTCATGAAATGCCTTATTATACTGATACTGATACTGTTGCTTATTGATAGAATTATATGACAAACCTGTGAATAACATATGTTTGAATTCACACTAGAATTGCTAATGGATGTGGTTATAAAACATGTCAGGTCAACGTGAGCAAGGAAACCAACTTTAGAAGACATTGGACTTAGTAGTTCTTTTTGGGATGTTCGTAAGAACTTGTTATATAATGTAGTATACAGTTCCGATAGATAGTAACTCTTATATCTTTTGAGCAGGCTGTATATGGGACTGTAATGATATTTTGGGTTGTATGTTGATAGTTGTGCACGTTCCTTGAGTTTTGACGATGCTGTTAACATACTACTGTATGCTCAAAATCTTGAGTTTTGATCATTCCATGGTAATTCGACTATCATTAGTAAGACCTTAGTGATTTTTACTCACTGGCCAGTCACTAACCCATCCTTTCCCGAATCGGGTCGTGACAATGAGCTATGTGATGCTTTGATAACAGACTTTGCACTTAGCACGTAGCCCTTTCTTATTGTGACTTGGCAGTAAAGTGGCGTTAACGTGGCACATGCGTTGCATACGTGTGGCAGTTGAGTCACATCGGGTGCGCCCGTTGGATTGGACGTAACCCATGGTTTGTACCCGTTTAGGTGAACCGATTGGGTGTGGACATGTCCATACGCAAACAAGTATAATCCTGCACGATTTGGTACATCTGGGTCTATAAATAGAGCCCAGATCACAGTCATTTATGGAATCAAGAAACTCTCTCACTCCAAAAGTTCCCTTTCTAGTGCTGTTAATTCGTTATTCTGCAGAAACAAATTTAACAGTCCCTTGGTTTGTTTATTTTTATTTTTTAATTTGGTATTTTGTCTGTCCTTCGTTTGTGCAGACACAAACAACAAATTTTTCGATCGGAATTCGTTGTATATTCAAAACATATTCACTGCAATCCGTTGCACACCAATTGGTTGAGGCGAATACTGTTTTTTGGAAAACGACATCGTAACGTGCCTCGAAGCAAGTTCATCAGACTGTTCATATTCCGAAGATTCCAAATTTTGCATCAACAATTAGTTGTATCGTATTATAAGTCAAGCTATGTACATTGAGCCGAATTATGTTCTTAAGTCGTGTAGTGTCTTTCAAATAAAATCTAATGGTAGTAGAAGTGAAGTAGGATATTTTGATCTTAGATACGACATATGGGAAACATAACGTTCAAGAATTGGAAGCACGGTGGTTGGGAGCCAATGTTCAGGAGAGATAGTAGTGGTGAGCACGATCAATATAGTGGTTGTGATCATATTAGACGGAAGCATCACAAATATGGGAGATATGGTTATTGTCATATGGGCAATGCATGTGACGATCCGGGTTTGAGATGTAGAAATTATCGATTTGTACGATTTGATTTGGAACACCAGAATTTTAAAACACTGAGGTTTTAGACCTAGTGATTAATCTTGGATTGAGCATCATCGCTCAACGCTCATGGTACTTATTTTGTCCCTAGTATTTCACATCAGGTCCTAAATGTGGGATTTAAGACTCGAGATATCCGACCAACAACAATGCCTATGATGAGGAATTTTATAAAACCTTAAGTAATAAGTAAATATTATTATTGTGTCAAGGTCAATGCATAATAAAATGAATGACCCTAATTTACGGCAATAGTAGTAAGTCAAGGTGGATTGTTACATCAATGGCATGCACCTGTGTGTAAGTAATAAACTTCAGCTACCTTACTTTCTAGCAAAAGTCGAATCATCTCCGTTACTTCTATATCCTAGTGAATGTGTAATGTCGTCCATATCAAAGAGAGACAACTGGTTAGGATCACTAATAAAAGTATAGTACACTTGACCCCGACGTTTTTCTCCTTTTGCTCCTCAGTCTACTGGGTAGTAGTCGTTTCCAGCTGTTGTTCCCCTCCCAATGGAAAGTTCTTTTGCGTTACTCACATGTCTACTCTTGAAAACACCATTTCCCGTTTGACATGCATGTGTTAATTAAGCATGTAGCCAGCGTTTATCCTGAGCCAGGATCGAACTCTCCATGAGATTCATAGTTGCATTATTTGTAGCTTCCTTATTCAAAGACAAAACAAATTCGAAATTGTCTTTCATTTTAAGACATAATCTATATCCATGCGCTATTTGCCCGGAGTTTGCTCCCAGAAATATCTGTGTTTGGCTGAGTTGTCCCCAAATTCACCACAGTGAAAAGGTCAAGACTTGCAAAACCTAAAAAAATGTGACTAGGAATACCAAATGCATAAATTGGAACCAACTATTAAATTACTCCATAAAAAGACAAAATTATCAAAAGACACAATGAAAAAAGGCCAACGTGCAGACCACGGGTCCATAAATTGGGGACCATTAACATAGAATGAACAAAAGAGAATAGAAACACTATGTCTACACCACTTTCCAACACTTAGGCCATGTTTGGTAACCATTCCGTTTTCTGTTTTCTGTTTTTATTTTCTAAATTTTCTGTTTTTTGAGAAAAAAACATGTTTGTGTTGATGTTTTACTTCCAAAAAATTGAAAACAGTTTTCATTATTTTCAAAAAAAGTGAAAGTATGAAAAGTGAGCTTTCATTTATTTCAAAAACAGTTTTCATTATTTTCAAAAATGAACTCTGTGTATATAACTAATATAAGTATAATATATCTAAGTATACATATATTTATATAAGTATATATGTATGTATATATAAGTGTATAATATATATAAGTATAAAATATACTTATACATACATACATATATACTTATATAAATATATGTATACTTAGATATATTATACTTATATTAGTTATATACTTATACATACATACATATATACTTATATAAATATATGTATACTTAGATATATTATAACATATACTTATATATATTATATATGCATATATATACTTATATATACAATATATTATACATTATATAATATATACTTATATATAATATAATATATATTATTATAAGACTTATATACTTATATATATAACAAACTAAAAACAGGTTAACACAAACAAGTTTTTTATTTTTATTTTTTTAAAAACAAAAACAAAAATTAGGAAACAAAAATAGAAAACAGAAAACAGAAAACAGGAAGTGTTACCAAACAAGGCCTTAATAATATCACCAAATTAAGTAACAACACTTTCCACAAACGTATAAATAGTGAGAGAATACACATTTGTCTGCCATATCCCCTCAGAACCACCTTCGAATGCTTAATTAAGGTTAATCTTCAAATCACTACAGTGCAAGACTAACTGCCCCTTTGGCTACGAATGTGAGAAAAGAAAAGAAAGAATTATAGTTTCTTTTAATGATGAAAAAAGAAAAAAAGAAAGAAAGAAAAGAATGTCGTCTCTCACCATCTCATTTTGTTGAAACTTATGGCTTATATGAAGAGAGCCAGAAGCCGAGCGTAGTAGAGCGGAGCGAGGGAAGCGAATAGAGTTAGATTCTAATTAGAGTTGGGTTGCCTAATTAGAATCGGATTAAGATTGGAATAAAATACATCTATAAATACTCTTTATTGTAAAATCCTAAACATTAGATCAAATAATAAAATCTCGCTCCGCTCCCGTGAATGTACCCGGTTTTGGAGACCACGTAAATCTTGTGTTGATCTCTTTATTTTTTTCGTATTTTATATTGTGTGTGTAATTGATCGATTTCTTTTGGACAGACAAAATGAGAGAGTCTTTTTTCTTATTTTCTTACCTATCTTGTTTGGCTAGCCTATATAAGAGAAATGAAATGAGAATTTATTTTACTAAAATATCCTTTGCAATCAATGGTACCAAAAAAGAAATGAAGGATAAAATAATTACCAAAAAAATTACTCCTCCAATTCCAATCTTTTGGGTCGATTTCAGATTCCAACTTTCCAACGAGACCAAATAATTACTATTAAAAAGTGTTGGATTTTCTTTAATGCCCTTTACCTTTTTGTCAATAGTCTAATGTATCGTGTTGTACCTTAATTTTGTATTCTAATACTTTAAAAGACAAAGACAAAGGATATAATGGAATTCTCAAAAATAAAAAAATAAAAAAAATAGAAAATATTTTGAGATATACAAAAAAAAAAAAAAAGACAGAGAGAGTGCATGGTACAAAATAAATTAACAATAAAAAGAATGAGAGTCCAAACCCAAACATCACAGCATGAGTATCTACAACCCTTACTCTTTTCATACTATTGAACTTCGAGTACGGATTTTTTTGACAAAGCTATAACTAGAATATGTTTCTACCATGTGCGAAATAACATATCTTAAATTTTTGGATATGTTTATGAAATCAAAACTCATACAAATTTTAAAAACTCTACCCAAGTTTCGATTAAAAAAAAAAAGCTTAAAAATGCAACATATGGTATTTTGGATATGATAAAAATTATATTGCAGTTTACTTTGTTAAAAAAAAAAAAAATCTCGAATTTGATGTTTTGATTGAATTCTAATAGTAGGTATGATAACTCCATAAAATTTTTTGAAAACAAAGAAAGTAGTAACTACATAATAGTTTCATAAAATAAGAGAAATAAAAATAATTTCTAAAAAATGTCAAATTTATTTGTTAGAAACATTAGGAAAGGTCAATGTAGTTTAATTGATTTTTAAATCTAAATCCATTTCAATTGATTTATTTTAAAATGTGTTTTGGAACTAAAAAATGAGCAATTTTACATTGAAAAAGTATAGGAATATAAATTAGTCGTACACATTTAAATATAAATGTGTCTGAAATTATTGAACGTATGTCAGGTTCTCTATATTGAAGTCATCCTTGCAAAGCAATGACACGGCTTCAAACACTAACACAGCTCACAAACGTTGCATGGTTCATAGATGCTAACATGACTCACTGACATCTCATTTTTAGTCCATATTATTTTATACAAAGTTTATTCGTGTGTGATGTCTCCTGTACACCAGGCTTCCGAACACCAATCTCATGTATGGGTCTTGACTTGGCGCATAGACACTGATACGGCTTAAGAATATCACCAATCCCCCTTTAACCCTCATTACTAAAGCAATAATTAATTCTGATCATCTCTCATTATCGCAATAATGAGATCATCTAATCTTGTCATTATATTAAGTTTTAGTTTCTACACATATGTATGATGCTCAACAGTCATACCCATCATGTGAAAACAAACACCATGATGCGATTTCATTAAATATGTATCCATCATTAAATATCATCATGCGAATCATTGATATCAAGCAGATTTGGGGTACATGCAACATTTGTGGGTACTAAATCACAAATCAGTCTCAATAATTAATAGTCCATCGACCGATGATGCAATACAATAAAGACACCGAATTGTCACATAAAATTTTAAATGTGGTTTACCTAACATTCAGATCCAACCTAATTATGATTAAAAAAACTAAAAAATCTATTAAAGACGAAAAGATAATTATTATTTTTTTTTACTATTTCAACGTATTTAAAACAGTCTTATTTGAACTTTTTTCAATTTAGTTCATATTTTATATTTTTCCCGTTCTTCCCAATGAGAGGAATAACAAGAGGCAAAAAGCTTGACTAAAAATCATACAAAACATCAAATATTTACCCATTTGTTTAATCAAAACATTTTAATTCAAAGAGGGCCTTAGTCAATCCTGAACTAATATTAATCCTGAAATTAATAGTTCTGAGATTAGACTGAAAACACATCATTTTTGGTTTCGACCAAGTATCTATCACCTGAAGTATAAGGATTTACTTGGATAAGAACTAAGATTACAAGCCACATTTGGTAAATCCAACTAGTTTAATTCAGAGCTCTTTAATTTTAATTTCAAATATACATGTGAAATGAAACCAAAAAGTTGAGTCCATCAGAAATTGGCCTGAGCAATTATTCTTGACTTTGTGGAGATATCGGACATCAATTCGAACGTCAATCGAGACAACACCCTATTCTCTAGTTTACGTAATGGAGGTCGTGCTTTTGATAGAGCTTGAAATTCTCTTTCTTTTTTAAAAAAACTCTCGATCCCAACTGTCGAATTTTGATTCCGCCCCTACAAATAACACTTATCCCCAAGCCAACCAAACTCGTTGGCGTGTATGTATTCTCGTGTTCTAGAGCAAGCAAAATTAACTTGTTTTTTTTCCACATATTGCTAAAGTCCGAATTAATTTATTAAAGTAGTGGTCCTATCTATTCACGTCGGCCGCCGAAATCTGACTCGGCGAACTTCTGTGGTATATCCAATTACAAGTGGCCAAACACGCCGTAGTTGATTCTGTCATTTTCTTACCCACTTGTGTGACTTATGAGCCACATTTGGCAAACCAAACAAGCAAGTGATAGTGACAAGTTGAAAGATATAGCTCCACTAAGTCAAAAGCAGTGTATATTATATTATTATGTATGGGAGCTGCTACTCACACCCCCCGCCCGACAAAATAGTGGGGGGTCCATTGTAAATTTTACATAAAAATCCTTATGTTTGGGGTTTTGTTTTTTTTATTTTTGTTCCACAAGCACTATTTTTTGTATTTACTTATTTTTATTTTTGTTCCACAAGTACTTAGTTTTTTGTTTTTACTTATTTTTATTTTAACTGTTTGTGTGGTATCAAAATACATTTTATGTTGTGCAAATTTTTAATTTAAAGAAGTATAAAAAATTTATCATTGATTAAAAATAATATTTAAACATTAATCCGAGCTCGGTTATTAAAAATATTATTATTTTTAATTTTTTAAATGTTCCATGATACTTAAAAATTTAAGTGTGAATGTTTATATATATATATTTTTTAATATTTAAGTGTTCCGTGGTACTTAATTTTTTTATCTTTTCAATTCTTTTTTTCGTTTGACCATAACGATAAAAAATATAAGTGTTCCGTGATACGAAAAAAGGGGCCAAAAAATTTGAAATATAATTTGTACTTAAAAGTTATATTTTTTATGTTCCACTATAATAATTAGTACTTAAAAGTTATGTTTAACAAAATATAGAAGTTAAACAAATGTTACATACTTTCTTTTTTCCAATTACTAAGAATTAATCACATACTTCTCAAAATGTTGTAATTACTAAGAATCGATTATTTCGTGACTTGAACCTTGGACCTTGTTTTTTGTTTAATTTTTTTTACCAAAAATAATAAATGTAAGGATGCATATTTCTAAATACTTGAACCTTGGACCTTGTTTTTTTAAGCAAGAAACTTTACTACTTGAATTATATAATTGACATAAATATTAATTTACAATAATATAATTTTTCTCTTGATACTTGATTTCTTCACACAAATGACAAGTCAGAGAGTTAGAGAAATAAGCAATCTCAGTAGGAGAAATTAAAAATCAAGTTTCCTATTTCTCTTTTTTTCTTTCTCCCTTTATAGATGTGAGAAAATAGTTAAAAAAATAAAACATATAATAAATAAATTAATGAGGAGGAGTAAAGAAGTATTGGAAAATGAGAAATGCACTGAAAATACAATTTGGATAAAGAGGGTTTTAATCCCCTACTTCTTACAATGTTACAATTACTAAGAATTAATTATTTTGCGCTTCACACTTTAATTATTTTACCAAAATAAAAAAATAAAAATACATATTTCCAAACACTTGAACCTTGAACTAACTTTACTATTTGAACTATATCACAATTTGATTAAATTGCTTCATGTTTATTATTTATGATTATCTCTGCAAATTCTTTTATTTAATAAACTTATTTAATACTTGCAAAATATTTAAGTAAATTAGAACACAAAAGTCTAACAAAATATTTAGTTTAAGAATACAAATACACAATAAATTATGTATATCACAAAAAATACACAATAAACTGTGTACTTACAAAAAATATACAATAAACTGTGAATTGATTAAAATAAAATTAAAATTTTAACTATACGTTAATGAATAGATTTTAAGGCTAAATGTGGCATTTAATTTTATAAGTTCTTATAAAAAATACAGAATTAGTGTGAAGATAAAAAATTTATTAGTTAAAAAAATTTAAAATTTTAATTCTATACTAATTAATAAATTTTAAGATTAATTGCGACTTCTAATTTATGAGTTCTTACAAAAAATAAAGAATTCGTTTGATAATAAATAGTTCATTAATTAGTTAATTATTTTAAAAAACCTATTATTTAAATTTTTTTAATTATACTTTTTATTAAAATCAATGTGAAATAGTAAAAATAATAAAAGTGGCAGTTTTGTAATTAGATGTGGAATGGCATTTTTGCAATTTAGGAATGAAAGAAAGAGAGAGTGGCACACTTGTAATTATATAAAAGGGGTTGGGTATTTGTTGAGGAGGTGTATGACTTTTGTCTTCTGTGAGGGGTGAGTAGCAATTTACATTATGTATACACTTCATAATTTTGCCTGATGAGAGAGAGAGAGAGAGAGAGGAGGAGGTGAAGAAAATAGGCTAAGTCTCTATGCAATGAAATTAAAAGGTATAATTCATTTTTCTATAGATATAATAACCCTTTATTCGGAATTGGTTAGCTTGTACTTTTAACATATCTCGTCCCGAGCCAAAAAAAATTATCAGAATCATTCATCTTGTGAATCTCGCACATAGAATAACTCTGTGAAAAATCAAAGCGATGGGATATATAGTAGGTTTGGGAATTTCATAGGTTGTTGATGTTTGTATAGATTTGATAGCCTTAATGGGAATTGGGTTTGCTTAGTGGGATTTGAGTTCGTTACCTTGGAAAAAATTGAGTTTGCTTTGTTCTGATACATTTGGCTGCTTTAATGGTTTGGATTTGCACAATGTTCTACTTTGTTTTGCTTCAGTGAGAAGTGGATTTGCAGGAGGATAAGATTGGGTATAGCGCGTGTTTGTGATGAGGACAAATTTTATAATATTTTACATGCCAATTCTTCATCTATATCTTGACAAAATAAATATTCGTAGCTATATCCTGCCCAAGTCGTAGCATAGAGCATATCCTTAAGAGGTTTGAAACTTCGAGATATGCTCCTTATTAGGTTTCAGGTTCGAAATCTCTCAGGTACTATCAACTCTTATGGGACCAGCACACATAGGACAAAAGCACCAGCATTTAATAGGGTCTCAATAAGTGAACGGTGGGATTGGTCCCTTGAAAACTATTCGGCATTAGATTAAAAGTAATTCTAAAGCCAACTGGATACTTCAACTATGAAAAAAAAATATATCCTCGAGAGATGTAGCCTATATTGCAAGCAATTTCATATCCCCTTCTTAAGGCGAACAAATTTCTCAAAAAATGTGACGTGACAGCACATGTTGGCAAGTGGTTGTTTCTTTTAGATTAATTTGTGAGCAGAATCAATTGAAAGAAAATCATTTTGTTTTGGATGGAATTGAAATTAATATTTTAAACTTCAAGGAATGAAAAGTGAGAAGTGGTGTTAGAAAAGTAAGAATTGACCAAACTTTTAGAGGTAAACTAGTAGTATAATTTAGCTAAAGGTTGTGTAATGTGATTTGGAACGGAACACAAAAGGCTGTAACATTCACACTTGAAACAAAGTTTGTTAGTTGTGGGGTCCGTATTTATGAATGAAAAAATTTAGAAACATAGATTTTTAGTGCATATTCGGATACAGATATATTCGGAATCGTTAGATTCACACATGGAGTTCACATAATTATGAAGACCACACATGCATCCGATAGTTCTAGATACATTTGTGTATTGTGTTCCTAGACTTAAGGTTTATGAATCCAAGGAGTCAGATGGAGATAAACTCTTGGTTGCTTTGGAAGTCACGTCCAAGTAGTCAAAGACACTTTGATGGGCAACCAGAATTCTCTCGGCCCTCGATGACTAAGTTAGCAATTGTTGGAGGGTGCTCGAAGGACAGAGTTCTAGCGTGATTAATTGAAAGTCAGAAATCAATTTTTTTTTTTTTTTGAACGGAAAAGGCATTTAATTAACAAGAACACAAAGATTACAAAGGACCCGGCCCGGTTGGTGAGAACCCAACCCGACCCAAGCAAATACAATACACCTCCTACCTACCGTACTGCACTAAAACATGAACCCTAAACGAACCAGAACCCCAATTCCGCAATACGCCACCCTCACTCATGTTTATAATGCAGAAATCATGTTTATAATGCATACAGTCTTACAGACTTTATAGGTGTACATTTGCCATTTTTTTAGCCCCTTACTTGTGTATCATTTGCTTCTATTTAGAAGGCAAGATCGATTGTCAATTTGAAATTACTTGAGTGCTTTTCTTATACTTGAATCCTCTTTTCAGATGTTGATTTGGCGTCTCATGTCAATTGATGACGTATATGTGGTTTTATGAGGGGTGTTCGGTTCGTCTCTGACAAATGTTGAGGATGGTGCCGTCGGCATCTCTCCCAACTTTAGTTAGTTCACTTCGAAGTACAAAACAATATCAATCTTATCACTGTAGTTAAATCTTTGAATATTGTTTATACCACAATGTTGTTTTGACCGGAAATCAATAATTATACGACGGGATCACAATTGATTTCAAAAAATAAGCAACAGAATGTCTACAGAAATACAAATTGCCCCCCAAATTAATTAGTCTTATTTTTCACAAGAATAAACTTGTCAATGCACTAATCAATTTTCTAAATTGCAGGTATTGTTGTTCTTTTAGTTACTTTTTATATAGATTTCACAAAATTTGTGGGATTCATCACTCGTCTCAAAAAGAAAATTTTAAAAATCTAAATAAAAATAACAAAATTTAAATAAAACGTCGACTCTAAGAATGCTTAAGGTGGTGAAAATTGTATTTTTAATTTTAAACATTTTTCATTTTAAATGAACTCTTTGAAACTTTTATTTATGATTTTTAACTGTTTAGATTCCATTGTTAAGACAAATATTAATTGAAAAAGATCATATAAATTTGATAAAAATTAATAAAAAAACAGGAAATGGAATAAATTTTTTTGTCAATACACCTACATCTAATGCGTTCTGATAAAGTTAGGAAGTGATTGACATTAAAATTGATTATGGACCAAATGCGTAAAGGATGCAAACAAAGGAACATTAACTCACTATGAGGCCGACAATGGATATCACGCGGAGTAGCACATTCAATTATCCAAACGCGGCACAACTTTACACTCAGTTACTCATGAATCACGATTTTTCAATACTAGTGGCGGGGGCACATGTGATGCGTGTGCAAATTAATTTTTCATTGGGGAGAGAGGAAGAGATGAGAAGAAGTGGTAAGGAAATCGTGGGTAGTGTGAAGAAGTGATAAGGAAATTATAAGATATTACAAACAATATTATTTTACTATTTTATCCTTGACAGCTTTCATTTTCATCTTCACACCAAAAGAGATATTCCTTTGTTTTACTATTAGATAGATATATGGACAATTTGCTATAAAGAATTGTTTAGAAAAATAATGCTATGTCCCAGAACAAAAAATTCAATTTTTTTTCAATTTAAAATCAAGGGTTAAGATTCATTTAATGGTATGCTCGGTTGGGTTGTGAACTATGTTTGGCAATTTTTTTTCCAAACATTGTTACTTTTTTTCCAAACAATATTCATTTTCTTATAAAATAAGAGAGAAAAAACACCTAAAAAATGCTGAAAAAATTTAAATCCCAATTTTTTTTGTGGAATACTTACACCAAACATCTCAAAGTTTTTGTTTTTCAAAAATTATTTCAGAAACACTCAACCAAACACACCCGATTTTAAGACATACACACTCAAGTAAATCTAATCCATAATTTTAAATTTTAAGAAAATTTCTTGAAAAAATTTATCGAATCAACAAATTTTTTTTTCCCGAAAACAAGTCCCGTACACTTCCACTAGGAGTTCCTTTGTTGTTTGCTTCAATTCGGTGCATATGACTGTCGAATGTCAAATTTAATTATACATATAATTAAAATTCGATTATTAGCGGTTACAATTTTTAAAAGAATACGGTGGATAAAATAAGAAGAGATTTATTACAGATAGATGAATAGTTATGAAGGGTTTATATGAATTTTTTATTTTTTTTTGGAGAAGGAGAATATGATAGATATGAGTACATAGACGTATTTTTGTAATTAATAATGTATAAGTAAATAGAAGATGATATATAAGGAGATATATATAAAATGAGATAAAATATGGATAGAGAAAGGCATGGGATAAATCCCCCGCCATAAGGATAAAATAGTACTGTGAATATCAAATCCAGAGTCCAAATAGTAAATAGACCTCGAATATGACAACGTGAATAGCAATGAATTTGTTTTTCTTAGATGCTATCAATTTTTATAAGGCCAATCCATATAGAGTAAAAACTTTGGCTTTAAATAGGGCCCCGCAAGTAGACGGTGGGATGAGTTTTTCGAAAACTAGTCGGTATTAGGTTGGGAATAATCCAAAAATCGACCAGATAACTTTGACTATAAAAAAAAAATAGTTTGACTCAAATGTATCCACTGCTTTTTGTGTTTCATGCTTTCATATCTCTAACGTTTTCTTTTTGTGTGTGTGTGTGTGTGTGTGTGTGTGGCATCCCATGTTATTCTGGGTAGTGTAGCTTCCAACTTTTGGTAGTTTGTGGGTGGTGGGTACCTTCTTGCAACCACCTTTCAAGGATGGGTTCAATGATTTTGAAGCTAAACAAATCCCAATAATTAGAAGTGATGAGAGAATTTCATGCAAAATATTATATATTAAGGCAGATTTGAATCACGAAGTTAGGGTAGTTGTTTTTTCTTTTTCTTTTTTTGAAAAGTAAAAGTAATATATTGAAATATTAAAAAAATGACTAGTGCATAAGTTACAAGGGGAACAACTATAGATGGCAGGTGTTACAAGAATAAAAGTTCTAAGCTGGTGAGTCACCAACCACAACATAATAGATCCCGTAATAAACTTCCACCTAAGAACTTCCCCTTTCTACTTGAACCAGCCATGGCGAGACACACTTGTGAAGTTCCAAAATCCAAAGTCGCCTTCGAAAAAGACTCCCCTGAACTCTCAGAGCTCAAACTCCTGGGCTTAAGGTTTGGAAAATCTTCCCATGGCTTCAAATTAGGGTTCCACACTGAATAATCGCTAATGGGTTGTACATGATGTTGATCACAAAGAGCTTGTCTTGATTGTGATTGTACAGAGCCCATTGAATCCATCTAAAATTAATTTCCTCTTCCAACCTCTCCTAGGCCATTCCTCTGTTGTTGAACCACCTCTAGTTTCTTGCTTCCCAAATGGCATAGATGATGATGGAAGGAAGGGATCGCCAAAGAACTACTGTTAAATTGTTCGATCCCTTGGTGAATTTCCAATCCGACCACCAGCATAAGAGATCTGATACAGTTCTGGGTGTAGCCCACTGAACTTTCTAAGGAGATAAAAAATTACACCAAATTCCCCAAACTTTCGGACAATGCAGAAAAAGGTGGTCTTGAGACTCCATTTCTTTGCCACAGAACAAGCACAAAGCTGCCTGAATGCTCAGCAATCCCAGGAAGAAGAGGTGCTTCGCCACTTTGATCCTCCTTTTCAAGGCCAGCCAAAAAACAAATTGAACTTTTGGAGGAGCAGATTTTTCCCAAACGCAAATAGGAGGAGCAAATCCTAGGTTTGCATGTATTGCCTCAACTCCCTGGTATATAGGGATTTTATTGAGAATTCCTCTTTTTTGCCCCCCAAATTGTCAGTCCATATTAATTTATCTACCCTGTTAGACATGACAATATTTGCATTAATCCATATGGTTTGAATTGATTGTAGCTCTTCTTCTTCCCAATTGAAAAGGCCTCTTCTGAATTGTAAGTCTTGGTGAACTGAGTTTGCTTGGATAATAGTAGATAGACTAAGATCTGAGTTAGAGCATGCCCTGAATAATTTGGGAAATTGAACATAGAGAGGCTGGCCTAAGTTTGACCAAGGGTCCCTCCAGAAACTGATATCCTTTCCATCTCTCCTACTTGCAATCACCAAGTTAGGGTATCTAATCTTGCATATAAATCTTTGGCTTATAATAAGATAAAATTAATAAACTATGGAGTGCAACGATTTCTATATCTTATACAATGTAGCGAATTTATTAAAAATTACTAATTAGATTTAGCAGCATACTCATATTTCTTTTTAATCCTATTATGTTGTCATCTCCTTCTATGTGAAGATGTTTTTAAGGAAGATTTGAAGCTAAAGTTGTTGCAATCACCAAGCTGTGGTACCTAATTTTGTACATCAAATATCTTTGACTTATAGTAAGGTAAGAAAAATATATTGAGTGTAACGGTTACTATATTTTATATGGTGGAATCCATCAATAAGAAATTACTAATTAGATTTCGAGGGGTACTCGTGTTTCTTGTTAGTCTCATTATGTTGTCGACTCCTTCATGTGCTATATATATTATCGTTGACAGAAAAACTACTTAGTGCGTGAAACTCTCATTACCATAAGATCTAAAGAAAAATTCAATGTATTCAATTTTATCCACCCAAGCAGAGAGATTATTTTTGTAATTTGAATATATATGACCATCAAAATAGAAGGCTGTCTGTCCCTATTAGAAGGCTAATAGAGACCTTATAACAATTAAATTCCATGAAATTGCAATTAAAATTTTCACTCCCCTGATGTGAGCTATTACCAACAATTTCTTGTACGACTTTCTCCATACCCTTCAACGAGAATTTATATGTTAGATAAATTTACTTGAATAATACAAACGATTATAATTAACAAAGTGATAATTGAAGTGGTGCCATATTCCCGATGGTGAATAAAATTCATTCTTCCACGGTTGAACAAAATTGAACTAATTAGTAATCTATAAAAAATTAATACAAAACTAAAAAATGCAATTTTTTTTAAATAAAAACAAAGATAATATAATAAATTAATTAAGCCATTTTTACTTTACTTTATTTTCTAGAACCATAGAGAATCGGAATTGAAGTCTTCTATGTTATACATACAATTGCCATAACGAATTATCTATAAAACATTTTTCAATAAAGGAGACTATACAGCAAATATACATAAATCACATAATGTATTATGGCTCTATTTGCCTTAACTAGATTATTTGGATTGTCTGGATTATTCGGGAAATAATCTAGCCCCATTTGGCCTAAATTATTTACCCAAATAATCTGGATTAATCTAGCTCCAAACACAACATAACTTCTATATCCACAAATAATTTAGTCCAAACACTTTGAGCTAGATTATTCCGTCCGGCACCCAACATAATCCAACAATCCAATAATCCCATAATCTAGTTACGCCAAATGGACCCTATATGAGTATGCAATGATTTTGTTATTGCACTTGTGCCCAACATGTAGTCACAATAAATCAATCAACCAGGAATAGAACTCTTGCGATCCCTCACAAATAATCAGCGCCAAACACATATGCATCCCTATGGAAAAAATGTTAAGTTGGACACAGCGGAAAACGAATGATATATGAGAGAGAGAGTGTGTAACGCTCTGATTCCTCGGAACATTAATTAAATTCTTTTAATTTTATTTTACTAATCAGAATGATAATTAAAAAGAGAACCATCATTATTAACAAAAGATTAAAACAGTAAAACAAGTTGCAGAGTTTTAAAATATAAAATTTACGAAAATACCCTTCCGGATTTAAATTGGCATGACAAAAAAAAAATAATAACAGAGCAACTAAGGCATCTAGACATCCCTAAAAATATTCTCCTGTAACTTCCAGCTCTTCATGCACAACGGATTCTTCATCTGCTCTTCTTCATTTGATATGAAACTCAGTAGTAAATAATACTTGAAAATCAAACATAAAGATAACATGCATGCACAACATAATATATATGAACAGTGTAAATGGCAACTGATCAATAGAAATTGTAATTGAATAACATAATAAAAGCATATAGGTATGTTATGTTTTCGATCTTTTAAGTTTCTAGGAATTCCACTTAGGAACTCCGGACTTTACTCGACTTATTTTAGCTTAGGATACTTAGTTAATATTGACCAGTCCTTACCTACCTAGGGCTTGTAGTCCGAGGTTACGCACTGACTTGAATACCGAACCGGCAAAAAAGGATCCTTCTACCATCCACTCAAGTGAATAACTATCTCACCCTAGTTAAATCTGACCGAACGTGACGTCACAAAATCAGGTGTCAATGATCCTTAGCCACTTTTTCTTAATCGGCTTAAGGACGCCTAAGACACTGGCCGTCACTTCCTCGGGATTCGGAGCTACCTTCATAGACATCTCTGAAGTCACCATCAACCGTCTCCAACAATTTCTAGTTTGAGTCCTTTCAACATATCCACAAAACTACAGGCGGGATGACACCCAAAAATAATCTTGTCACAACGGGCCATTCAAATCAGTTTTACTTTTTTCTATTAACGTTCACTTACTTATATCTATATAGTTCTACTACTTATAATGAACACCCGACACTCTCCGCTTCCTTGTCCAAGTGTCATTTGAACCGGTGTTTGTAACGTTCAATCTATATTTTTTTCAAAAAATAGTTAAATTAATTTCACAGAGAAAAGAAATCGAGCAGTATAATGGCTATATCCAGACATTTCCAACATTTCAAATAACCCGTTAAGAAGTTAGACAACACATCAACAATAAAAATATTCACAATAGAACATAAACATCGAGTAACAACATTAGACATAGTATTAACAGCGGCATTAAAACATATTATCGTAATAACTAATTTTATCTTTTAATTTATTTTATTTTTCCTATATTGGATTATATATAGATCCACCTACTGTGATAAATAGTACAAATCTAATTCTTGAGCTAATCGGTACTGACGAAGAACACTAAAAAAAATGTTACATAAAAACCAGTTTAATTAGTCTAGTGGAGTAACACTTGAAAGAACAATATGTTTACTGGCTGGTGTAATGTGAAAATCTAACTCTATAATAAGGGTAAAGTCTTACATTGAGATGCTATATGAAAGTTAAGGAAGCTTGACTATTGAAGAAATGCCAAAAAAATTGAAATGCCAAAAAAAATGAAGTACATGACCAATTCATTTCCACACAAAACAAAACAATACATAAATCTAAGGGTGATGGGTACGAAATTCTATCACGATTGCGCAAAATAAGCGAAGATCGGAAGGTGAAATGAGCCAAACTTCTTCCGACGAAACTCTCGCGCACCTCAAGAACTTAAAAAAAAAAATCTTACGATCTCCTCTTCTGATCTCTATATGAGATGGTGGAGGAAGTACTTAAAAAATCTAGAAGTTTTTATAAGAGAATGGTTAAATTATTTCCTTATTTCAAGAGCTATCAAAAAAAACAAAAACTAATTTTTCGTCATCAATATTGCAATAAATCTCATTACCAATACCATTTTGCCATCAAAAATTCCATTAACCTCCAAAAAAGGGTTACACCGCTGAAATGTGAAGTGATGGAAAATGGAAGCTTCACTCTGGCGTAAGCGACCCACCACAACTACCATGCACATGTGATCACAATCGCCTATGAAAAAATATCTATTAAAAAAAAGCAAAATTAATTAATAACTACACATGAAATATAAAATATTTTTAAAAAATAAATTTTAAATTTTACTAAAAATTTGGGTTATTACAATCTATCCCCTTTAAGAATTTCATCTTAAAATTTACAAAGTATGGTCGGGAAAAAAAATTCAGGGTAATTGAATTTCATCACATCTTGATTTTCATTACATTTTCTTGTTCCCGAGTCGACTCCTCCAGATTTCGATGACGCCAGAAAATTTTGACCAACTTGATAATTTTGCTTTGTAGAATCTTTTCTCCTGGATCCAAAATTTAAGTTGGTGTCCACTCGTATGCTGTATGTCTTCATTCGGTTTGACGTCGCTCTAGTTAATGATGCGCGTTGGTAGTGCCAAGTATTTCTTCTTAAGCATTGATACACGGAAGACATTATGGCAGCAGTGCTAGATGGCATATTACTTCCCGAATTCTCTTGAGAACCTCGAATGGTCCTAAGTAGTTGGGATCTCCCATCTCGGCCCAATTTGTAGGTGATTATTAATGTCGCTTATAAGTGTTCTGTATAGTATCATCTTAATATTTGATTGGTAACTATTTGTTGTAGGCAAATTCTAGCACCGTTGGGCTTTGCCAGGGCCGGCCCAATAGGGCAGCTCACAAGACCACCGTCTAGGGCATCCCGCAAAAAGTTTAAAATTAGGGCCCCTTATTATTTTAGCTTCTTTAAAAAAAAAAAAGCCCAAAAGGTTTAGCCCAACTCTTTATTAACTAAGGCCCTAATAAAAAATGACCTAATTGGAGTAGTTTTTAACTCAATTGTTGGATTTAAAAGAGAAACTTTCAAAAAAATAATAATAATAAGGATTCCACAGTAATTTTGTTCCATTATATGTTTCTTTGAAAGCTAATTTTAGGGTCTTGTTTGATTTAGTTCACAGCTTGTTTGTTTAGTATTTAATATTTATAAATAAGTAATAAGCAAATCAACGAATTAAAAATATTGTTTGACTCCCAATTGCTTATTTTCTTTTTCTTATTTGAGAATAATTAAGCAAATAAGTATCATTAAAAAAAATTGAATCCAAAAGACCTTTGCTAATAATATTACTATATAAATATCGCACATCACTAAAAATTGTATAAAAACTTGACTTTTTTAATTTGAATCAGCTAAATGTAAAGTATCATAAACCTATTTATGTTGTAAAAATCTCATTGATAATGTTATTTTGAAGATAATTTTATTGTTTATTTTCTAGAAAAATAAATACGCAAGGGCCTATTTTATGATTTTACTTAGGGTCCCGAAAATCTCGGGGCCGGCCCTGGGCATCGCTCCCAATGTCCTTGGAAATCATACACAGGCTTGCAACATTACTTCAAGTACTTGACTTATCTCACTGATCATTGGTCTGAGGGTGGAAAATTGTGCTTAGATGTATGTTGGTTCCTAAAACTTTGTCAATGTTGTAATGTCGCACGTTTGGTGTAGTCATGGATTGTAGTTTGATCATGAAATCTATTATTATTATTTAGTTTTTGTGTGCGTGTGGTGGTAGTCGACTAAGTAACACTTCAAGAAATATGTCTGCATACTCGCACCTTACCCGAGAAAATCGAATTCCTATAGCCTGTGTTCCTCATGAGACAGTCAAAGAGTAGTTATGTTTTACTAGGATCATCCTAGAACACATAATTAGATGAATCGAAAATTCGAATACCAAAACAGGAAGTGGATCCACACTCTTTAAAGTTTCAAGATACATTTCAGAATAGAGTTCGAAAATTGACTAAGAATTTAAGAATAAGTGGTTGTAGTCAAGTTCAATCCGAGACGAACTTTCTAAATTCGAAATGATGAGTTATACCACAATGTCTAAGAATCGAAAACTAACTAACCTATTATAACAAGTACTCTTGGTTCGAAAGGTCAAGAAATTATGCTTTCCTATTAAAGACAATCAATATTTTTTTTTATATTTTCTAATTGTTTCTATGATTTTTCATTGAAATTTTTGCGTTTGCTCATCCTTCTTGACGAGAGAAAGATTTTGACCGGATACGAAATCACAGGTGCTAGATCTAGTGGTATTTTTATGGGGATTTTATTTGTCTCTGTAGGATCCTGTAAAAAAATAAAAATACAAATATATATGTATATGAATGTGTATATATATATATTCAAATAAAACGACATTAAAAGCATTAAAAATTAAAAAATTATCTTTTCCAAGCAAAATTTGTCTTTGGTAATTTTTTTGGTACTTTTACTAGTATTTTTTTTTACATTTTAGATTCTTTTCGTAAAGACGAATAATTAGTTGTAAGAATTTAATGTAAACTTGATAGAAGTTAAAAAAATTGCAAAACAAATGTGGTGTTAATACCCATTAATTTACGCCAAAGGGTGCCTTAGATTATTACTGGTAAGGGTGGTTTGGCCTAATTTTTTTGTGTTTATTAATTTTTTTCACCTTTACTAGTTTTACATCAAGTTTTTATGTATAATTATTTTTTATCTTTTATGTATAATTATTTTATCTCGGCGAGAGAAACGAGAAAAGTTTTTATAAACCTTTTGAACTATTTTTGTTTTTAATAAAAATTTTAAACTTTTGATTATAATCTTTTAAATTATTCTTCTCAACTAATTAAAATCTATATAAAATTAATAAATACAAAAAAATATATAAATAAAGACAAGAAAGTCAAAAGAGTAAGTTATCCCAAATTGGTTAGTCAAGTGCTTTCGGCTGCTCTTTTTAATTTTGCTAGTCAAGGTGTGTGTATTGGTGAATCTCAAGGGGTTGTCCGAATGGAGATCGAAGGGAGCTGTAAATTTGAACGTTTTGAGCTCGAATTTCGCTAGCAACAAGGAGGTTCCACTGAAGGTTTATCCAATTATTAATTTCAGAACCTCGAAGACTAGTCGGCAATAAGTGAGGACTCACCCAAAATTTACTCCAGCTTGGTTTTGGTTAATGTGGAAAGTTCCATGGCTATCCTTTCTGGGAAATTGGTATTGGTTTATGTGGGATTGCGATGATTTACAAATTTGATTTGATTTGTTAGTTGCCAATTAGAGGGCACTCTGATGATTAAAATTAGAACAAGTGAAACAACCAATTAATATCACTCAACTGTTGCCGGCTGAAGAGTACTCCGTGGCTTAAATTAGAACACGTGAAATGAAATTACAATAGTGCTTATACTTGCAATTAATTGCATACTTACTTAGATTCGATAATCTCATATTTATAAGCCATCACGTACCCTCATTATTTGAAAATCAAATAACCCGGCATCTCTTTGCTATTTATTGAGAATTCTATTACAAATCATTTCTCAATCACTTGGTTGTCAAATCTTATTATTTTCTCAAAGTGGGGGGATTTCCCTTTCCTTTTTCGATGCCTTACCATAATCATGAGATTCATGAGACGTGTTTACAACAGTAAAACATTTGATCCACACCTACAAACAACAACATACTGCTTATTTGCAACTGCATCACTTTGATTTCATTTCTTTTGTTTTATAACGTGTTTTCGCTTGCAAATCGAAAACTCCTGCACTTCTGCTGGTAATGTAAAACTTCAGTTTCGACTCCAGCACTCAATCAACTCCATCCAGTTGCATCAGACAAGAAAACCCAAGAAATCATCTTCAACTCTTAACCGTCCACAACATTGTCATTATGATCATCACCGCCGTCCAAATCTACCTCGTTGTCGTCAATTTCAGACTCAGAGCTTGCATCTATTTCCTTTTCCGGACAACCAAATTGTGTGCATTCCTCTGCAACCGAAACACACGATGGGCTGTTGGTTTCAGAATCATGACTCCTATTTGTCGGGGTAAAATCTTCCTTCTTCACCACATTGAACACAATCCCGTTAAGAATTCTCTCAGGCTGCAAGAGATCGCCTTCGGCAACCATAATGCTCAAACTGTTCGTAACTGTTCTGTTACTGATATCTCTCTGATCATTTTCCACATCCGAGCTTTTATCAGGCATTGCACTCCTAGAACTCTGATAGTACGGATCCTTTCCCATCAACTGAATCACAAAATCATTAGGGTGATGACCCACCATTCCTTTGCTCATTTTTCCGTCAACATCCAAACTTTGGACGAAATCAACGAATTTATCAGCAGAAGTCGTCCTCATCAAAGGACCGCCAGTTCTCGTCCAAGAATTGTGATCTACGCTCTCCGATTCACTATCACTCCCATCATGATGCACATTACGGTGGCTCCGCGAGCTCCAAGCAGAGTGACCTCCCGTGGACCCTGCGACTCCTTGATGGAAGTCAGCGAGGACGTCTTCGTCAAGGGACCCAGTGGAGTTCTCACGTGCAATGCAGTTCCATGAAGGAATCCTCTTGGAAGCATGGAATCTACCAAGGCCATGAGAGGAAGCAGTAGCTCTTTCGGCACTCCTTTTGAGTCTACGCATGTGGTTGAGAATCGAGACACATTCATCTAGAGCAAGCTCGATCCCACAATTGGCTTTTATGGCAGAGAGCTTTTCCCATGTGCATCTCCGTCCTTGGTTGGAAGATTTTTGAAGCTCCAAATAAGATGGATTCTGAATGACTTTGGATAGCTGAAATTTGAACAATGAACTAGTTAATAATTTACAGAAGGAAACTGTAATTTACTAATCTATAAATAAAATAGAGTAGTAGTCTACCAGACAAACAGAAATAGCAAACAGATGGTAACAAACTGATAATAGCAAAACAGAAGAGTAAACGAACTGATAATGTGGAAAAATAGACTAGTATCGAGATCAATAGTTGACACAAGGGTGACATATCAAATCCCCAATTTTTGATCTTCATGCAAGAGCAAACACCAACATTTGTTTTTAATTAAGTATGAACAACACAGTTTGCTACTGCCCTGTCAGTAACACATCAAAGGAGATTGGCATTACCAAAGAAGAAGTTCTACTCTGCCTTGTCAAGTCTGCATAATTGGAGAAAATCAAAGGAGGGCAACTTAACAAACAACTCTATCTCTTGGCTCAAAAGGACACCGTGGTAATGCTATATAATGGGTTACGACTTACGAGGGCTTACGATGGTGAACATCCCTGGGAATCCTGCCTTGTGCCATGACTTTTGTCTTTTTGTCTTCCTTTTGAGTGTAAAGAGCTCCACGAAGCGATCATGACACGGCAGACTCAACTAGAGGAGGAGAAGCTACACATGAAGAGGGCTACTCCCCTTTCTGCAACCCAAGCAGAACGTGGGACTCTAATTGAAAAAAACAATTACCAGAGAAGAAAAAAAAAATGAAAAGAGAAGATAACATGGCTAGACGTAGCTAGTACCTTCAAAAGTTTAATAACAAGATTACCTAAGTTTGTTGTATTACATATTCAGTATTGTTTTTTTCTGCGGGAAAGGAGCTCATTCTCGTCTTCTTTTCTCCTTTTTCCAAACTACGGCTGCTGCATTCCGAAGTTTCATAGAAGAGGAAAAGAAAAGAAAAACATAATCTCACTTCACAAAAAATACCTGAGCTAAGGTAGCAGGCATTACAATTGTAACATCACCCTCCCAATCTTGAGCAAACAGTTTGGCGATCCCCCCAAGTGGAAAACCAAGTTCCAAAATCTGATTGCATCTGTGTTTCACCTCCATCTCGACTAGATGAGCAAGCTGCATGATTAATAATCACAATTATTAGGTCTACTAATTGGTATAGAAAACAAAAATGCAAATGGTAAACATACTGACATATGAAGCATAAAAGATCAAGGATAAATATTCGTCAATTGCCAACATAACTCTCAAGTTTGTACCCCTGAAGAAAGAACAGCTCAAAGCCACAAAATACCAATGAGGAGTCCAAATGATAGCGAAAAAAGGATTTCACAAAGCAATTTGACATAAAGACAGTGAAGAGCATTGTAACGCTTGTGTCAAAACGCATGTGCAGAACTTCCAAACTATAGTCAGGCATCTAATGTTGAAATACATGTCACAGAAGCAATAAGATACTTGCAAATATGCGAATTGCGAGTTTTCTTATACTTGGAGGTGAGGAAACTTTTCTAAAAACTCACACTAATTAGCGCACCGATGCATATCCTTTTTCTACCATCTCGCTCGTGACATGATGTTAAGATAGAATTGTAGAACATACACGTCTGGCATGAACACCAGAAACTTGACCAAGAATCAGGACTAATACAACTAGAAAGATGTGCAGTAAAAGAACGACCGGTATAAGCGGAGAAATGTTTAGTAAAAAATTAGCATTCAAAAAGTGAAAAAGATAACATCGTCCATGACAGCAAGAACTTAACACGCATATTATAATCAACATGCCATCAACTTTTTTGAAATTTAACCATCATCACTAAAATACATAGTTGGAAGTATATTAGAAGGTTGAAGCAACTTTGAGGGCATTGGGACATATAACAGGACAAACTACCACAGTGAATAAATACTTACCCATAACCACAGATAGGAAAGAGAAACATCAACTCAATAATAGAATTTAGAAGATATATTTCTTCAAATTCTACAGGAGCTACATGGATAAAGTGTAAAACTGCGCCAAAGCATTAAAATTTACTATGATCCTTTTCTGAGCTGCGTTGATATCCCATCCTAATTGGACCAAGCTATGCACCTTTTTCCAACAAGTGAACACGCACTTCTTTTTTCTTCCATTCTCTATGCATAGAGGAGACAAATAATAATAATAAAAAAGAAACAGAATAAAAAATGTATTGGCTTCTTCATGAATGTTTCAACACTGAAATAGACTACAATATAAATATTATGCAATATGAATAAAGATCGATAGTATTAATAACTTAAGACCACTAGAGCGCACCTTAGCAGCAAAGTTGCCTCCATAAGCTCTTATAATATCCTTTGCCCTCAGTAAAGGTGCAATATGAGGATTTGCTTGACTCACAATGAAATGATTGACATTGAAAAGCTCCTTCAATTGCATCATGGGCAAATCAATCTCCAAGCTACCATCCCTCCACCGCCGTGGAGATGATCCAGAAGCCTCATCCGGATCCAAATTAAAAGGTGGGTGATAAGGAACGATTTCTCCACTTCTATCTTTTGCCATAAGTTCCTGCGCTTCATAAAGCCCTGGAAAGGCACAGGAGGCTGTAACTGCACTCCATATAACAACATGAGGTGAAGTTAAATAATTAAGGCATCTAGGAGGTTCATGCTTTCTTGGCGAGCAGACTGTAATTCCTAAAACTCGTCCAGTCATGTCATAAGCTTCTTGGAACGTAAGATTATTAGTGAGATTCCTTAGCAATATCTGTAACTGTCTGATCTCATGAACTGCACCACGAGTCATCACCCTCTTAAAAACCGTGAAAATCCCACCCATTTGATCAAAAAACCGCAAAGAGTGCCAAGAATCCTCAAAGAAGCTTTGAAGCTCAGGCCAAGACCGTGTGGCCACCACAGAACACATTACCGAACCAACACTGGAACCTGCAACAATCCGAGGCAAAACCTTGTGCTCTACCAAGGTTTTCACCACACCCACGTGGAAAGCTCCGAGCGAAGCACCCCCGCTCAAAAGCAAAGCAGTTCTCCCAAAGGCATGTCTTGTTTCATGCATAAAGGCAAGTTTCTCTTCCAAAAGAAGCTCCTCCGAATCAGAATCACAAACCATTCTCAATTGAGTGGAAACCTCGTCGATATAATCCTTTATAAGTTTAGGCACTTGGAGCCTACCCTTATGGAGCTCTGGGTTGCACATATTACCGAGATTCCTAACAAGGTCAGCACGCATGCCAAATACGATATCTCTCAATGAACACTCTTGGCGACGGTGTCGGAGCTCTTGGAGCTTATTCCTAACCAGTTCTTCATCATAAAGGTTAGACTCATTCATCTTTGGGGTCTCTTTATCTAGCATCTTAGCAGCATGAGCCCATTCCTCATAGGTTAAGGCAGCTCTCATCATATTCCTCCAAAATTTCCTCCTATATGCCATCTCAGCCTTCAATTTCACATTTGTGTACCGTTTCAACAAGAAAGCAATTAGTGTCACCAATGCTAGTATCCCTTGCGGATTCCGGGGATGGAGCCATGAAACCATGGGTGTCAAATAGCTCGTCAAATAAGCCTTCGCCCCATAGAAGTAACGTAACAATAGGTGAAAGATTTGTTGCCTAAAATGAGAAATTGACTTGCAGAATAAGATTCTGAAAGCAATTGTCCGACCCATGATGGTCGAAGGTCCAATTGAGAATGGATCAACACTGGCCTCATTACTTATATCCATGCCAAGAACCAAGGGATTGTAATTAACACCAATAATTCCAAGAAACGAAGCACTGGCTATGCAATAACCAGTTCAAATGAAGTTTTCCCTTCTATAGAGAACTGGGATTGGAAGAACAAGGATTGTCTTTTGGCTTTGAATTGAATAAGTACAGAGGATATCACAAGTAGGTTATTTCCGCAAAAGGAAAATCACAAATGGATTTTTCCTGTGGGGCTTATAAAAGAAATTCAGCAACCAATCAAACAAACAAGCTCCCAATTAACGTAAAAGCCAAATCAAACAAAAAAGGCCAACCTCTTGATCCAGGATTAGGGTTTCGATTTCCCAAGGAAGAAGAGCCCAAATGCCGTATAAGATACAAGAATTGACTCAATGTACCAAAGCGGGTTTTCAAATTAAATTGCAAATAGTGAAGATTCGAAATAACCACCGACTGAGAAAATTTTCGAAAAAAACAGAGACCAGGAATGAAAGAAGGGCGCTTTTTTTTTTGCCTATATTAAATTGTAGAATCGGATAGAGATATGGGTCGCTCGATAATGCATTGGGATCTGGCAATGACAGAATGGGAATGGGAGGAAAGAGATTGAGATAACGATATAGTAGTTACGGTGACAGGAATATTATATTAGTTTGTATGTCCATATGGATAGAACTGAAAGGAGGATAAGGAAGAAGAGTCACTCCCTCTCTCCTCTCAAACTCTTCTTCTTCTTCTCTCTCTGCAACGTGACAAAGATGACAGTTTTGGATCCGATTTACGTTACAGAGAGTAGGGCACACAAACCCGAAATATCTTGGGCCCCACCCAATCCGGCTATTGCTTTCAAAAAAACGAAAAACGTTCGTCTGATAATGACACACAATGTAAAAGTTCGAAATAATTAAGGTGTGTTTGAGTCTATTTTTAACTTTTATATTATTGCTGAAATGAATTTTGAATTTGAAAAGAGTATTTAAAAAAAATGTGTAAAATATATTTTGCAAAAGTAATAGAATGAAAAATATAAATAAAAATGTAAAAAGAAACTCTAGACTTTTTTTTGAGTTATTGCTTCGAACGTCTAAAATGGAGAATAAGTTCTAAAGAACCAATTCTAAGAATGTGGCTATTAAACAACCAAATTTAAAAATGAGAATAAAAAATTTAAAAAAAAGACTCCCAAACACCCCTTAAATGGATATAACATTTCTAGAAATAGAAGTGTAACATGTAGTGGGCAAACATTATTCACTTTATGTGAGGTTTGCACCAAATTTCTTTTTAATAAATCAAAAAAATCATTTTATGAATATTAACATTTTGTTTGGAAGTTAGGAAAAGTATGAGACCCCAATCTAAAATTAGACTATTAAGGCATGATTAGAATTAATTTAGTTTATTCGAGATCAATTTTAATTTTAATTGAAAATTGAGAAGTGGTTTTGGTATTTATTTTAGTATGTGTTATAATCTTCATAGTTTAATCAGAAAATAAGAAAGGTATTAGGCAATTTAGGGGAAATGTTGTAACATTGAATCAAGGGGTGAGAAACACCCAATGATTTTTTCATTCAAGGCCAATGCAATAAATATATATGTTTGATTTGGGAGATTCACAAGGGACTCATTAATGCAGAGGAGCTTGAGTGTCACCGTCACCTTGCCCTTCCCAATAATCAATTAACCATAGAAGCACCTTTCATCTTCATTTCACGTTTGAGAATTTCAAATCAAATAGGGAGAGGAAGAAATATCAGAACCATTTTGGAGAAAAAAGAGAGAGAAGAGACAAACTTGCTTAAAGAGTGTTCTTCAATCCAAGTGCTGAATTTTGATTCCAAGTGCGAAAGTAAGTGAAATGGTATTAGATTTTACTCTTTTTGGTTTTTAACGTCTCAGTATAGAGTTGAGTAAAAGGTAGTGTTAGAGGTTTGAAGGAATTTATGGGTTTTGGATTTGAGCTAGAGGTTGAAGAAGCACCTCAGCTGCAGGAACTTTCTATGGCAGAACAAGTGCAATCAAATGGACTACTTGTCCCAACCGGATGCGAAAGCCCACTTTTTTACAAAACTTATCTCAAGTAAACCAAATGCAAGCTTATATCAACACCTAGTTAGATTTAGTTAGGAGGTTTATTATCATCTGTTAAATAGTTTGTTTGTTTGTTTGTTTGTTAGGACTCCAGTATAAATAAGTTGTAATTCAAGTGTTCAAGTGTAATAAGAGAATGACTTTACTCTTTCCTTCTGTTAACTCTTACGAACTCCATAATTGATAGCTTATTTTATGTTCCAGAGATTCATTCCAACTGGATGACTCATATGATCAGTCATTCGGATGAGCTATGTCTTTATCCTGTTAAATTATACCATCATCCTAATGAACTAGCTAGGTTGTCCGGAAGTCAATTTACTTGGTTTTAACATGAGAAACATGAATTTTTCCTTGAACTAATGTTATGGACATGAGACCCTATCTAGGGACATAATTAAGGATGAATCCTGAGTCTCTCGTGAATTGAGAAAGTCAACCATTTGGGTTGTGTAAAGTTAAAGTTTTACCTTGAAGCATAGACTTCAATAATTTGACACTCTATTTAAATGCAGGACTCGAGAAGGAAAATCTCGATGTGTTAGTCAAACATCACGTGACCTAAATAAAGGAGGTGAGTTCAAGTATATTTTTTTTATATGCGTATTTGTAATGACTTGTTAAAGCATGAGTTGATTCTAAAATTATAAGTACTTGTTGATAGCATGTTTTGTGTGAAAAAAACCATGCTTAAACATGTTATCCAAATAATATTGTTGAATTACTTAGCTAGCCATTGTTAATCATAAACTTGTTAGTGAAGTATGATCATGCATTGACATATCGTTAAACAGTCTCATTCCGCAAGTATCACGACTCGTCCCGTAAAGGTAAAGACACGTGACCGGCCATGAATGAAACTCGTTAAAGCTTTCAAAAATATATTAGTTTAGGAATTTTCTATCAACATATCTAATATCAGAGTATGAAAATAAAATTTACTTCTAATGTTCAGTGCTTAAAGTAAAGTGTATTAATATGACTCTTATGGGTTTACAAACCATGACTACAGTTCAAATACCAGGCCAATCAACAAAATAAATATCACAACCAAGTTCACACTACAACATAAGATGACAAATCTAGGAATCACAAAAAGATATGATTCAATCCCAATACAACCTTGTAGGATTTCAAGCATGGTTAACCTAATTATTAAAATCTGTTACATCAACAACTTCATTAACACTAGGCTAGTGTGAGTCTAGATATGACAAGTTCATTAACTTCCATATTTAACATAACTTGCATTCTTGAAATCTATTATAATCAAATGATAACATTATGAGATGTGTTAATTCAATTTTTAGACTTACGCTGTAACCAAGTATAATTATCAAATGACAACATTATACGACATGTAAATCCAGCTTGATTACTTGCATGAGTCGCACGTTGAGCATGATGTTGTCGATTCTTTTAGTTATTTTTTCTACTTCTATACTATGTTATTGATGTGAGCATAATTTAATCAATATGATGATGGTGTTATATGATTTTCTATTCAAGTTCCTACTAATGTTTTTCTGTAAATTAACTATTTACAGGTGAAGAGATTGAGCCGAGGACTTAGATCATAATGTTAAAGTTTGACGAAGCTTAATAGTTAGGACTAATTTACAGTCAATTTTTTTCATTTTTTCAAGACTTGTTAGTAGTTTAGGCATGAATAAAGGAGAAAAGTTCCACTGTCAACATTTGTATGTCAATTTATGTCCTCAACTTTGAACTTCTCTTTCGTTCAACCAAAAAATCCTATCAATAATGACATCAATTCCAATTTGCTTTAGTTATACCAATACTTCACCGTTTCCTACCGTAAGTATTTTATTGAACTCAACTCCTATCTTTTGTCTTATATTAACCAACTAACTATTTCTTGAATTTAAATATGAATTGGCAAATCTTCCTCCTTCACTGTGTGACCAATCATTTGGTTGTCTAGGCAACGAAGAATTTCAGAGCCTTTATTTATGACATTTTCTTTTGTTTATTTTGCTTCTAGTCCAACAAGTTTATTGTCCCAACTCCTCCTTTGCTTAAATAGGGCCCATATATGTGCTCACTTTTTTATTCCTTTACTTGTTACATTTGGTTTTCTATCCCCTTTTTGAATTATACCTTCGAACTGTCATATTCTATTAAAACCATGACTAGCGGAATCATCACGAAGAAACAAGAGATCCTTATGCCTATTGCATTGATAGCACTTCCTAAAGCCAACGACATTGATGGATTTTTCAGAACACGCATCTTTTGCCAAAAGACCACACCTTAAGTTGCTTTTTCGACCTAGTTTGTTTTCGTCAGTGCTTCCATCTTCATCCTCTCCACATGCTTCTTTTTCTTCATCATCTTCCTCAGACTTGGTTGATTCTTTGTCCTAATTAGAATTTGACTTGATTATTGCCATTCCAAGTCCACTCTGCTTTGCAAGTAATTCCAGATTTTTGTTAAGTCATTCGTGACTTTACTTCGCATTCCTCATTCAACGCTTTTTTCGTACTATTGGATTTTTATGAGATTCTCCTATCAAACTAATAGGTCTCTACTCCAATCTGGATGCAAAACACCATAGCTTAGTCACATGAAAAGAAGTTATTAAAACACTATAAATGTGTTCCCATATATATCTCATCTAACTTTCTCTTAATTTTTTAATGTGAGACTAAACCCAACATTAAAGACAAGCATTTTAGGAATAAGAAAGTTTTTCTAAAAAATACCAAAAATCAAACCGATTTTATTTTGAAAATTCCTAACAATTTCTCACCATGTTCAAAATAAAGAAGAATTTGTCTCTGGTTCTCTTACAAGGCTTATGCATACATGAATAGTTTCACATATTGTATCCTTTCAAGTTGAATCATGACGATGATATATGTATTTTCACATGTTACTATCCCGACACGGTGGTGGAAAAAAGAGACAATGGGAGTCAATTGACAGGGCATGTCGTTTGAGTGAAGTGATGGTTGCTTGAGCTTCCTCAAGATAGTAAGAGTCGCTAGACAGTTGCTCGAGCGACTTCCAAAATTTATACGTCGCTCAAGCGACTTAGGCGGTTTTTGGCAGATCACGAAAGTTCGAACAAAATCTAAAAAATACACTTCCAAACTACCAAATCAAGCATAAATTCATTCAATATCAACCATAGACATATAGAAAAAGTTAAACATTCTTATTTCAAGTTTCAAATTGCAAGATTTGATGACGAACTGAAAACCCTTACTCCAAGTACCCACCGAGCCTCAAATTTTTTTCTCCGAGCTTCAAAATGCGATCAATTTTCAGATATCACCAGAGTATGGCAAGAAAACTTTACACCTCAAAAGAATTCGAGATTGGTTGGTCGAATCAACAAAAATAGTAGATAAAAGGTAGAGCTAAATTAGGGAGAGAAAGAGAACACTCAAATGCCCAAGTGTTCCCCACCCCCGATTTGGGAGTGCTATAATGCACTTCTCTGTAGTGCGTGTGTAGTGCGGACAAAACGACATAATTTTGGTTGCTTTGTCCTGAAAACTATATCATTTTGATCCTATGTATTTTGATAGCAATTTGCATGGTAAGGTAAAATGATATAGTTTTGGGACAAAACGGATAAAATTATATTATTTTACCTGTAGTGCGTTATACGCGCACTACAAAAAAGTACACTATGGCCTTCTTGAAACTCCCCCCAACAAAAAACAAAATCAAATTTTTAACTAAAACAAGGGTCCCCAAATGTCTAAACACACCCCAAAAATATCTTCACCATCTTTCTCGAACTTAGTTGATTCTTTATCCTAATTAGAATTTGACTTGATTATTGTCATTCCAAGTCCACTTTGCTTTACAAGTAATTCCAGATGTTTGTTATGTCATACGTCGCTTTAATTTGCACCCCTCATTCAACACCTTTTTCATAGTATTGATTTTTATAAGATTCTCCAAATAGACCCTACCAAACTAATAGGTCTCTGCTCCATTCTGGGTGCAAAGCACCATAGCTTAGTCACATGAAGACAAGTTATTTAAATACCATAGATGTGTTCCCATATATATATCCACCTAACTTTCTCTCAATTTTTTAATGTGAAACTAAATCCAACATTAAAGACAAGTATTATAGGAATAAGGAAGTTTTGTTAAAAAATACCAAAAATCAAACTCATTTTATTTTGTAAATTCCTAAATAATTTCTCACAATTTTCAAAATAAAGAAAAGTTGTCTCAGATTTTATTATAAGGATTATGCATATATGGATATTGTCACATATTATATCCCTTCGAGTTGAATCGTGACAGTGATATATGTATTTTCTTATGTTACGATCCCGATGTGATGGAGGAAAAAAGAGACAACGGGAGTCAATTGACCTTATTAACTTGAACCACACGCTCAAAAGTAATAAAAATTACCCAAGCACCCAATCAAAACTAATTAAGAATAACTAGGTTGCATAAGACATCTTTAGTAACAATTAAAATAAGGTTATTTTTCAAAGTAATTAAAATTTGTCAAGATCTTTTGTAAGTTAAATGCATATTTCACTGGTTAATGTTTCAGATCCATATTTATTATACTGGCGTATCCATCTTCTGATCATTAGTATTTACTAGGAATAAAATCGGTTCAGTTTGATCGAAAAACTCGGACCAAACTGGTAACTTTAATTTGGATTTAGAAACTTAACCAAACAACCAACTCGGTCATGACTCCAATTAATTATTTGCTTCCAATTTTGTTCACTCAAGGATGAACAAATTTTGTTCGCTTTCATGGTGTGGTATAAAAAGCATCTATTTTGTTTTGATTTATTTCTTTAGTTATCACAAAAAATTCAGCTCAATTAGATACCAGTGAGTACTTTACCTAAAAATTAAATTTTTTACTTCGAAACTTTTATTTTTAAAGCTTCAAAATTAAAATTCTAAATCAAATACTTGTCGATATCCGATTGAGCTGAATTTTTTCGTGATAACTAAAAAAATTAATCAGAACAAAATAAACTGTTTTGTTTATCAAAATAAGATCTCAAAGTGATTTCACACAGACAAAGATGGTGAACAAAATTGAACTCTAATTATTTGACTCCACTTGATAATCTCAGCTCCATTACATGAGAAGTATCATAATATCAATCACAATAATCTTAGTTTTTATAGCAACATTTTCAACAATTACACAGAATAGGTAAATTTCATTATTTTTAACAAATAAATTTACCATTTATATATCTTTTTGTTTTCGTAACAAATAATTTTCACGATTTACACTTTTATAGCTGATAAATTTTACGATTAACTATTTTTTTATTTTTTTATTTTCATAACAAATAAGTTTTGTTGTTTATTTTTTCATAACAAATAGTTTACGTAGTGTTCATTAATATCTTGAAATAAAACATTTTACTATTCAGTGTTTGTTATAAATGCTACTTTAGAAGGGTACGGACTGACGGAGGGAGGTGAGGCAGGGACAGCTCATCCCGAGGATATTAATACAATTTTTTTGGTCCCCGCCAATTTCGGCCAACAGATCTGAATCACCGACTGACTGACCACATGCTGGGCCCCACACGGTTTTACAATGACAATGTTTGCTCAGATTGTGGAGAATCTGAAGCATGCAATAATATTCTCCCGTCGTAGTCGGTGATTGATTCATATACTCCCTCCTCATTTTCATAGTCTCCCAAAATGAAAATTCATTTTTTAAAAATAATAATTAAAATTTGGTTAAATTTTTTTGTCTCTTTGTTTAAATAAAATTTATACTGTATATATCAATCAAATCAAAGATATATTTGAAAAAAATATTTTTTGCAGTAATAATTATGTTCCCTGAAAAAGTTGAAATCCCGAAGAGGGACTATCAATTTGGGATGGAGGAAGTACTTCTCAAATAGCTAAAAATAAGCACCCTTTGTTCTTTTATTCAAGGAGTTTGTAGCGCAATTTCCAATAGTATGCGTGTAGTGCAAAAAAATTACGTAATTTTATCCGTTTTAATCTCAAAATTGTATCTTTTTAAATTATCACTCGAATTGTTAGCAATGTACATGGAATTAGAACGATATAGTTTTGAGAACAAAACGAATAAAATTATGTCCAACATTACAAGCGTACTATAGAAAATTACACTACAGCTCACCCATATCTCTCTTCTTTTTTGGGGGCAAAATCCCATTTCACAAAATTGTTTAGGAAAATTTTTATAAGAGCGTGTTTATTAGTAGTAAAAGAATAGTCTATTGCCTATCACATCGGATATAACTATTTGACTTGTTATATCTAGGATTTATTTAGTTCCTTGGACTGTGGTTATAATATCTGACATAGGGTCTATTTGGCCAAAAAAAAATTTTTGGCTTATTTTTTGTCTTTATTCAAAATTTTTTTGTATTTGTTATTTTTATGTCATTTTTTCGTGGATTATTGGTTCGTATCGATGAAAGGAATCTAAAAAGTATAAAATTATGTCCAAAAGTTAAAAAAAAAAGTCACTAAAGACGAAAATAAGCCAAAACGGACACTGTTTTTGGTTTATTTTTTGTCTTTTCTGAACTTTTTTCAAATTTAGCCAATGATTGATAACTTTTCTGAAAGCTCTTGTCGAGACAAACCAACAATCATCAAAAAATTGATGAAAAACAAAAAATTAAAAAAAAATTCAAATAAGGACAAAAAACTAAACAGTGAATAATCCAATAATAACCACAGGCCAAATGGACTATCCACGTAGAAGGGGATAAAAAATTTTCCCTCCTCTCTGTAGTCATATTTTATCGTCATATTTTATCCTCCTTCTATATCCGCCTTCTATCTATGCAAATTTTATTATTAATTATTATAATAATATTATTCACCTACTCATATATATCATATTCTCATTCCTCAAAAGAATATTCAAACAAACCTTACATAATTATTCATCTCCCTACAATAAATCTACCCCTCCATTATATCTTTTCTATATCCACAATATCTTTTTTAAAATTTAATTGACAGACAAATTACAAAGATATAAGTACTTTTAATATAATATATATAATGGTAATGTAGATAAAGTTGCTTCTATGTTTAAATGCATTGAACAGTTTGAATCATCAAAATATAATAAAAAAATAAGAAATCCTCACTGTAACAAAATAAGAAATCTTTTATTAGAAATTTCTCTCTCTCTCTCTCTCTCTCTATATATATATATATATATATTTTTTTTTTTTTTTTTTTTTTGATACTGCGGAAATTGAATAACTTAAAACAGAGAAACAAGAGTACGGCCAAAGGCCATATTACACAACAGGACTAATCTAACAATTGCCTCAGATTGAGGCTGTCCCTTAACATAAATTCCCAAATGGAAATAGGGCAGTTGACAATAATCATAAATTCTTCGTCATGTTCAGCACCAATCCGAGCCAGATGATCCGCGCACTCGTTAGCGTCTCGATACACATGGGCTAGAGTAGATCGAGTTCCATTGAGCAGGATTTTAGTGTCTTGGATAATAGTATCCAGATTACCTCCTGTCCTATTCCCTCCATTAATCAGATTAACCGCCACCAGCGAATCGGATTCAATCTTCACATTCGTCCAACCTTTTTCATGGATAATAATTAGACCTTTGTATACTCCCCAAACTTCAGCTTCAAGACTGGTGGTGCAGAAGAGATTCCCATGGAAACCCGTCACCCAATTACCTTGACCATCCCGGAAAATACCTCCATAGCCGGCAGCCCTATTGGTACTGTACCAGCAGCCGTCCGTATTCAATTTTAAGGATCCTGAAACCGGAGGAAGCCAGTGAACACATATAGACTTATCAAACCCTTGGTATAAATTTTGCTTGAATGTCGTATCCACTTCCAAAGAGTAGGTGTAAACACTATTAGCACTGACAATCAAAGGGGTATCCACATTATCAAAGCACTTTCTATTTCTATCTTTCCATATTTGCCAAAGGGAGATAGTAAAAATGGTAGTCCAAGGTATGATCTTAGACTGGAAAACAACATTTTTATGAGATTTCAGCATATGAACTATCCAATCGAAAACCGGGCAGTTACCTTTCTCATTGACTAAGTGCCTGAAATTAAGGTGATTCCATAGATTCAATGTTTTATCGCATTCACGGAAAAGATGGTTGAGATCTTTAGGGGATTTATCACACCTTGGACAGAAGTCAAGTGGAATAATTCCTCTGGAAGCTCTCAGCCGGTTAGTAGGTAATTTATCAATAAGAATAAGCCAAATAAAAAAGATCAACTTAGCCGGAATTTTAAGCTTCCAAATCCAACTCCAGTCACTACCTGCATCAGGATCAGAGTTAATGAAATTAAAAACTTGGGCAGAGGAGAAAGTACCATTATCTGTAGAGTCCATGATGGAAAATCGTCCAACTGAGAGACTTGAGGTAGCCGAATTCGGAGAATAAGGTCCCTAGTAACATCATCAATAATAGAATCCAACGAGTGCAGATTCCATTGACCATTAACAATCAAATCAGAGACACCTTTCCTAATGAGGGTATGGGGTCCAGGGAATTTCTCCACAAGGGGTCGATCCCCGACCCACCAATCAATCCAAACGTCAACAGAGAGCCCATTTCCAATGACCCATTTCATACCTTTCTGAATAATAGATAGCGTTTTAGTCATGCTTTTCCAAGTGAAAGAAGCAGATCTCGTTTTAGGCCAACACGTTAGGTTGAAATCCTTAAGATATTTCTTCCTAAAGATATCAGTCCAAAGATTCTGATCCCCATTATACATTTTCCAACAGAGCTTGGCTAGCAAAGCCAAATTATGGACATGAGTTTTCCTAATCCCAAGACCACCCTCTTTTTTATTTTTACAGACCACGTTCCAATTGACAAGATGTAGTTTCTTTTTAGAAGAGGTATCGCCCCATAGGAAATTTCTATTGATCTGATCCAGTTTATCACAGACTCCTATCGGCAGATGCATGGTTTGCATGGCATAAGAGGGAATAGTGGACATAACCGCTTTGATAAGAGTGGTCCTACCGACTAGGGTCAACGTTTTAGATTTCCAACCAGCAAGCTTAGCCTGAACTCTTTCTAGAATATAATTAAAGTGACTACTGTTAGGACGACCATGAAAGAGGGGAACACCAAGATATTTACCTAGATTATCAGTAATGGGAATATTGCACATAGCACTAAAACGTCTCACCAAAGGTCTAGGCATATTAGGAGAAACAAAGAGTTTGGATTTCCTAAAATTTATGCTTTGACCAGAAATATTACAGAAGTCATTCATGACATTCATCATAGTTTTGCACGTAGTGATATTCGCATTACCAAACAACATGAGATCGTCCGCAAATAAAAGATGAGTGATCACAACATTATTTTTAGACACTTGGATCCCTTTCCATTTACCATATATAAAATGGTAATGTAGATAAAGCTGCTTATATGTCAACCTCCAATTGACGTGCTAAAAGAGAAGAAAAAACTATACAATTGAAGTCGTTTTGGACCCTACAAGAGGCTGAAAAATTATATAGTTGCAAAATATAAGACACGTGTCACAGAATTATAAAATTCTATTTTTTTGATAACTCAAATTATTCAAGTTAGTTTACGTGTATTTCGATTAATTTTTAAAAGATCAATCTCGTCATTCACTAACAACCTAATTAAAATCAAAACAAAGCATTGTAACTTTTCTTAGGATAGAGCCTGTCCAAATGCAAAACGCACACACAAGCCACTAGAAATAAATTCACATAAAGAAATCGAATTAAAGAAAAAGAAGGGAAGTTGAATCCCTCTAACTTCTCTTTGTTTGCTTGTTCTTCACTACTTCTCCAAATTAAAAACAGTAATCCCTTTTGAGAATTCCTTTCAATTTGACTCTACAGTTAATTGACTAAGGTATTCGTAGATGACTAGACTACTGGTTGCCAATCAAGTGTGTCCAGCTGTACCTGTACAGGAGATAGAACACTAAAATATTTATGCTAGTGTGACCATTCTCCAAAAGATCCAACTCGGGATTTTATATGTATATGTTATAATAAAAGAATACTGACTATTCATCAATTTTATATAAGGAACAAAATTTAAAATTTTTCATTACATAATCTTAATCAAAATCTTGAAACATTAAATCGATCCATATTAATAACTAGTTTGGATATTTCTTGACACAGAGAGAGAGAGGAACATTATGAGAAGTTGTCACATGGAATTCTTTTTTATTTTTATAATTTTCTTTTACAAAAATAGAGGGTGACGTACATGACATGTGAACTATAGGTGCTTAATTATTATATAGGGAAGACTAAATTTTATTTAATCTCCTAATTTATTTAAAGAATGTCTATTTTATTTCTTAATTCATAAAAGTGTTTATTTAGGTCCTGTACTAAGCGAAACAAATTCAAGTTAATCATTCTCGTAAAAGTATGGTAATAAATGTAGAAGGAAATATATCAAACCTAGCCTTTGATAAATTAATGTATTATTGTCTTTCTTCTTCTTCTTTTGCTTTTTTAGTTTTGCGTCTTTTTTATTAAATTATTGGTTCTTCTTGACAAAATAATTAATCAAAATTCAAACAAATTCAAAAAAATATAAATAGTTCAAAAAAGTATCTGCATTTTTATCTTTAGTAATTTTTTTAAAAAAAATAAGTCTGTCTTTTTCGTCTATATTTCTTAGTGTTGTCAGTAATTCTTGGTATTTTAGGTGACGTTAGTGATTTTCAGAGTATTCGTAGTAACTTTTAATGGCGTGAGTAAGTCTTGACTTAGTAATAGTGAATTTCGATGGTGCGAATAGTAAATAAAGTAGATTAATAGTTAATTCGATGTGGCGTAGTAGTGTATGATATCAATGAATAACTTATTATAGGTAACATGAATAGTAAGTTAACCAACTTGACATATTTAATCCACTCATTTATGAGTCATTTGAGATGACACGAATTGAAATAAAATCCAATATGACCCATTTTATGAAAAAGTTAGGTTTGAGTGGATTTAAAGTAAATAAATTTTGATGAATCTAGGAATCCAATTAATATTGACACTCCTCACTTCATTATTTTAAATAAAGAATTTTGTTAACCACTGCCTAATATATGCATATAATGTCAAACAAATATGAATATCAATACACATTTTATAAATGTTAATGTACCTTTTATATATTATTTTATTGTCTAGTGAATCGTGGTTATTATTTTTCTTTTTAAAGAAAATGCTATACCCCACCTACCTTACATGTTGAATAAGTCAAAACCGCGTCAGTGATATCATCTATCAGCTCTTCAAACACCACACTAAAGTGTCTTGGCTTATAGTACTTTTGTTAGCTTTTTCTTTTATTCAAACTTCAAAGTAAATTGTGTGCTGACCTCCCCTGACATTTTTGACAAATCTATAGACTTTAAATTTCTGACGTTCAAACAAAAGTATTGACATTTTTTATTTTGCAATCTATTTAGCAGATTTTCATATTTTTAACTTTCTACAAATGCTATTAGATTTGATCGATAAAAGACTAAAATATCTCCTCTTTAGCCTTTTTACCTCTCTCTCTTTGTATATGTTTAATCTATCCACGTGTATGTGTATAAAAATAGATATTATATCAATATATATGTATACACATACATAGATATAACACACACACACACATATATATATATGTATACATGTACTAGTTTCTGGAGCAATCGGGTTTGTCCAGTTGCTTTAGCTTGGTCACAAGTCCGATGGCGAGGGATGTCATGAGATGCGCTTGCACATTAATTGGCTAGGCCTAGAAATCCCTTCATTTGAAGTTTCTTTGGAGAGAGGTTCTTTAGGACTGACTTGTGCTTATGGGTTATGTGGGAGTAGGCGTTCCTTCCATCCTTACCCACCAGTTACTTGACTCTTACTTCCTTTGTTTGTTTAAGACCCTAACTTACGGCCTTTACGTGACTACTATGATGTGACGGTTCAAATTGCCTTGATATTTTCCAATCATCCTGGCAGAAGTGAGGTTACTGGTTTCTGGGATTGCTGGCTTGTTTAGCTTCCTTAGTCTAGGTGATGGGTTTGACAACGAGGTATGTCCCGAGGTGCGTCTTCACTTGTGTTGACGTGGGCTTTCTTCAATCTGAAGTTTTGCTCTGGGGATGATTCGTCAATATGGCTTATCTAACTATGAGTTTTCGACCATCTTTACTTGCCTGATTCTAGATGTCTCTACCCTGCATCTGAAGTATCTACTTTTTTTTTATTCGTATTTTATTAGCATCCCTAGCCATGTGTGTTGTGCATGGTGGGTTGTGTGTAATGTCTCAAATTTTAGATACATTAATAAAAGAATAACCAAAATTCAGCTCGTTGTATCCCAACTCAAAATGATCCAAAGTACAAGTTTTGTTACTACAAGATATTGAATGTGAAAATTATGGTCTTATACACAAGTGATTTTCAATTCAAAAATAGTTTTAAAATAAGTACAAAGCCCTATCTATGTGAACCATGACTCGATGAAGTCTTCCTCGGTTGTCTCGTTGTTGGTTTGATATTCCAGCTTCCCAGTGCCATCTTTAGTACCTAACGTAAAAAGTCAAGGACAGAGAAATTACATCATGAATGATGAAGCTCAATAAGTTATCATACGCTTATATCCCAATTATATAAAATGTATGTGCAGTTAATAAGGAAAATATAACACATACGTGCAAGAGTAAGAGTAAAGTAATGCATTAATAACTGTTAAGACTAACAGTGAAAATCTTCAACTGTTATGCCTCCAATTCATAATCCCTATGTTATTCAATTATCAAATCCTCGAATGTTATACACAAGTTCTCGATTTTCAAATCAGTTGTTCTGATCTTAATAATTGTCATGTCACAAACTATCAAGCAAATCATAACTCGTTGCCACAACAATCGAGGCGCCAATATCGTAACCAAATATCCATCACTAATCATCTGGCATGTCAAAAACTATCGTAACAAAAACTGGGGTGCCAATATAGTGTAGCCATGTGATAATTGCCACGTTAATAATCCATCGGGCATGTCAGAATCGATCATAATCACGACTAGTGCATCGATAGCATAACAACTATTTCATGACTCCCCAGTTGATCGTATGGATGTCAAAATAATAATCTATCATACTAATCATGCTTAGATATTGGACCAAGTAATTGATAACAATATTTTACATAAATTGAAAGCATAATAGTATGGTACTAATAAATCATAGCATGGTGAGATGATGTTCATATAAACCAAGGGCAATGCATGAACAGTCAAATGTAAAGTTCTAAGTGCAATTATTAGAGAAGAGGATAAATACTTCATTTAACAAGGTAGAGATGACTACGTAATTTAGAATGGTTTTGTGTAAAAACTATAGTTAACCTAATCATGAGTTATAAATGTGTAATTAATAATACATTGAGGTAAAATTGTAGTATAATTCTAGAGTCAATATGAAATTAAAATAAGCAAGGGTCTAATAGGTGATTAACATAATACGAGGGCAATTGAGTAATTTAGGGTTTAAATTGTAAATAACTTAATATGGGTAAAATATGTTACTTATAATATCTAAGGCTAAAATAATATTTAATCAGATTTCGGGATTAATGTGTGAATTAGTAAAGGCAGTGGTTCAATGTGAGGTTATTTAAAATAGTGGGTCAAAGTATAAATATGCAACAAAGTCCATGCCCGGTCAACTTTTGACCCAACTTGTTATCAAGCCGATAGTAGAACCGGTCAATCGGTCGGTCAACCAAAAAATGCTGCAGAAATAAAAAGACTAAAGAATAGCGTTTTAGTCTTTTATCAATCAAAATTAACGACATTTGTAAGAAGTTAATGGCATGGATAATCTACTAATTAGTTTGTAAAATAGAGGATGTTAGTGTAGTTTTCAAAGTTTTAATTATTATTTTAAACACTTCAATAAATTATTTAATCAGCATTTTAATAAATTTGATGAATCTAAACTCAGAAAGTCATAGTGTGTGTGTGTGTATGAAACTCAGTCTCAATTTTAGTATTTGGGGCCATATAAGTAGTATTTGGGGCCATATAAAATACAGGGACTGGGGAGGTATTTTAGGTAGTTCAATGAAGATGGTCTTAAACACAAGACCTGACTTCTTAAAGTGATTCAATTCTCCAAGACCTCTCTACCTATCACACATTAAACTATGGATTCAGAAGGGCTTTAGTGCACTTTCCTATAACGCGCGTGTAGAGCGGAAAAAACTATGTTGTTTTCTTCGCACTACACGCGTAATATAGAAAAGTGCACTACAGTTTTCTCAAATCCCATTAGTGTGAGATCGACATAATTTACGCGTAATTATAAAAAAAAACTAATTTGAATTTTTTTTAAGCTTGGCTTGGTTCGGCTCAGTATTCGATATTGGACCAGTATTGGCCGGACTAACCAGATCGTCCATACTTGATTATTGACTGCACTATTCATAGATCTTAAACCCGCCCCTGCTCAGATGTATAAGCTTGGCTTGGTTCGGCTCTTTTGCACATCTACTTCTCATTAAAAAAAGGTCAATTCAAGAGGCCAAGTCAAGACAACCATTTTGTACAAGTCAAAGGATCAGATTCATACTCAAATCTCAACCACATTCAAATGTGAATTTTCATAGTATTTGCAGATGCAAGTTAAGATGAAGTCACACAACAAAGCCAAAAAACACTTTAGTCCAACCAAAAGTTTGGAATAAAAATTCTTGCAATTCATAGAAACCAGAGCTGTCTGAGGAAAATTCCATCTCATAGCACACCCAATTCAAACCTTCCTTTAGTTCTTTCCAAATCTGAAAACCAATTCCCTTGATTTTCCCTTCTCAAAGTGGAAACAAATCCCATGAAATTTGAATCATCTTCTCCAAACAGAAGAGGAATAACAGAGCCAAAGAAGAAGTCGAGATCCATTAAGCTCTCCAGAATGTCAACCTCAAATCCATCTGCGAAATGGGTAAAAACTCGGTTCGAACAAGCTCCAGTTGACTCAGTCAGTGATGATGCAAGCTCAGAACCAACTCAATTTGAGTTGTCCACTCCATCTCCAAATCATTTGAAGGCAACCAACAATTCTCCTCAGGCAAGTTTCCATAATTCTGAATCCTGTTTTGACAGAAACAATCCAAAGGAAAGGGAATCAGATTCCTGGAAACCAAATACTGTTTCTTTTCCATATGCAAAACCCTTGGGGAACTCAGGAAAAGTGCTTAGTTTGAAATCAAATAGGGCATTGAAAAAGAAAAGCTCTAGTACTGCTCCATTTCCAAACTTTGCTTCTTATGTTATACCTCTCCAGGAAGGAGATGAATCCGATAATGCTTCAGTCGGTTCGGCCTCTTACGGATCGACTTCCAGTCCAAACGAGCGGAGTGTAAAGAGGCGAGAAACTGAAATCCAAAAGCAACTGAAGCCATCTAAATCCAGATTTGATCATCCATCACCCAATTATTTGAAGGCAACAAGCACTTCTGAAGGAAAAAAGATGCAATTTCAGGCAAGTCTTCATGACTCTGAATCTAGCAATGGAGAGAGTAGCAGAAATTCCAACAGTTTGAAACCAAACTCTGGTACTACTAGCTTGAAATCTAAACAAGCTTTCAAAAGAACACCTAGTTTGAGACCTATCAGGATTTCAATGAACAAGTCTAGTTTCAAATCCAAGAAGCCTTCGGTGAAGAACTGTTCCCAATCTTCTGAAGTCTCTAGTGTAAATAAAGCCACGTGCTCATCCGCGCTCAAGGATTCAAAGCTTCCTCAACATGGTGAGGAAACAGGGTCTGCAAAAAATTCATTGACAAAGGTTTGCCCGTATAACTACTGCTCCCTGCATGGGCATAACCATTCTGCAAAACCCGCACTGAAACGCGTATTATCTAAAAAGAGGCGTTTGTTGAAGACCCAGAAGAGCATGAAATTGAGAAGGCAATCCTCACTAAGAGGAAAATATCCTGGCGATATAAGGGAATTAATTGAAACAAGCCAAACGGTCTTCAACATAGGAAAAGAGGAGGATTCTGATTTATCTGTACGAATCTACACCACGAGGAGAATAGAATTTTTCAGAAGATCAAGTGAAGGAAATGAAGATGATGATCAAGCTGAGCTCATTTTTGGCGAGTCATTGTACCGGGAGAAAGGTTTTCAAGAAAATCTAAATCGATATAGAGATTTGGTTATGGGAGAACAAGATGCTCTAGAGACGGGTTATAAGCACCAAGGAGGGGTGGCGGAATCGACGGAAGATAACAGTGTTGTTTCTTCAGCTTCTGTTGGACATGGGAAAAACGGAGATTCAGCAGCAGATAGTGAAACCGTTGGACAGTTTCCTCCAGTGGGAAGTTCTGAACCCAAATCCGCTGCTGAAGTACACAAATCCCACAATCACAAAAGGAACCACACTAGCTTATGGCACCTGATACAGCAGCATATGGTATCGGAAGGAGGCGAAAACCAGCTACTTGAGGGCAAAAATGAGGAGAAGCAATTGGATGAGACGAACAGAGATTTGTATCAGAAGCCAAGTATTGAAAATGATGACCAAGATGATCAAGAGATTGAAACCCGCAATATGTATGCAACAAAGGTGGTGAGAGAAGCAATTGAGAAGATTCTACTTCCAGAAGTTGAAGACCAGTCATTTGATGACCAGTCGAGTTCTAGCGAGTTTGCTTCCGAACAAGGGAACCTGGATAACAAACTTGGTGAAGGTGGGAAACTAAGCATCTCGAATTTGACACCGACAAATGAGGAAGAGAAATTGGAGAAGAAAACACCCAACAGCTGGAGCAATTTGAAGAAACTGATCCTGCTTAAGAGATTCATTAAGGCACTGGAAAAAGTGAGAAAATACAACCCACCGAAGCTACCGCAATTGCCCTCGGAGACTAAGCCAGAAGCAAAAATGATTCTTCTGAAGCCTCAAATGCTGGATAGGAAGAGAAGTTCAGGGGAGTGGATGCTTGACTATGCACTTCAACAGGTAGTGAGTGAACTGGCTCCAACTCAGAAAAGAAAGGTGGAACTGCTTATAAAGGCATTCGAAACAATGGCTCCAACATCAGATGAAGAACATATTCAGGTAAAAATCGAGAAAATACGTGATGCAAGTGACCTCTGTATTCTAGATACGAATCAGTTTTGGTGGAACACCTTCTAGAAACTTTTTTTGGAAACAAAAATACACGTTGTCTTCATATCCTCTACAAATTTTAAACAAAATTGGTCTTTCAAGAATATAACTGCATATTCTTTATTGTATCCTGAACATAGGTTCTACAAAACTATTTTTATGCTTAATGGAAAGTAGGTTCTTTTTTGAAAATTTTATGAAATTCAAGTTTCGAATACTGTCAGGGCGTTAACCAAACGAGATCTGTGCTTTCCTTCACGTGAACAAATAAAACAAATTTGAGAACTGCAGCCAAACAGGGCTATAACTCTTTAACATGTTTTGCTTGAAGTCAGATGAAGATTGTGCGCTCTTTCGGTGTGTAGGTACCTGTGGATGGAAAACAAGACGATTCTGCATCAAGGGGACAGACTACGAAGGTTGATGGTTTAAGTGGCGAAACTGGTCTACCACCTCTAACTGAAAACCAAACTGCAGATGATAATGACAAGATTACCTCTTCAGCTACTTCCTTCAAGCAACTAGCTGTGGCTGGAGAAGTAACAAATGAAGATTCAGACCCATTGGAGCTACTAACCAACATGCATAAGCAAAAGTCTACCCTCACTGGTGACGGTGAGCATTCTAAATTCACTAGATCATTTTTATCCGCATACCTCTTGAAGCCTTATGACCTTGTAGAAGGGACACGCAACATGTAATGACAAGTGCACAAACAGATTTTCAAATATAGAGGACACCACCACATGCTGAGGACAGGTTAAACATATGGATTAGATATAATATTATACATCATGTAAACAAGAACCTCAGATTCTGTTACTTAAATACCAAACAACAAATTCCAGAATTCCATCCAAATCTAGTAACATAAACCATACATCATACCAGAAAAACATAATTACATGAACCCATCAGTGACTTATTTCTTACCCAGGGCTGGGAAGGGAATGTTTGGCATGGTTGTGTCCAAAAGTATTAAGTGTCCGACACAACATCTGACATTACAGGCCACTTCCATAGAAATGTTCATGCTTCTTAGCTTATGATATTTGTTAATAAATCTTTCTGATAGAATTCCAAATGTGAAACAGATATTTGCAAAAAAGGCGATGCAGAATCAAATAGAGAAAAGTTGCAAGTCAGTGACATAACCAATGCAACATGGAGAACAACTTCAGACCATGGTGCTGAAGCAGCAGCAGAAGCAAATATCGCGATTTCTTCTGGTTATGGTTGTGGCTCTAAGGAGGAATTCACCAAAGTGAGAGAACAAAGAAACAGAGACCCTGAGCTAGACAATAAATCCATTCAAGAACTTCACCCAGTCAACGATTCTGAATTTGATAAAAGCAGTCCCGAAGCATACAACACCGAGTTTGAGAAAGAGAAACACGTAAGCATGTGGCAATTGATCCATACACGTATGGTAGAAGGCCTTGCTGTGGAAGGCAAAACCAAAAACCGCCATAAAGAAAATGAAGAGCCCGTGGGTAGCACCAACACATTTGCGGCAACAGAAAGTTCTGCTTCTTGTCCAGACTTACGTGCTTGGGATCAGAGTACAGGAATCGAATATCATGGCACAGAAAGTCAAGAGGTTGAACTCCGGAGAATTTTTGCCATCAAGTTGGTGAGAGAGGCAATTGAGAAAATTCTTCTTCCAGAAGTACAAGACCAATCATCTGATGATCAATCAGTTACTAGTGACATCATTTCAGACCAAGAGTTGATAGAAAAGAGCCATGTTCGAGGTGCGGAGCCAAGAATCTCAACTTCCACTGATTCTGCTAAAGACTCTTCCATGGCCTGCAACAGCAATATGGTCAGAGATGATGTGTCATTTACTCAAGAAAGTACAAGTCTTATGCCTACTTATATCTCCGAATCAGAGAATGAGAAAACAGCATCAAAAGCACAATCTGAGAAGAAAACACCCAAGGGTTGGACTAATCTAAAGAAATTGATCCTTCTTAAGAGATTCATCAAGGAGTTGGAGAAGGTGAGGAAATTTGACCCGAAGAAGCCACGACTTCTACCATTAAAGGCTGGTGCGGAAGCTGCAGAAGTTTCTTTAAGGCGTCAAATGATGGATGAGAGGAAAAACACGGAGGAATGGATGCTTGATTATGCACTAAGGAAGGTAGTTGCTGAACTGGCTCCAAAACAGAAACGAAAAGTGGCACTGCTGGTAAAAGCATTCGAAACAGTGGCTCCGACATCAGGAACACCACAGATTCAGCTGACATTTCCTGAGTTTGAAGATACTAATCGTGAATGTGGTTGCGGCGAAAGTGAACAGGATAAGTTTGTTTCTGAAGTCACAGAAGCAGACACAAAAGTGAAGGATATTGTCACATCCAATCTTGATAAAGGGGATATCCATTCTACCATCACTGATAAGGAATCTAATGTAAGTGACCTCAGCATTCCATAGATAAAATCTTAATAACCTAAGATGCACGAACACGTATTATTGATCAGCATGAAGAATATATGGCTCGTGGTCTTCTCTGATGCTTTTATTCCTTTTATTTTGCGCACTTTTTTTTTTTCTGCCAGAGGGATAGGACGTGCTGGGGACATATTATGGACACACACTGTGAGGAGGTCCAAAAAAAAAAAAAACTGCGGGATGACCTCATTTGGAGATCACCTGTTTCAACGAAGAAGCCTTGTGTTAAAGAAAAAACCTAGGTTCTTAAATCCTTATTTAGTGACTGTTTTTATATCTTGATAATGGTTCATGGTACTTATCCCAAGGTTTTGAAATTCGCTAGATGCTAGTCGGGCCGAAGAGGAGCACTAGCGCCTAGGCTGATTAGTTTGGGACTAGTCAACGCCTAGACATTAGAAGGGTTTTTTATTTTTATTTTTATTATTTTCAAAACATTCCCCCTCCCTCAACATTTGAGTGAAAAATATATAAGACTACAAAGAAATGAATCAAGGCTGTGCGTTTGTTACGTTTGTATAATCATATTACAAGTATATGTAGCAGAACATTTGAATGTATGTGTATATCACAAAAATACATGTACTATATAAAGTTACACTTCAAACCCTGCAGTGTTGAAATATTTCTAACGTAATCCTAAATTTTTTTAAACATTGTCAAATCTCTCATGCTAACTAGTCAACAACTAGGGCCTACTAGGCTCGACTAATTGGTACACCGATAATCCCAACTAAGTTTTTATTACTTGTAAAAATGACTAATGGTACGGTAGACCTAGAGTCACGGTGGCTAGGCTCGACTTTTAGAAATTTGAGTTATCCCTAGCCGGATAGAAACAATATTTTGTTCGTCATATGAATTAATAATCTTCCTATATATTTTTATGCTAAACATGTTTAGATGTGTCTGTGTCTTAATTATAACAAAAAAGTGTCGTACATTTATTCTGCATCGTGTCGCCTCCATATCCATTCTTCTTAGCTAATAACATTTCTGTGATGTCAAATGACAATGTGAATGCCTTTTTTGTGAAGGTTCTTGAGGATAAAGGTCCTCAGAAAGCAGCACATGGAGATCCAGTGTTAAGTTTCCACTTGGAGCTTCTGAAAGATGGTTCTGAATCAACTGGTCGAAATATAAGGCTTGGTGGTTTTGGGGGTGTAAATGTTGATTTATCCTCTGCATCCAAGAGTGCAGCTCCTGATGAAACTAGAAAACCGATGGCAACATATAATACTGCTTCATCAGCTTCTGCTTCAGAGCCACATGCTGATCAAGTGATAGCTACTGAAGAAAAGAAGAAAGGAGATCCTGAAAAGGATTGCACAACCAGACTAGCTTCCAAGACCCAGTTGGACAAACAGAAACATATCAGCATGTGGCACCTTTTATGTCAACATGTGGTATCAGATATTGCTACAAAAGTCGAAAGCCAGCTCACTGATGGAGAGGATGAGGATGAACAGGTGGATAGCCCCAATACATATCTTCAAATGAGAAATGGCTCTTTTCACAATGAAGACTCAAGAAGTCAGATAAATGGATTCAACCAAAGGGATGCTGTTAAGCTTGTGCGAGAAGCGATTGAGGAAATTCTTTCTCCAGAAGTTCAAGACGACTCATCTGATGCTCAATCAGTTGCTAGTGACACTATCACAGAGCAGGAGCTTCCAGAAACGAATCATGGCAATGTTGAAGAATCAAGCATCATAACTTCGGTAGATTCTCCCAATGATGATAGTGAATACAGAAAAAGTCAAGAGAAAGGTCACAAAACAATCCAAAGAAAAGAAAATGGGCTTGCAGCTGATAATATCCCTACTGCAGATGAACAGAGAACAGTCTCAATGCTGGGAAACAAATTTGACCAAGAAAAACACAAAAACTGGAGCAAAGTGAAAAAGTTAATGCTCCTGAAAAGATCGATCAAGGCACTGGAAAAAGCACGGAAACCAATCTTACAGGCAACACAGAGTCTACCTGTGAAGCTTGGCAAAGAAGAAGAAAAGGTTGATCTGAAGCACCGATCTAAGGAGGAGAAGAAAAAAGCTGAGGAATGGATGCTTGATTATGCAGTTCAACATATTGTCACTAAACTAACTCCAGCTCGGAAAAGAAGAGTGTCGATGCTAGTGGAAGCTTTTGAAGCAGTTGTTCCCATGCCTGAAGTTTAAGGTGAAATGCAGCAGCTCTCCCTAAACTAGACTCAACACCTATTGAATCGCGTGACTCATATTCATCATTGTTACTCACTCTTCATATTGGTTACAAATTTTCACTTTTCAAAATCGTAATTATTCATTTTATTGCATGAGTGGCCGCCTTAATGGATCCTACTCAGTAAATCCAGAAAGGAGAAAGTAACTCCAAATAAATACATAACATAGCGTGAGAATTTGAGCTCTAGCTGACTTCAAGTAGAGGAATGGTATCTCATTATTCTACCGTTAACAAATGTGCAGGTTAAATGATGAGAAGCAATTGGGTACTGCTGAAGGATTCACATTTAATGGAACTGGGATGGTTAGCTTTAGATTATGTGGGGAGGAAATCTCCAACGGACAGACTACTGTGTCATCAGAGCTATTCAACAGTAGTTTGTGTTTAGGATGCAGCTAGATAGCAGATTTGGGTGTTTTGTAGAGTAGAAACAGAAAAAGATAGGTACACATAGGTAAAAGAATTCCTTTGGGTTTCAAAGTCTTAGGAGGTTAGGATTGAGGGGTGCAAATACAGAAGTTTTAAGGATTCCCTTGTATAAAGTTATATCTTGTATAAATTATTCATGACAATTTTATGTATCTAAAGTGATTGTTGATCGTGTATTTTGTAATGAACAAGATAGAATGATGAGAATGTATCACAAAAATGATTAAACATGACACTCCTGTTATGTTAGGACAGTCGATCGCAACGTCCTTGCACAATCAGTGCCAAGTTGAATAAAAGCAGACATTCCGAACCCAATGCCATTGACTTACTCTAGCCCAAGTATCAATCTCAAGAAACCTTTACTCCAGCAGTCAGGGGTTGGATTTGTTGCCGCTTCACTCTAGAAAAAAAGATTAAAAAATGCCTTGAACTCCCATAGTAAAAGCTACAGTGCGAATGCATACACTACTCTGCTAGTAAAGACCAAAGAATTGAATAACCAAAAATAAATTGTCCAACTAATTTTACCAATAGTTGTCCAGTAGGATATTTCCTACAGCAATGTATTGATAAATATGTTTAACACTTACAAATTCTATTAACTCTCATAAATCTGAAAATTTGTCCAACATTAGCTAACTTATAAATCTGAAAGAACTTACAAAGGAAAATCCAAAATTGTACCAGATGTCTATTTGAGTGATTCAATGCAAAGAAGAATCAGCTGGCTCACTGAAACACAAGACAAAAATCAAATGAATTGCACAAGACTGATAAAATGAACACCTAACCACAATAAAAAAAGAATTAAAAACCTTTCACGATCTTATCTATTAGCTTTTGTGCCTTTGCTTACTCACTTGCCATCTTACTATCGCATTGCATGGCAAGTAGGCAGGGGTGACTCAGCTGCTAGAGGTAGTACATAGGACATTTCCACCGGAATAACAGATCGCCATTATGTTTCTTAATCCAAGTAGGAGAATAGAGAAAATAATTGCTGCCAAAAGGTGTTTGGTTCACGAAACAACATATGTATAGAGCAAAGTCAGCAGATCTACATGAGAGGCATGCTAGGCTTGGACTATGGGCAAAAAACTGCAAATTAACTGATGAGAAAGAAACTTTTGGTTTTATTCCCTTCTATGATCTATCTCATCTTGCCAACATATTTTAACAGGCGGTTACTATGAAAGTTCACATGTATATTCACCTAAGGACAAATAATCGTTATTCGAGAAAGGTAAAATACCAAGGTAAATAAGAGTGATCACATATTAATCAGCACATACTAGGTCTCTAATCCGGTAGCTCAACAGCAGCTGCCTGGGTTGTACATTTGTCAGCTCTATAGTCACATGAAAGTGAGTCCAGTTGAAAACTCAATTTCTTCGGAATTCTGATGAGATTCGTTAACCAGACAGTCAGTCGCAATGATATATGTATACTTACATCGTTTTAGTGGACGCATGGCATGTAAAACAAACTTAACCCAATCAAAACCCATGAAAATATCTGGAATTTCAATGCAATTTTCACCATATAAATATTCTGCTTTCCAATTTTGTATTAACAAAGACCAGAATAAAATGGGCAGAAGCATTGCAAGTCTTATCAGTTGTCAGGTAAATTTAGAAACCTTTCATATTTATCAAATTACATGTTGAGGGGTTCGCTATCTCTCTGAAATTCGTAAAGAATTGCTAAGATGAATCTGTAAATATTTCTTGTGGAGCATAACAAGTCTCTTGCCCACAAACCTAAAACTACAACGTAAAACAATAAAATTTCAATGCACCCTAAAAACATACATACATATATATATATATATATATATATATATATATATATATATGGAGACTGGCTCTATGAACCAACACTTTTTTTAAGATAAATATTAGATCAACATCTAAACTCTTTTTTTCTGATTAAATTTTAATGATCTGAACCGTTTAATGTATTTAAAACATATTTTTAAGGGTACCTGCAAGAAATTAGTTCAAAATATTACCGGAAATGGTTTGGGTCTCCTCGGTCTTCATGTAGTTTCGCCCTTGACGGGAAGCACTATGTGTTATGGGTTTGGCCTGGGCTTGGTTTGACATTGTAAGCTAGGCTCTGCTTGGATCCATGGAATCTCCTCTTTGAGCTATGGATCATGGATCTGTTCTGAGCTCAGCTCATTCTGCTGAAAATAGCGAATCTAGATCAAGCTCACACCAACTCAATTTGGTTCACTAAGTGTCCTTATCTGCTCTCCACAAATAAAATAGTGGAGGATGGAGGACGGAGGGAGTAATATATGTCAACTTTCTAATTTCCCGCAAGAAAAAAATTGATCAGATTTTTATTGGATACTAACATTCTGGCCTTTATTTTTCAAAACAAACAAAAATACCGACCCGTTCACTGTTTGACCCCAAGCATGCATGAGCCATGAGCATTAAATAATGAATTTATTGCCCACTAAGCGGTAATTGGCGTTTTCCTTGAATAATTTCTTTTTTTAGAAGTCCAAATGATTTATAACCGTATGTGTGTGCATGTGGGCAAGTTATAATAATTTAAGTTTGTACGTGACTCTAGTAATTATAAAAAAAAATCTTAGACTCGTCATTGTTTGCAATTTTATAAAGTTCAGAAGTCTAAAATAATCTGAAATATATAGAATATTATTTTCCACGTCATTTTCAGATCAATTATTATTGGTGCCTAGAATTTTACTCATAAATTTAATCAAAACGTGAGGTGCATGGTATTGGAAAGAGACTTCTGTTCTGGAGCTTTGTGGTTTTGTCTCTTAGTTTTAATAATAAAAAAAAGCTTCCTTGCTATTCAATGTTTTTTAAAGACTGGTAATTAAATTCTCACAAAAAAGAGGATGGCAATTAAACAAATGCTCTTAAAATAGTAACTTTTTTATAAGTCTGAAATACTGTCACGTATTATACGATCTCCTCATTAACTATACATGCATATATACCTCTTATTTTTTAAAATGATTAAAAATTATGTAAAAATTCACATCATAAAAAAATATTTCTCTTCTATTTTTATTTAATTTCCCACTCTTAACAAAACACTTTCAAAATTCTTTTTATGTTAAAACTGTATTTCTTAACATAATTTCTAACTTAATATTAAATTGTAAATCAATATTAGTTTCCCTACTCCTAGTAGGACTGGTAAACATATCTGTATGTGTATATATACTTTTCCTCTTAGCCCTACTTGGAGTGAACGCCAAGCCACCGCCGCCTCCTCATATAATTCCCCTCCTTTTCTGCTATATAAAAACTCCTAAGGCTAGAATCCAACCCTGTAAATCTTATTCAATCCGAAGAGTAATTCAATGGCAGCAGCCGGTCTTCTACAGTATTATTTCTTCCCCACTGACTTCTTCTACCCTAGGCAGAAGCAGCAGCAGCAGAAGCAGAAGCAGAAGCAGCAAATTTCTCCCCTCCAACCGCAGAAAACCGAAGCCAGCGGCGATCGGATTCAGCCGTCTAAGGCCGCATTGGTTCTACGTGATTTGAACGGCGGCGATGTTTCTTGCAGTGGGACTACCGGAAAGAAAAATCAATTTGGTGGGTGTGGTGAGGAAAGGTTTGCCGGTGGGAAGACCGACCTTTGGACGCCGCTTCACCTTTCTTGCCCTGTCTCAATCCCGGCTTATCTCAAGTGCGGTACCTGAATGGCTACGGTTTAGACCCCGTTTCGCTTCGTATTTTTTCATCTGATTTTGTTTTTGTGTTTTCGAATTTTTTTAAAGTTGTTTCATCGTATTTTTTCACCTGAATGGCTACGGTTTAGAATTAATTAAATCAGAGCTACATTTAGATTAACCACCTAATTTAATATCTTATACTTGTATTTATATACAGACACGTATATGAAACAACTTGTAATTTTTGAGATTTGATTTAATTATAACATAATTTTTCATAAAGGGAGGTATAAATAGGAATTACTGCTAATTTTGTTGCCTTTGTAATTGAAATGCTCTCAATTCGAAATATGAAGGGATAATTAACAAATTGTTATTTTTCATATAAAGTTATCATCAAGAAGATTTTTTTTTTTAACCACAATATTTGTGTTCACAAATAGCACAAAAAGGTTCTTCGTGATATATACCACAATTTGTTTTTTTTAATCGTGTGTGGCTTAATTTGATGTAATGAATAAATAGTAAATGAAAACCGTCAACAAAATTTGATTTGTCCGTGAATTAAAAAATTAAATATGCACACCAAGTAATTGTGTTTCTGAATCATGCATTTGCATGGACTTGTTTAATAACTGTTAAGAAATATGAAGGAATCACAAGTATCGAGCATTGATACGTCATATGTGCATGAGCTTACCATGCATTCCTTCTTTTAAGTATTTGCCTTATCTCATATAATATTCACTTCTTCATGCATGTCACTGCTTTCTTCCATGATGCCGGTAACTAGCTGCATATTCATCAACCTTTACTTAATTTATGTCTTCAGTTATTTTTGAGAAAGTTTGTGCACATAGTTTTATGGGCACATATCCGAATAGATATGTGTCTGGCATTGTCGGATATACGTACGTTGAACTCACAAAATAACAAGGCATTAATCACGTACATTTAACAGTTTCATACGCATCTATGATACACGAAAGGTTGGGTGTGTAGCACTATTAATTTAGGGTTTGATAATAATTTTTTATATTTCATTATTTATCACTAAGCTGAATTAAAAAAAAGCATAAAATTAGTAAACTCAAAAAAGGGAAAGATGATTTTTTTTTGGGTAAAATGCACTGACCTCCCCTGAGGTTACTGACAAATGCAGGGACCTCCCCTGAGGTTTAAGAAAATGCAGTGACCTCCCCTACTTTTGAAAGTATTTGATCATTACCCCCCTCCAGCTAACTTCTGTTAATTTTGGATGGATATGTAAGCATGGAAAATTTTGCAAAATCCAAAAATACCCCTCCAATTATAATAACACTATTAACTTGTCATCTCCTCTCTTAATGCACAAAACCTCTCTTCCTCCTCACCTCACATTAAGGTATGAAAATTTTTACACTTTATTTTTTATTTTATAAATGCGTTTATTATTATTATTTTTAACATATATCATTTTTCAAAAATTAAAAAAAATCGACTGATAAAAATAAATAACTTGTTGTGCAAACTAATTTTTAGGTTGTTACTTCATATTATTGGTAATATAGATTAAAAGTATAAAAATTATGTCTAAAAGTTAAAAAAAATTATAAGAACAAAAAAAAGTCAAACGGACTATATTTTTTGATTGTTTTTATTTTTTACAATTTTTTTAAATTTGATTTATGATTTATAATTTTTTTTGAAACTTCTTATTGAGATGAACTAATAATCTACAAAAATTTATGAAAAATAAAAAATTACAAAAAAATACAAATAAGAACAAAAAAATAGTCAAAAAAATTAATTACTCTATTTTTTTGTCTTGTATTTGTTAGTTTTATATCTAATTTTTGTGAATTACTGATTCGTCTTGACGAGCAAAATCTAAAAATTAAAGAGTTTTTAAAAATTCACTAAAAACGATTTTGAGTGTAATGTTACCCTGAGGTCATTTTACCCTTTCTTTTTCTTATTTTTTTGTTAACTTTTCATTAAAAAATAAAAAGACTTTTTATCATAATGCATTAAGTGTCATTAGCATTACACTCCAAATTGGGTAGTTATTAATTAGGATGCAATTGATTCAAGGCTTATTAAATTCAAATACAATCGTTAATTACTCTTTAACAAATTCGTCTTTAGTGAACTTTTTCTAAAACTTTTTAGTTTTTAGATTTTGTTCGTCAAGACGAATCAATAATCCACAAAAATTAGATATAAAACTAACAAATACAAGAAAAATTAAATAAAGACAAAAAAAATAGAGTAACTAATTTCTTTTTGGACTATTTTTTGTTCTTATTTGAATTTTTTTGTAATTTTTTATTTTTCATAAATTTTTGTAGATTATTAATTTATCTTGATAAGAAGTTTCAAAAAATTATAAATCATAAATTAAATTTAGAAAAGTTGTAAAAAACAAAAATAATTCAAAAATATAGTCTGTTTGACTTATTTTTTGTCCTTACAATTTTTTTTTTGCTTTTAGACATAATTTTTATACTTCTAATCTATATTACCAATAATATGAAGTTTTCTAGTAAGAGAACAAGTTAAAAACTAATTTGCACAATAATTTATTTATTTTTATCAATCGATTTTTTTATTTTAAAAAATAATATCTGTTTAAAAAAATTAATAAACGCATTAGAATAAAAAAATAAAGTGTGAAAATTTTCATACCTAAATGTGAGGTGAGGAGGAAGAGGGATTTTGTGTGCATTAAGAGAGGAGAGGGTAAGTTAATGGTGTTATTATATACATTTGAGGGGTATTTTTGGAATTTACAAAATTTTCCATGCTTATATCAGCAAAATTCATCCAAAATTAACAGAAGTTAGTTGGAGGTGGGTAACAATCAAATATTTTCAAAAGTAAGGGAGGTCACTGCATTTTCTTAAACCTCAAGGGAGGTCCCTGCATTTGTCAGTAATCTCAGGGGAGGTCAGTGCATTTTACCCTTTTTTTTTTTAAACATATAATCTAGCGAAACTCACACTTAAAACTGTTTTCTGTGAAGAATTAGTATTCAGTAGGATAATGTTGAGACCTGGTACATTTTTTTTGGTAGTCGAGATATCCGGCTAGCTTTTAGTATACCCAACTTATTTTCGACTAGTCCTTGGGACCCTGAAATTAATGATTTGACAAACTTACAATGATTCCACGTAAGTTGTTCTAGTGAGATTTGAACTCATAACCATGGAGTGATAAATCCCTTAGTCACCTCTCTTATGCCACTAAACCAATCCCTTTTTAGGAAGATAATAGAAGTTTAAAGAAATGTTAATTCAAATTTTGGAGGAAAAAAAGTGAAATGAATAAAGACAGATATAGAGAATATTTCTGATCGAAGATAATATGAATAGGATTTCCCAATTTCTTGTGTGGGTTGGTTTGAAATTTAGGAAGGGAAAAGAAAGGAGGTCCAAATACATTTTTTTTCCCATTTTTTGGCTCCTGTTTTGAAAGGCAAAGCAAAATAAAAATGAAATAAAGAGAGAGGAAGAAATCATAAAGAACTTAATTTGTGATTTCTAGGTAAAATATTATTCATAATTCACATCTACTACCAATGCATTAGTTCCTACTCATTCGTTAACAACTTTTCATGGACTCAAAGATTGTCACAACCTCAAAGCTTCAGAACCAGATGGTTTTAACTTTTCCTTCATAAAAAAAGACATGGATTTTTATGAAGGGAGGGTTAATGGAATTCTTCTCACAATTTCATTCTCAACCTAGTCTTCCAAGATGGATAGCTTCCACTTTCCTTGCTTTAATTCCAAAGTCTAAAAGTCCAAATGGACTTCAAGACCCTAGACCAGTTAGGATGGTTACCAACACTTACAAAATTTTGGCCAAAGTCTTGGCTAAAAGATGCCAGCATGTTCTGCATACTATAATTGATCCAGCTCAATTTTCTCTAGTCAAAGGAAAACAAATACTAGATGGGATTCTAATAGCAAATGAGGTGACCCATACATGGAAGAAAAAATCAATGGGGCAAGGGGGGCTCATATTCAAATTGAATTCCAAAAAGCATACGATTGTGTCAACTGGGGCTTTCTAATTCACGTGTTGAGGAAGCTAGGGTGTGGGGACAAATGGTGTAGTGGGATCCATTCATGTATCTCATCTCCATACCTAGCCATTCTTATCAATGGATCTGCATAGAAGGAGTTCAAACCTCAAAGGGACGTGAGGCAAGGAGACATAATCTCACCTTTCCTTTTCAATGTAGTAGCTAAAGCCCTAGATATTCTATTGGAAAGAGCACAACTGGGAATTATAAGGGGAGCTCAAGTGGGAAGGAATGACAGCTATATTACACACTTTCAATTTGCAGATGACACCCCTGTCTTCTGGAATAGTGATGAAAGTGAAATCAAGAATATTGAAAGAATTATGAGGTGCTTCTAATTGTTACCTGGGTTAAAAGTCAATTGTTCTAGAAGTAAGCTATGTGGGATAAAAGTCAGTACTGGAGAGATTGATAATCTTGGCTAACATCCTTGGATGTAAGAAGGAATCACTGCCCATGAATTGTCTAGGAATGCCCTTAGGGACCAATCCAAGGAGAGCAAATATGTGGCAACCTCTAATAAATAAGGTGAACCTAAGACTGTCAATGTGGAAGAGGAGAGACTACTATCCTTGGGAGGGAGATTGACCCTAGTTAAATCTACATTATCTAGCATGCCTATTTACCTTGTGTCACTCTTCAGAATGCCAACAACAGTTTCAGCAAATATAAAGTAAGCTCAAAGGCAATTTCTATGGGGGGACACACCAGAAAAGAAGAAAGTGCACTTGTTAAGGTGAGATAACATTTCAAGGAACAAGAAGATGGGGGGCTTAGGCATTCACAGACTTGTGCCTTATTGGCAAAATGGGGGTGGAGATTCAATGTGAAAAAGGACTCCATGTGGGTGAAGATATTCAAAGGCAAATACAGACTTCTAGACACTAAGTGGCAGCCTCAACTTCCAAGGCAGGGCAGGGCCTTAATATGGTGGAGGTATATATGTAGCCTAAGAAGACCATAAATGGACGTGTAATATCATTATCCAAGGCTTCAGATGGATGGTTTCTGGGGGGAATACAACTAGCTTTTGGAGCCATACTGCATGGTTGGGAAATCAATCCCTGGCTAACAAGTACCAAAGGCTGCAATCCATAACTACCCAAAAATAGGGGTTGGTAATGGACATTTATGATCATACCATCAAGAAATGGCAAATGAAGTTAAGGAGACCATTATATTCATGGGAGGAGAGTGACCTTAAGGCACTATATCAGTGTCTAGCCACCATTCATCTAGGCAACTCCAAAGAAGATAGACTGATATGGGTGGGATCCACTGACCTCTTATACTCAATGATGTCAGCATATATATGCATTATGGGAGAACCAATCATTTGCAGAGAACAAACATCTCAAGTCAATTTTGAAGAACATTAGCCCCCCAAAAGTAGAGATATTTCTATGGAGGGCATCTCAGTATGGTATAGCAACCAAGGACCAATTATCGAGGAGAAATATCATTCATTTGGGAGACCATTTGTGCAGTTTTTGCGGGAACAAAGAGGAATCAGTAAGTCATTTGCTCCTGACCTGCTACTTCTCGTGGAAAATTTGGAGCAAAATATTGGAATGGAATGGTGGAAGATCCGGTGGGTTTGCCCTGCTTCTGTGCAAACCCTGGTGAAGATGTGGTGTTCACAATACTAGCCCAGGAAAGCTAAAACTCTATGGAGAGCATGCCTATATGCTACTTTCTGGTCACTATGGATTTTGAGAAATAACCATCTTTTCAAAGGCAAGACATTGGATGAAGAAAACACACTTGACGACATCAAAACAAATGCCATTTGGTGGACCGAAAGCAAGCAAGAACTGGAGGACTACTCTATGGAGCAAACTAAAAGATGTCTGCAAGGAGTGATGCTGTAATATATTTTCCATCCGGGGAAGAACCTGATGCTTTGAGTTTTTTTGGAGAAGTATGTAATCATGTGTAGTTTTTTTCCCCATATGGTGTAAGCATATGATGGTTGCTCGCCATCTGTGTTTCTTTTTCAGGCTTCTAGATGCATGGTTGGATTCAAGTATAACTATGGGGTAGTTTTCTTGGATACATGCTTAATCTTTGTAACTCATTCCACCAAAGATTAATATACTTCGTTCTTTGCTGAGCCAAAAAAAAAAAAAAAAATTTTTTTTTTGATAGACGAGGTAGTATGGAGGTGCAAATGTATTTGTTGAAATTTATATCTATTCACACAGTGTCGGCTCTGAGATTTTTGGACTGCAAAATAGGACCTCGTACGTTTCTTTTATTTTTTTATATAAATAAAATAAATAAAAATTATTTTTAAAAACAAACAATAATAATCTAAATTACTTTTAAAATAAAACAATAATAAAGATTATACATTCTAAAGTCGGTTTTTGTTATTTCGCATTTAGTTGATTCGAAATAAAAGTTAAAATTTAGTATTAGTTAAATTAAAATTTTGATTGTTGTGATTATGTATTTATTAATTATACTTTAAGGTTATTTAGTACACCATTTAGGCCAATTTTAGCATAAAAATTAATAATTGATTTTTAAAGAAAATTTTACTTTTTTTGGTTCATATCCAATGGTGAAACGGGAAGACAAAAAATGCACTGATGATATTAGTAAAAAAATTAGCAAAAAAGTGATGGCCTTTAAAAACAATTAAAGACGCAAAAACAATTTAGGCCTTCAAAAGGTGCCAACGGGGGTTGTACTCGTAAGAGTACAATTAAAAACACATCGACCACTGAAGTAGCATAACTATTTTATACCAAACTTGACATATACAATATTTATAAATTTAAAACTTGTGCCCCTATTTTTGGGCCTAAAATTGGAGGCCTTAAACGGTGGTCTGATGAGCTTATACTTAGGACTAGTTTTGTATACATACTATTTACTGATCTAGAAACAAATCAACATGCAATTCACTTGTCTCATTCGTTACAATATGGGGCATCTCATTCTATGTCATTTAAAATATTCAAAAACCGTATTCATTCTCTATGTGGCCCACTTCGAACAAAATGATAAAAATAGGGTCAGTCAATAGCTTTTTTTTTTTTATAAATAAAAATAAAAATCACATGAAAAAATTAGATCAACACTAATGTTGCTCAACTAGAATGGATTACTTAAGTTAATGTGTTCTAAATTAATATTTCTTGAAGAAACCGCACTCACTCTTTTATATATACTAGCGGTGGAACACAAGTCCATTATTAAATCAACTAATAGATCTTGAATGTTAAATTCAAATGTTAGCCTGTTAGGTTAGTCACCAAAATTTAAGAATTTAAATACACTGCGGACAGAGAAAATATGAAAAAGAATAAAAATAAATAATTACCAAATCATGAGGTGTAATGTGAAGAACAAAAGAGGTGTCAGTGTGCTTTTGAAGGAATAGAAGGCGGTGTCAGTGTGATTTATCATACCAAAACGGGGGAAGAAAAGTGGAGCCGCAACACTTCGGCTCGCCAAAGAATACAGCCGCAAATCCTCCTCCCAGGTAAATTCTGAAATTCCTCAAAAAACCCTAATAGCTAGTCCCTCAACACAATCACACACGTTTGTTTACTGTGTGATTTTCGACTTCGTTCGAGATGAGTTTTGATGCTGTCAATTTCACTTTTCTTTTTGTTTACAGTGAGAACAGTTATTGTTAGCATAGAAGGACCCTTTGATTAAGTTTTTGAAATCTTCATGGAACGCTCTTTAGTCTTTACAGTTTGGAAATGAAGTAGTTATTCAACGCTCTCGGGGTAGTATGTGGTATTTTCATGTGGTAGTCCCAATAAATCATGTAGAGCAAATATCCCTATTAGAATATGGCACATTCATTTGTTGGGTTGTTAGGAGGCAACGGGCAGGGCGGAACCACCACAAGGCTGTGTTGAGCTCTAGTCCTGGTGAGTTAATTTATTTTTTGTATATGTAAAATTTTAGTCCAAGTAATCTTAGCCCGCCTCATTATTTGCAGCCCAATTCATTTTCGTCTGGTTCAAAATACAACCCAACCCAACTCTATTCTAATTTATTTTCAAGAAAAAGAACTCCAAATTTTACAATCAACTGCCTCTTTTGCCAGAATCGCCACCGCTAGACGCCCACGCCCACTCCCACTCGTTCACCCCTTAGTCCTTCGAAGTCACCTTCGTCTGAATCGCGTGTACTCGTCTGGTACTCTCTCTCTCTCTCTCTCTCTCTCTCTCTCTCTCTCTCAGAGTATTGGTCGCTCACATTCTCAAAATATGGAGAGGGATGTGGATACTCAATTCGGTAGTTCCCTTAGTATACTCTATATTTTGTTTATATAGGAGCGGAGGGTTTGGATGCTAAACATAATTATAAGTTCAATTCTCCCAATTAGATGATCAGATTATGTGGAGTGATAAATGGTACCAGTTTATAACTCATTTATTGAACTGCTGTTCACACTAAATGGAAATAGATATGCGAGTAATTGTGTGCTCCTTTTGTTTAGAAATTGTAGAAAGTGAACAAATTTGTGAAGGACATTGTAGAAAGCGAAGGAAATTGCAAAATTGTTTCTGTAAGTATTCACTTATTATGCAGAGCACTGGCACTGCTTAGATTTTTAATTATGCTGTTAATGCAGAGCACTGGCGGGTGTGCTTAAATTTGTAGTTATGTTAATGCAGAGTACCGGCGGATGTGCTTAGATTTTTAGTTATGTTGTTAATGCAGCGCACTGGCGGGTTGTTTAGATTTTTACTTATGTTGTTAGTGCACTTTAAAATGTTGGCTCTTACAAATTATAATTTTACTCTTTTAGGTTTAAATTAAAATGGAACGGCAAAAAAAAAGGAAGGACAAACTCTTTTGGCATTCTTTAAACCAAGAGTGGATATATCAGAAAGTGATGCTCATTCTCTGTCCAATGTTGATACTTCAATTACCAATGAGCAACCTCCTCCTAAAATTCGAAGACGCAAATTTGATGATACTTCTCTTGTGTGGGAGCCGGAGTTACGTTTTCCAATACGGAAGAGGGGTAATGAAGCCCTTTTGATGCATGTAGGAGGTTCCACTTCACCATATTCCAATGCCGTGAAATCTTGTGACGATTTAATGAATGTAGGTCGGCATATTGACAAAGTAATAGATGCACAAACTTCAGAAGAAATTCAGAAAAACAAGTTGTGGCTTACGGCGACGATTGAGAGTGTTCGGTGGCTTAGTTTGCAATCATGTGCTCTCAGAGGTCATAATGAATCCCTTGATTCGAAAAACCGTGGTAATTTTGTTGAATTGATAAAGTTTTTGGGAAAATTCAATCCTAATATTGTTGATGTTGTCTTAGAAAAAGCTCCAAAGAATACAAAGTATACTTCACCATTGGTTCAGAAGGAGATTTTGCGTATTCTCGCTAACAAAGTGAGAAACAAAATTCATGAGGAAGTTGGAGATGCCAAATTTTGTATTCTTGTTGATGAAGCAAATGATGCATCTAATAGAGAGCAAATAGCCATTGTTTTGAGATTTGTTGATGTCCAAGGGTTTTTACGGGAGCGCCTTTTTCATATTGTGCATGTTAGAGACACCACTGCAATAACTCTTAAGAAAGAGATATCCGATGTCCTCACTCGCTACAATCTGGACATTGACAATATGCAAGGTCAAGGGTTTGATGGTGCTAGCAATATGCGTAGTGCATGGAATGAATTACAAGCCTTATTTCTTAGAGATTGTCCATATGCATATTATATACACTATTTTGCCCACCGACTACAACTAGCATTAGTTGCAGCTGCTGAAACTGAGAGCTCAATCTGGTTATTCTTTTCAAAGTTGACTTCCATTTTTAATCTTGTTCGTGCTTCTCGAGATACTGAGTTACAATCTGCCCAAGCTATTGAAATTGCAGCTATGTTAGATACTGGTGAATGTCTGACTAATAAAGGGGCTAATCAGATTGGTACTTTGCGTCGAGCTGGAACGACTCGTTGGAACTTTCATTTTGGTTCTATTTGCAGCATGATAGATATGTTTAGTGCAACTCTTGAAGTTCTTGAAATGATGTTTGAGGAGGGATCCTCTAACTCTATGTGTGGGGAAGCTAGCGGTGCTTTGATTGCGATGAAGTCATTCGAATTCATATTTATTTTGCATTTGATGCATAAAATTATGGGAATCACTGATTTGCTTTGTCGAGCCTTGCAACACAAATCTCTAAATATCTCAAATGTCAAGGACTTGGTTTCAACTACAAAAGCACTCCTTTAGACCTTGAGAGAAGATGGTTTTGGCCCTTTCCTAATGCGTGTGAAGTTAATTTGCACACAATACGACATTGATATACCTAAGATGATTGCCTGTTACAAAACAGCTACAGGTCGTACTTGTCAGCAAATGGATGTCATCACAGTTGAGCATCATTACCACATTGATATATTCAACAACGCAATAGATCAGTAGTTGGTGGAGTTGAATAATAGATTTAGCAAGGGGGTAATGGAACTCCTTATCCTTAGCTCAGCTTTAGAACCTAAGGATGATTTTAAATTATTTAACGTTGATGATATTTGCACTCTTGCCGTGAAATTTTATCCTGATGATTTCACTAAACAAGAGAGACAATATCTAAGGTTGCAGTTGGAACATTATCAGCTTGATGTACCTCGCGATCATAAATTTCAGAATATGTCGACCATTTCTAAATTATGTCGAGGATTAGCTGAGACAAAAAGGTCAGAAAATTATCATTTGATCGAAAGATTGATTCGTCTTGTTTTAACTCTTCCTGTTAGTGTAGCCATTATAGAAAAAGCATTTTCAGCTATGAAGCATGTTAAAACTAATCTTCGTAACAATATGGAGGATGATTTTCTTGCGGATTCTATGATTATCTTCATTGAAAGAGAACTTGTTGAAGATATCGACTCAGATTCGATAATAAATGATTTCTACTCGCTAAAATACCATAGGGCACAACTTCATTAAGGCATCTTACGTTTTCTAGTACTCTCCTTTTACTTATTTTTGAACATATACATTTTTTTGTACAAGTTTGCTAGATATTAATTATAACTTTTGTTGGTGTATGTATGTGTGTGTGTCAGTATTTTGATCGGCAAATATATATTATAGTTTATTAAATTTTGGATTAGCTTTGGTAGATTACATTCCTGATTCAGCTGGGAAGGGGCAACCTATATAGTGGGTGTTGGGGTAACTCATTGAGCAGGAGTACCACCTAAACAGTGCCATATCGATAGTCCAGGAATACCCATTAATTAGTTTTTGAGATGTTGGTTTTAGTTTTGCAACTCTTTTGCAGGTTTACCATTTTGTTGGTACGAACTCATGTAAAATTACTGTATTTGGAACCTTTGTTGTTGAAGAATTTGATAGTGGGAGTCAGTGGGACGTAATCAGTTGACTTCAACTAAATCGGTTCCACGAACCACTTGTAACTTGTAAGGGATAAGAAATTATAGAACAACATATCTAAAGAGACCGCAATTAAGTGCGGGAAATCTAGTTCACTTCTTATATTTGGCAATTTCTAACAAAAAAGCAAAAACTCCACGAGACTGAGTTGGGTAGTACTTAATTGATACCATTGTGTTTCTTACACATCTATTGGAGGTGAAACTAGCAGTCATACACCATAAATGAGATTTACATAATAAGTAGGAATTCCCTGCATAGGCGGGGTGTGGTTGTGAATGGCTACCCCTGACCATGCCAGGCTCTGTCAGTGAATGTTATTATCTTTAACATTAGTACTAGGGTATACCAAACTACGGAGAATTTGTATGCGGCGAGGGTGTAGAATTGACCCTAAGCTTCTGGTGTTCCTGATGTTGGTGGCCTATAAGTTCTTTTTGAACCTGATGATCAGTTCATTTAGTTTATAGGTGCATAGACCTAGTCATACGAACAACATCTAACTGCCACTGCTGTGTTTAGTGATCCCTGTGTCGTGGATTCTTTGTTTACCTCTATCCACGGACAGGTTAGAGAAGTTAATTGCAAGGACATGTGTGGGGAGTGTTAATGCTTGTCCTACATTGGTTGCTTATTAGCTCCAAATTAGTATATGAGCTGGTGTGACCTCTCTACTCATAGCCAATTGTTGGATGCTTTGAGAACTATCACATGGGACGATGTTTTTATCTGTGTGACTTTCATCAGAAAGTAAGAGAACTTAAATAATCATCTATTAGGGAGAGAGGAATCTAAGTGTTTATGTTGGCCAAAGCTAATAACTTTTGAGTTTATGTAGTTTCTCCTTGCTTTTGGCTTGTTTTATATCTGCATTCCGAGGTCTTTATAGATGAGTTAGGCCAATTTACGTCACACGAATTACATCCTTTTTGTTTTGTCCAAATGTCATTAATCCCCATTTGAAAATTCACTTTCCCACTCCAAACAGAATTCTGTGCATTTTGGGTGCACCATCCTCCTACCCAACTTCTTGATATGTACTTTTTCAGAGATATGGTGGCTATATATCCAGTGTCTTGTAAGTGAGATCCCGAATGACCCAAAAAGAAATTTGATTTCTACTATGCAATTACAACACTTCACCTCATTTTCTTGGACACCTCTATTATGTGCTTGGCCAAAGATTCATGTTATGATACCAAAAGCTTGATACCTATTTGTGGTGACACATCACTTGCATAGACAAAACGAGAACTCATTTACGTAGTTTGATATACACCGGCCTACGTCCACAGCAGGAGAGCGCATTCTATTAGGACAGAATATATATTAAATAAGCGAGACGAAAATGCCAAACCCCAGACAACTACCCTTCCTAGCCCAAGGATATGTGAACCTCTCAAGCAACAAATACTTCCCTGCTTGGTGTTCCATAGCAATCAAGTGATATTGACTTCCCGCTCCATGTTATATGTTTACGTGACCCATAGGCTACTTATAGACCCATTATATGGGTGACAATCTGACACATAGAAAGGAAGAACAGATCTTCATCAGAGTAGATTTGACTTAGCATGGGGGCCGCTTACGTACCATTATCCACTTGTCTCACAGTTGTTTGAACTTTGAACACATGAGATGAGTGCACAACTGTTCAAAATTATGCTAGGAGGACATTGCTAAGCCAAATTTTTGTATGATGTGTTTGGAGTGTACACAATAATAGCTTTACATCATGCTGCAATAGCTGGGCCGTTTGTATATAGATGAAGCTCTGGTTGTGCATCCCAAACTGGTATTTAGATTTCACCATTTTCAAGTTTATTTGGGGTTGTCCAGCTTTTCCATGCAATTTACATAGTTATTAGCTATCGGTTGAGTATTTCAATATTCTAAAATCATCCAATGATAAGAAAATGCATAATAAGTTATGGTTAATGCTTTGCCCGTTGCTGCTCATCATTGTGCTTGTATTTGATTTTTAGTTTTTTATTATTTCATCATTAATGTGGTGTCAGTGTCCTATTCTTCCCAAGCCATGATAAACTTAAGCTAATCTTTTGGGTTGTAAACGTTGGTGCCCTGTGCTTGTAACTGTAAGCATCTATGCTCCAGGTTTTAGTTGCACTTGTTAATTTGAGATTTTTTTGTTATACTGTATACAAAAGAACTTACTGCAATTATTGTTTCCTTAGGTTTCTTAGAAGACTTTGAGGAGCCTCCACTTCATTCTAGGAGAAAACTTTCCAAGGACAATATTGCTGTCACAAGTTTATCTAGTCTGTCATGGAGTATCCGTCAGTTGGAGTTCTCGACGGTACTGATTTTCTGCAGTTCCATTTATTGGTTTTAGCTGTTTCTATAGATCTGTTTGTTTTTGGTTTTGGGAGACTGAACATTGTGGTTGCATTCAAACTTTTTTGGTCCTTCGGTTGTGCTTCTATGCTCAGTCTATAAGAAGAACGAATATGGACACAGATGCAGACACATTTATAAACTTTAAACACAGTGGGGACATATGGTCAGGGACACGGAAAAAGGCGCGCACGCACACACGCACATATATCTTCAGTTAATATTCATATCATTCTTGTATAAGGATACTTACATAATCTTCGACAGTTCTTACCTTGGTAAATATAATTTTAATGAGGGTCTTATCAAATTTAAGGTTTTTTATTTGTGATTTGTACCCTTTATTTCTTAAATATCATGACTGCACTCCCAAAAACTTGTCAGAATTATAAAGACTTGTCCTGTCCCCACTTTCTGTCTACTTGAGCCACGCCACGTGTCCCTTGCTTAAAGTTAACAAAATCAATTGGTGGCATGTCCTGTAAGTGTCTTCGCATGTCCCTGAAGTGTTGACACTGGTACAGCGCTTAGTTGCATGAACCGGGAGCGGGTGCAGAGGAGCGAGAGGACATAGAAGAATCTTAGGTTGGGAGCGTCCTATGCACAGATATGGGAGCGAACAATTTTTAAAAAAATGCAAACATGGACACGTCAGAGGACACCATATTTTTTTAGTCATCAATACTTACATTTGAACCACTACATATTTAGGTTAGGGGTCCTACCGAATCAATCATTAACCTCGGGAAAATATTTTAAAATTTACAAACGCCACCTCGCCGTGTCCCCATGGGTGTTCCCCGCGTCTTAGACGTGTGTCCTTGGGTGTCTCACCATGAAAAATATTATAACTTAATGGGCATGTCCTATACGTGTTTGATGTGTCCCTCATGTCCTATACTACACCAAATCACGTTTACAACTTATTCAAAGCTCTTAAACCCAATATTCTAAGATGCCAACATCTAGAAAGCTATCTTGTTACTTGTAAGTGTTCAACACATGAGGCCGAACTAGGTGATAGTTGTACAAGCCGCGGATGTGTCAGAAAAAGAAGAATTCATGGGAATATGAGAGTGTTGAAGATTTGTATTGGTATAAGGTTTGTATGCGTATAGAAACCAAAGGTGTTCCCTATGTAACTTAATTGTATTCTCGTGTGAAGTTTTTTGGAAGTTTTTTCCACATACTTCCTGAAAAGAAATCCTTCAGATAGAGTATTAAAGAAAAAAAAAATGTCCGTCTTTCCAACTTCTTTTTTTTTTTATGTACTAGTTTGGTGGCCAATGGAGGACGGGTAAGAAACTCATGGCGTTATGCATCTTAACTCATTTTGAAATGCCAGAAAAGGGATCGGAATTCCTTGTCCCTGGTGAGCTTTTCAATTTAATAGACGACGTTTGTATGTCACCTGCCTCCAAGAAATTGTGCAATCTCATTGCTTCCTTTTCAATGTACTATTAGGACAATAGCCCGAGAAGTTCTGTTAAGTTTCTATAGTTAATCCTATTGATGGTTTATCTGATCATGAAGTTGTCAAGCAGCTTGTTCTTTGACATTTTAAGTAATTTAAAGAAGTTTGAATGTGTTCTTCATGTTACTTGATTTGTGGTCTTCCTTTTTTCTTGATGAGTTCGGTGGCGGTTTTCCTTTATCCCTCTTGTCAAGCTCTGTTGTTCTCAGTGTTATTGGAGTTGGAATTACTTCCTCACTTTGAAGGTTTAAACTTTGAATGTACCAGATAAGGAGACCACCACAGGAAAAAATGTAGCTGAATCTGCTGAAATGGAGGCGTATACGAAGGATGACCCCAAACAACTCACAGGTTCAATTAACACTGGCGATTTCAAGGGTGGGGAAAATATCTCACATGAAGTTCAGGCTGATTTGGATGCCTCTGGTGAAGTAAATATTGAGGGTTCCATATCTTCTGAAGACGTTATACGGGCTGGAGGATTTGGAGCTAGAGATGACATAAGTAGTTTTCTTCCCGTGGCAAGCGACTCCACAGATTTTGAAGCTTCTCTTCGTGATGCTAGAGAGTACGAGGATCCGCAGGGAGAAATCTGCAGACCAGGTCTTGGATGGACAGAAGATACAAAGTAAGACTATTTTGTTGTTAGTACCACATATGGAGTTCTTGTGATCCACTCTTGTAGTATGTGTTGGTTTCTTATGTTCCGAGTCTTGTGAATAATATGATCGGATTTATTTCTATTGGAAGAATTTTCCCTCTTTGTTTGCAGTTATTTGGTTTCTTAACGGAAGCAATGGTTCTTTCCTTGTGCACACAACTCTTATCATGGCCTGAATTATTCGCTAATATTGTCACTGTATTGTTGATTTTTTTCTCCTGAATTTTTATCAGATTCATGTCAAAAATATGTTTGATCGATTATTCTTCTTTACAAAGAAGTAATCCTAAAAACAAAAATAATGACAAAAAACCCCATAAAGATTACTAAAGACAGAAAAATTAAAAAAACACACTTTTTAATGTCTCTAGTGTTTTTAGACTCTATCTTATTTGGACTTTTTTTTTAAATTTTGATTCATATTTTTATGTCTCTTTGATTACTTTTGTTGAGATGAACAATAATTCCAACAATTTTGACGAAAAACTATAAAAAAGTTGCTACACATAAAAAATACGTATTGTCTTCATCATGCCCAAAGACTATTATATTTATAAAACTTTGTATTCTGATGGAATAACTGAAATTACATCTCGATCCCGAGAAAAATGTTAATAGCAGGACTCCTTGCTAGTAAATCCGATTTACTTGCAATTGTTACGAAATCCAAATGAAAGCACAAAAAATATTTCTATTTTTGCGAGAGCAAAAGTATGTTTAGTTCTGAAGCATGGCTTTTGCTTTTGTAGTCTGAGAGGCTTAATATAGAGGCCATATTCACGAGAAGGATCTTGCTTTTTGGAAAATTCTCTGGCCAGGAGCCAGGATTGCTAAAGGGTCATATTGGGATTTCCTCCTAACAAAAACATCCCATTGATGGCCGAAGTGGGTCTGCCACGCCTCTTGACTGGTGTAATGGGGCAGATATTGCTTCACCCCAAGACTTTCTGTTTCGCAGATATCTAGGATTCGTTTGTTTTGGTTTAGAATGTGTGCTAACCCATCTTTTCCTGTGGAAGATGGTATTGCAGAAGATAGGAAAGCTACTAAGTAGAAAACATCTTCATCTGGTGTAACCATAGATGTTTTGTCGTTCCACCTGCAATATAGAGACCAGCTGAGTCAGGTTAAGTAAACTAAACATTTGAACTACTAAATGAGATTTGATAGAGTTGGAAGTGTTATTACTTGGATTTGTTAGCTGGGTAGATGAGTATAGGACCAGTGCTGGAGTCTGTAAGAATTTTCCCAAATACTTCTTCTGCAAATTCGTGAATTCTGCTTTTCGGAATGAGAAGATTTAGCCATGGGTGAGGGATGTCCCATAATCCCTTCTCCTGTAGTTTCAACTCTGATGTGTGAACTCTATCCAGGAATTCTACATAGGAGACTTCTGAAAGGAGTAGAGTGGACTGAATATAGCTCAATCTGGACAACAATCTATCGATTTTCTGCATTTTTAGACACGATATTTAAAAGAACACTCTAAGCAAAGATTTTTTGGAGGAATGATATGAACTTTTTGACATGTCTAACCTGATTCACTTGATTGGTTTCGTCTGGGTTGAAATATTTGGCTATTTCTAGGCAGAAGAGAGTTTTTCCATCAGAGTTGAACTGACTTGCTTGAAGAGGGTCTTTGGGATTGAAAGATGATCTCCAGTTATTAAGTAGACCTGTTCTGTTTATTATGACGAATCCTTCCAAGTAATCGAACGTATCCTTGGATGATATCAAATGCTCTTGGTCGTCCGTGAAGGTGGGAAAATCCGAGTAAAGTACTCTAATCCATTTTACCTGTCAAAAATGGTAGATTTAGCCATGGAAGTTAGTAGTATTTCTTATGGTAATTGAAAACCATTTTTTATTTATTTATTGAAGTTGGGAAGGAAATTTTTGTATACCATCAAGGGTGCAGGTTCCAGAGAAATTCTAGCCTGGGTGATGATACCAAACTGTCCCAGTCCTCCAAGAACACCATAAAAGAGGTCAGCATTCTGACTTTCTGAACAGGTAATCAACTCTCCCCTTCCTGCAATGAAAGAAGTTGCAGTTAACCCATTTTCTCTCGAGCTTTATATTATTCAGCTCTATGGCTTGTTTCATAACAGAACTTGTGCTTGGCTCATGATCATCTTTTCACACTGATTGCTCTGTTTGGGATTTTCTTCGTTTTTTTGTATTAAGTTTCATCTTTCAGGAAAAACCAAAAACTTGCTTGGCCAACTGTTTTGGAGAACAATTTACCGGAAGAACTATTTGAAAACACCCTGCTTTTCAATAAACACCAAAATGATGCTTCGGATGCTTAAATACTGATTTCTCACAAACATGCAATCAACGTGGAAACAACAATTTTTCCGGAATGTTTTGATTGTTATGCTTCTCCCTTGCATGCACTGTTACAAGGTGTTAAGAATTTAAACTAGTCTTTTTCTGAAATGATGTCTCTGTCTTATCCTATATGTATGTTTTGTGAGTTTCCACGAAAACAGGTCCCAGACTACATATATGAACAGAACTAAAAGAATAATTCACGTAAATGTACCTGTAACAACCTGCAGCTGATACACGTTGTTTATCTGTGGACCATGCTGGAACACCTGCCCACTGATTCCAGCGTTCGATAAAGTTCCCCCCACAGTAAGGTGCAGGTAATCTGTCCAAGATTTTGGAGCAAGCCCATGTACGAGACTCTCATGTAAAATATTTATCCATAGCTCTCCAGCAGAAACATCCACATAAGGGAATTCCCCTTTGTGGAAATACATTTCTTGCTGGAGAGATTCCATGTCGATGACCAAACCTTGATTTGCTTGTGCTTGACCTTGGAGGGAATGGGCATGGCCTCTAGCGGCGACTGTGAGGTCCGACATGGGTCCCATGTCGAAAATGTGCTTGATAGTAGAGGAAATATCAGAAACTGATTTAGGATGTAGAACTGCTGATGGAAGGTGATGGTAAATATTGCCAAAGTCATTGGCTGCATGGTCAATGTTCTTCGAGCTTAGATACCCATCAAATCTAAGCTTTTTCAGTGATGAAGGGATAATTGAGGAACTTGAATGAGAAGAAACTGCCGAGGATACAAAAGGGTGGTTATAACAAAGGTTTCTTCTGTTCATAATACAGCTCAAGATCATGACTGTGAGAAACCTGAGGACTGTTGAGCTGTTTTTCATAATTGTTGAGAGAGAGAGAGAGAGACAGAGAGAGAGAGAGAGTGAATGAGAGAGGGAGAGCCCAAGGAACTGAAGGAAACATGGAGAATTTAAAGAAGTTCACAAGGAGCAGTGTCAACCATGAGGGAGGGAAGTGAGGTAACTTGATCTCACTGAATTTGAAATTTTTTTTTTTCGTTAGAAGTATAGCTTTGTTACTTAATTTACAAATTTAACCTCAGTAAAACTTTACTGTTGCCCCATGCATTAGTTAGAAAATTGCTTCAAATATTCCATCCAAATCAAAACGTTAAAACATTTTTACAAAATAGATTGTGAACAACTCACACCACAATCTATTCTAATGAAGAAAGGGACTTGGGAGGCCTGCGCATTGTGCACATCAGGACGTGTTATGCGCTACAACGATATCGTTTTGACACATAATACACTAATCAAACAGTTGGGTATTGACCGAATGATTTTTAAGCAGTGTTAGCAGGCGCACAACATGCTCCCTGTTTCCCATAGAAAAGGAGAATTCCTTTTTGGTGGAGATAAATAGTGAAGCCTGGTCACAAAAGTATTTTTAAAAATTACCCTAAAAAATAAAATTTAACAATTATTTTTAGTATGATATGAATTAATTATTGAGACATGCTGGTAGCATTACTCGAGCCAACTACTCTACTTTATTTATCCACTCAATATTTCCCTCTTACAATCTACATCTACAACTACACAGGCAAACATTGTGTGTCCATGTATGCCCAACTTCTAATTGAATGAAAGTAGTGGGTAAATGATAAATTGCAGAGATAGAAAAAAACATTTTTTAGTAGCATAAAATGATTTTGTCATCTATGATTTTCAAAATATAGATAGTTTAATTTCGGAGGCCACTGTATATGAAAAAGTCTACAAATATAAATTATTCGTGTGCATTTTGAAATCGTTGAATGCACGTCATGAATAATTCCACCTATGTCTGATAGTTTCAAATATAGATGTACATGAATAATTTATGTTCTTAAATTTGTCAAATCAGTGGTTATATTAGTATCAAGACAGGTTCATCGTTTTGTTGGCAACTTGGGAATAAGATTTTGGATGTCGCTTTTGTGTTAGGAAAGAATTCACAAATGACAAAGATTCCACTTGTCATTGACTCATTGGTACCTTTCACACAGTTTTTTTTTTTAAAATCTTTATCAGACCTTTCACACTGGTTTTTTTTTAATCGTACATTTCACACAGTAAGAAACACGGTTTCTTGTTTTTCTAATTCAACCCATCGGCATCTTTTTTTAGATGACACACACACAAACACGATCTCCTCCTAACGAGAGATCTCTTATTTTGCTAAATGAGAATCTCTTTTTTTTTTAATTATATTTTGATGATTTAAATTGTTTAATGTGTTTAAAACATGTTTCTAAGAGTACTTGTAATAAATCGGTTAAAAAATATGCCGGGAAGGGCTTGATCTAAAAAGTTTTATGAAAAATTGAATAGATCAAGTATTTGTAGATAATATTTTGAGTTGATTTTTTGTGTTAACCGTTAAAAATATGTTTTAAATATGTTGGACGGTTCGGATCATCAAAATTTGATTAAAAAAAAAGATTCATACCGTAGCAAAATAAAGAATCTCTTATTAGAATCTCTCTGTCTCTCTGTCTCTCTATATATATATATAAAGAAAATTATATTTACGCACTAAACATTTTAAGATGGTACATCCAAACCGTCTATTCTATTTATAAATGAAAATTATAATTTGGTGTCTTCATTTTTTGAAGCTTTATATTGTATTTTTTATTGATCAAAGATTATTCACCACAAAAGCTGCCTTTACAAAACAAGAAACGGACAAAGAATTAATTATCGGGACACAATTTGTATTCTACGACTCAAAAAGTTGTTGAACATGAATTACATTTCTCTCGCTTTTTTGTTTTTTTGGTACTTACTTCAACAACCAGTTTGACTTATTCTTCACAATTTCGTAATCGTCTTTGACATTGATCTAGCAAACGTAAAAATTAATCACAAGTAGATAGAACAAACCGAATAATACACACACACACACACACACACACACACACACACACATATATATATATATATATATATATATATATATATATATATATATATATATATATAATAACCTGAAATGATTGGCTTGGTGTGTACTTGAGATTTAGGGGTTTATTATTTTTTGAATTATCATGCTCAAAACCTCCTAGTTGACATCAATTTTAATGAAGCCATTTATACACGGCTTTGCTTTAACTTTAATTTGATCTTCCGTAGCAGTGGTGGGATTGGGCTTGATGGACGGTAAAATTAACCCCTTAGGCCTCGTTTGATAAACTTCTTAGTAGGTTGGGATTCGTAAGACGGTGGGATTAGGATGGGATTCGTAATACCAAGGGATTATTAAAAACTGTGTTGTATGTTTGTTTATACTCGGGATAGGATTAATAATGCTGAGTTGGTGTTTGTTTGCAAAAGGAAGGGATGGGATTAAATTACATAATTTCCCAAATTGCCCTCATGTAAATTGTTTAATTATTTATGTTACTCATTCCAAAAGAATTAAAAAATAAACTTCATGGTCCAAATAATAGAAATTGAGTAATCTCTTAGTTTTATTTTATATATTTATCTCTTAGGAAATAAATAAAATTTATGAACTTATGAACAAAACTCAAGATCAGTGGTTAAACTTGGGGTACAAGGCCCATGTTAAACTTATGAACTGATACCAAAGATTATATCAGTGGTTAAACAACTCAAGATCAGTGGTTAAACATTGCAGATTAGGCTAAACCAGCAGTTCATTCCATGCATTGCCAGGAGCAAAAAAGGAAAACCCAGGAGCAAAAACATAGGCTAAACCCAGGAGCAAAAAACATGAGCAAACAGAAGCATAAGTGTATGTAGATCAGAACATGAGTATGAAGCATAAGTGTATAGTTCACCAAAGAAGAACAAACAGAAGGGAGACCTAATACGCCCACAGCGAGGGCCAAATGGTCACTACCACAGCGAGGGCTTGCTTATACCGGGTGTAACATGGGAGACCTAATACGCCCTAAGGAGGGGACTGTTAGTCCTATGAGATTAGTTATCCCAGCCAAAATGACCAAAACAAACACCTGATATGTATCCCATGGGATACATAATCCCATCCCAGGTCTCTTGTACGTTTATCAAACGAGGCCTTAAAGATTAATGGAGGTGTATGTAAACTAACTAGACATTCTAAATTATCAAAAATATCTTGCTTGGTAGTTGATGATTAGACGAAGTCAATTTTTTCTTATCATGAATTTCCAAATTCTGGGATGGGTAGGATTCATGAATTATGATAAAAATTATGAATTTTTTAAATAGTAATTTAATAAGTTAAATTTAAAAAACAAAAATAATTCAAAGCAGATGGATAATTTTGTTCCAAAATTTAGGTATATATAATCTCCGACAGATCTTCTTGTAACCATAAGTCTTATGCACTACAACACTGTATCTAACGTCATACCTTTTATATAACTGGACATGATTTTACTTCACCGAGAGCGTTTTACGGGGCGACCCCTACCAAATTAGTTGGTACCACGATTCTCGATTTTTATTTTGAGTTGTGGTGTGATGACATTGCCATTTCAAGCTAAAAGGCACCTTTATAGCAGCAGTTTCTTCAAAAAACTGACTGTACTGTCCTACTTTTTCTCCCTCCTCTGACGATGAATTGTAATATAGCAATTTGGATTTATATGTATATGTGTATGTATATTAGTGACACTTGTTTCTGTACTCAGTTTATGGTCTATTGAGGGAGCAATCCATGGGGGCGGCCCCTACTGAAGTATTAATGCAGTTAGAGGAAAGTGTGCCAGATGATCACAGTGCCAGATATATGCTGCTGCCTGTCTCAAGACTTTTCCATTTCCTCAGAAGGGTATGTTTCTTGGTTTTTTTTTAGCTTTTCTCTATGAGGTTATTGGAATTGAGTTTTCAGGTTGATATGTGCCTCTAAAAATAGAGAAAATGGGCAGAGCAATTGGAGGTAGGAAGTAGGAATCTGTAGCTGAGCATTCAATATTCTTGCCTCATAAAATACTATTTCGGGTTTGAGTCCCGCGAAACAAGAAATAGAGAGCCTGCTACATAGTGCATAACAGGACTCCTAATTCCTACAAAACAATATATAGGTATTGTTATTTACTTGGAGGCTGGGTGAGCTTTGCTAGAATACTTAGGAATCATTATTCGACTCAACTAGGCTCACCTATATAGTCATATGCAACTAGGATTCCACGTTTAGAGGGGCTGATTTTTTGTTTTGGAGGAAAGAAAGGGGTCGAATGTAATTTAGAGGGGCTGAAATATAATTTTTTTATAATTTTCAAAATTTATATTTAGATCTTAAATTTTTTTTAATTTTTGAAAGAACCCGGGTTCTCCATGTAGTTCTTGCCTGGCCATATGAGTTGAAAGATGGTTTAGTGCTTTATAACATGGAAGCTTGGAATTTCCATGCACCCTCTGGTCACTGAAGGTAAATGACCGTTAGTAGGGGCCTTGGGAGGTTGTTGTAGGGGCCTTGAAGGGGGTTTAGGTCCTTTGTGGTGACGAGGCTTTGTGAGAAGCGAAAGTGGACATGGGGATGACAGTTTGAATGGGGGAAACACTATAAAAAAAAAAAAGGGCCTATGCTATTACCTACCTAGATTGGTTTTGGGATCTTTGGATCCCCAGCACTGAGACAAACACTATAAAAGAGCATCTTGTAGTTTTATTGTTTTCTATATCATTTTAAGCACATCTAGCGTGATGACTCGTAATTTATTTTAATGGTTTGAGCTCTTTTTATATAAATCGCTACAAAGAAAATCATATATATATTTTTTTTTGAGAACTTAGGTAAATATTCTCGTACTTTTCTTTCTTTTTCTGCCAACTGAATATTGCCTTGTGGTTTAATCCCTGGACCACATACTTTTCCAAGTTACAAAGTCTGACCATGGAAAACAATTCGGTCGTCGCGATTGTGTATCTGATGCGACTGCCAGTTAGAAATGTCACGGAAACCTCTTCTTCTATGTAAATTAGAAGATTATTTATTAATTAAGAATTCAACGGGTCCTTCTGTCTCAAATCAGGCAAAGAAGTTGCATATATGAAATTTGAATCACAATCCGATCGTGGTGTGCCCGATCATTGTTCATGCCTAGATTGTTGATATACTCTTTTTTTTTTTTTTTTGAAAAAAGGAGCATAACGACCTAATCTTCTTAGGATACTGGTCATATTTTCAGTGGTTAAGCCTTCAATGGCAAGATATTCTAGCACATTTTTTTTTCCCACCAACTGAATATTGCATTGTGGTTTAATCCCCAGACCACATACTTTCTCAAGTTTCGAAGTCCGACCATGGAAACCAATTGGGTCGTTTGCGACTGTGTATCGAATGCGACAACCAATTAGAAATGTCACGAAAATCTCTTCTTCTGCTTTTGATAAAGCGAAAGATTATTTATTAATTAAGAATTCAACGGGTCCTTTCCTTTCGAATTAGGCAAGGAAAGAAGTTGTATATATGAAATTTGAATTACAATCCTATCGTGGCGTGCTCGCATCACAGCTCACACCTAGAATGTTGACACATCCTTTTTTTTTTTTGGTGGAAAAAGCAACATAACAACGTAATTTTCTTAAGATACTGGTCATATTTTCAGTGGTTTAGCCTTCAATGGCAAGATATTCTCGCACATTAATTTTTTTTCCCGCCAACTGGATATTGCCTTTTGGTTTAATCTCTAGAGAACATACTTTTTCAGGTTTCGAAGTCCGACCATGGAAACCAATTGGGTCGTTGTGATTGTGTATTGAATGCGACAACCAATTAGAAATGTCACGAAAACCTCTTCTTCTACTTTTGATAAAGCGAAAGATTATTTATTAATTAGGAATTCAACGGGTCCTTCCCTTTCGAATTAGGCAAGGAAAGAAGTTGCATATATGAAATTTGAATTACAATCCTATCGTGGCGTGCTCGAATCATGGCTCACACCTAGAATGTTGACACATCCTTTTTTTTTTTGGAAAAAGGAGTATAACAACCTAATTTTCTTAGGATACTGGTTATATTTTCAATGGTTTAGCCGTCAATGGCAAGATATTCTCGCACTTTTTTTTCACCACCAACTAAATATTGCCTTTTAGTTTAATCCCTGGACCACATACTTTTTCAAGTTTCGAAGTCTGACCATGGAAACCAATTGGGTTGTTACGATTGTGTATTGAATGCGACAACCAATTAGAAATGTCACGAAAACCTCTTCTTCTGCTTGTGATAAATTGAAAGATTATTTATTCATTAATAATTCAACAGATCCTCCCCTTTCGAATTAGGCAAGGAAAGAAGTTGCATATGAAATTTGAATTACAATCCGATCGTGGCATGCCCGCATCATGGCTCACGCCTAGAATGTTGACACATCCCTTTTTTTTTTTTAAAAAAAGGAGCATAACAACCTAATTTTCTTAGGATACTGGTCATATTTTCAGTTGTTTAGCCTTCAATGGCAAGATATTCTCGCACATTTTTTTCCCGCCAACTAAATATTGCCTTTTGGTTTAATCACTAGACAACATACTTTTCCAAGTTTCAAAGTCCGACCATGGAAACCAATTGGGTCGTTATGACTGTGTATCGAATGCGATAACCAATTAGAAATGTCACAAAAACCTCTTCTTCTGCTTTTGATAAAAGCGAACGATTATTTATTAATTAAGAATTCAACGGGTCCTTCCCTTTCGAATTAGGCAAGGAAAGAAGTTGCGTATATGAAATTTTAAATTACAATCCGATCGTGACTTGCCCGCATCACGGCTCACGCCTAGAATGTTGACACATTCTTTTTTTTTGAAATAAAGGAGCATAACAACCTAATTTTCATAGGATACTGGTCATATTTTCAATGGTTTAGCCTTCAATGGCAAGATATTCTCGCACTTTTTTTTTCCCGCCAACTGAATATTGCCTTGTGGTTTAATCCCTGGACCACATACTTTTTCAAGTTTCGAAGTCCGACCATGGAAACCAATTGGGTCGTTGTGATTGTGTATCGAATGTGATAGCTAGTTAGAAATGTCACCAAAATCTCTTCTTCTGCTTTTGATAAATCCGAAGATTATTTATTAATTAAGAATTCAATGGGTCATTTCCTCTCAAATTAGGCAAGAAAAGAAGTTGCACATATGAAATTTGAATTACAATCCTATCGTGGCGTGCCCGCATCCCGGCTCGCGTCTAGAATGTTGACACATCCCTTTTTGTTTTTTGGAAAAAGGAGCATAACAACCTAATCTTCTTAGGATATTGGTCATATTTTTAGTGGTTTAGCCTCCAACAACAAGATATGAAACTTGTCAATTGTATGACTTTAACAATGTTATCTTCTAGCTAGGCCTATCTTTTATTCTGGAAAAAAGTTGGACTCTGCATTTGGTTCAGATAATTGGGAGCGCAATGTTAGGCAGATTTTGAATACCTGTATCCCTATCAATAATCCTCAATGCATTTTCTCATACCTTGGTCAAAATTTGACCAACAATACTACATATTCAGAAAAAGTATGACTATCGAAAATCCAAAAAGCAAAATCGGTACAGTGAATCATTTCACATCACGTGAACTTGTTAATGAGGTACATACTGTGTCAGAGACAGACTTAAAATTTTTCATAGGAGGATTTGAATCTTCACAAGTACACGTGTAAACTTTCCTAGATAGTTGAAGGGCCGTGAATATTTTCAAATGATCGCAATAAAAAACTTATATATATATATATATATATATATATATTTTGTAAGAGTTAAATTTGACTTATATTTGTGTGCTTATTTCTGTATTATCTCCATTGGTATTGGTGTTTTCCTGGCTTTTATATTAGGGCTGCAAATATTTTGGTTTGAAAGGGTGGGAACAAAACTATTATGTATTAATCCCAAAAAAATTGTAAGATATGTATGATCCTTCCCCTTTGTTTTAAAATCAAGAACATAATTAGTACCAAGGAAAAATTATTAGATGTTCCCGAGTCACTGTCACACAATGCTCTAATTCTCTTCATAATCCATGAAATTATTTGATTGTAGAAAAACTTGGCTAAACGCACTACGACTTATGCAATTGATCATGTCAGATAGCCTTTTCGACAGTCAATTTTCAATACCACTAATAATTACTCAATACTTGGAAGCTTCATGAACAATTTTTTTTTTTTTTTATAGTATAATGAATTGTGGATGCACATTATTGTCGACAAGAATCTTACATTATAAGTGTATCAATTTTGAGAAGCCATATATTCTAATGCTTTTCTTCCAATTTTAAGCTCTTTTGGCGTATTTACAGATATTTGATTAATTTAATACTTTATATGGACGATGACATATCAAGGTCCACAAATAAACAAATTGAATTATCAAATAAAACTCACCCACATTATTGGGTTCCATTTTATGCCATCAAAAGGATCAAATGAGATATCTTCACCCAACACGATATTATTCCTTTTGTATTTTAGCGATAAAACTCGTTCACCTTTGGCTGAGTGCAACCATTTTAAGATCTCACTTTTGACGATTAAATTAATTTTTCAAATGAAATCCTAACAAATCAACGTGGACAAATTGAATAATTTCGATCATCGTAATGAGACCCCGAGTAGATCCCACTCAAAGTAAGTAAAGTAATTAAGCTCATCCAAAGTGAGGCTGAATACAAATTGTTCTCGTACTCCAATTTTTTTATGGACATCCTTATATCACGAATTGTCAGCTCACGTGACATTGAAAAGCTTCACGGAGCACAAGTAAAAAATTCTTGAGCTGTGACACTTTGATCCGACATTTTAGAGGTACTTATATCCATAGTCAGGTTCTCTATAACTTAAAAGAAAAAAATAGTAAGAGATAATGAGGTTGAGGGACATAATCATCATTTATTCACTAAATCTTTCTATCTTAATCCAATTGAATGGAAATTATTTATGCTTTATTCCACGTACTTCCCAGAAGTCACGGAAACTATTGCGTTTTTCTTTATTCGATTTTGCCTAAAAGTTCCACCCCCCCACCAGTACAACCTATTTCAGAAATAAAATATAAACTAGATAGTCCAATTATTGGTAATAATATAGTGCTTTAAATTAATATATATCTATATATGTTTGTCTACTAGGAGACCAATCACAGGAAACTAATGTCAATGTCAGGCCTAACATGAATTAATTAAAGAGACCGATCCTGTCCAGTTTGTATTCTATTTGTCGATCGTTTTTTCGGTCGAGACTGTCAATTATGTTAAAAATCATGTTGATTATTAAAATCGTCTATTTTGTTCTGATAAATTATTGTATATATTACGAAAAAATTTAACTCAATCGGATATTTGTAAGTGCTTGACCTACAAATTTAGTTTCTTACTTCGAAACTTTTAAAAACTAGATTTTTAGGTCAAATACTTACCAATCCGATTGGGTTGAATTTTTTTCGTGATATCTAAAATAATTAATTAAAATAAAATAGACGATTTTAATCATGGAAGTGACATTTTGAGATGATCTCACACGGTGGAGGGTGAGCAAAAGTGAACTCATAGGGAAACCAGAGACGAGCTGCTCCCATTAGTTAAAGCACTTAGTCAGATTGCACATTTAGTAGCTTTTGATTGGGTGTTGGAATATTAGAGAGGTGGCAAATGAGGAGGTGACATCTGGTGTCAAGCCGCTTCTTTGTTGGGCTAATAGGTAGTTAAATATTAGCTATAAAAATGCCTATTTTTGTATGTTTAAGCATCTTGGATGATGATTATTAAAACTTGTTTGTTGCAATGTTGAATGCTGAAATTCCAATCTAAATTTAGAGGCACGTGACAGTCATTTGACTTCTTGGCATGAGAATTGAAATGTCTGTTATTTTTCTTTTTTTTTTTGTGTTATTGATAATTCATTCTCTGTCTTGTTAATAATGAGTATCGATGAATACCAAATAAAGATACACAGAGTGAAAGTATTATTATTGCATTGAACCCGAAAGTAAAATACATTGATATATCCCTGAGCTTGGATTTTGGAGGCTCGGGGCTTGGGTGTGGGGGGGGGGGGGGTGGTTATGGATTTGGAGGAGCTGTTGCGTAGTTTTTTGTAGTGCGGACAAAATGATATAATTTTTTTCACTTTGCTCTTGAAACTACATCATTTTAATATTCCTATATATTTTGATAACAATTCGCGTCACAAGTTAAAATAATATTGTTTTGAGGACAAAGCGGATAAAATTATGCTATTTTCTCTGCACTAAAATAATATTGTATACTCAAAGAAAAATGTGAGAAACCTCATTGCATACCAATACTATAGAAGAACCCTAAACTAATAACCAAACAAGAACAACAAAAGTCCACATCTCAACATGTGCAAGGTTATTCGATGCAATAACAAGTTCTTGTTGCTTTGTTAGTAGCATATAATTTGTTAAGATTTTAATTTGAAAGCATCGAATCAGAGTAATATATTGCATTCGGCTCCTGTAGGGTTGTGTAAGATTGATTATAACTTAAAATAAGTTTATATATACAGATCATTTGTAGTGATTATAAAAATATGTTGTCAAGGTCTTTTTATTATATGATGACTCTTTTATCTAAAGTTATCACATGTTGATTGTCCTAGTGTGTAGTTTATGAAGTTAAGAACATCCGCAAATGTCGGAGTCCGTGTCAACGTGGAGTAGAAATTTTGAAGTGATACAAGATTGATTTGAGGTTTTGAAAACCTAAGAGACTAATTATTTACTGAAATTACTCTTATCATGTTCCCTGTCTCACTTACATTACACTAATCATGTTACTTGTCTTTGATGGAAGTATCCATAAACTAAAATAATCTAACAAGAGCACCAAAAGTCCACATTTCGACGTGTGCAAGGAAGGTTATTGGATGCATGAGAGTAACAAGAACATCAAGAATGTTGTACGACGACAACAATCTATGTAACGGTGTGAGTACTTCACCTCTATAGGGTTGGGTAAGATTGATTATAATTTAAAATAGGTCCAAATAGAGTGTATGTACATTTTCAAGTTGTGAGGTTGTGTAGTTTATTTTGTTTGACTTTCCATCAGCTAATGACTCTTTTATATAAGGTTATCATATGTCCTAACATAAAACAGAATGTTACCAAAACATCCGATTGAAAAACATGATAATCGAAAAAATTTATAAGTAATTTATTTAGCAACAAAAGTCATTTTTTCAAAAATATGGGAACCATTTTGACATTCATACTCTTAATTTAAATTTGGTGAGGATAATGAATGTGATTTTAAAGGGAAAGTTTTTGGTTTCAGAATTTTTTTTAAGAAAACTTCTTGAAATTTAAAATGAGTAGACTAGATTTACTTGAGTATGTAAGCTTTCAAATCCAAAAGAATCCTAACCCTTGATATTAGGGGCTTATGTGCACAACGCACAGTAGGACGTATTGTGCGTCAAAACGACGTTGTTTTGACGCACAATATATTGTTTTGACAATTGAGACAATGTTCGGATAAGATTTTTTACGTCAAAACGACCATATTAAAAAAATGGCTGATGTAGTGCCTAACCCAGAAGTTCCGGAAACAGTTGCGTTTTTCTTGGGAGATATGATTTTGCCTTAAAGTTGCCTCGGTACAACCTATTTCAGAAATAAAATATTAACTGCATAGTCCAAATATTGGTAATAATATATTGATTTAAAGAACAGAAAACTTATGTCAAAGTCTGGCCTAACATGAATTAATTAAGGAGACCGATCCTGTCCAGTTTGTAGGGAAGGAGAATTCAGCTTGGCCATTTGTGGATCATTTCTCAGCACATTTTTATAATCAAAATTACTCATATTTTTGACCTCGTCCAGACTGTTAATTCTGTTAAAAATCATATTAATTACTATTTTTTTAAGCATATTTATCTTGGAAAACGTTCTTTTAGTACACTAAATTAAACCCGTTATATGAAAATAAAACGAATATTATAAACCTCCACTGCATACCAATATTATAAAAGTACTCTTAAACTAAAATAATCGAACAAGACCAAAAGTCCACATCTCAACATCTGCAAGGTTATCCGATGCAGGAACAAGAATGTTGCTTTGTTAGTAGCATATAATTTGTTTAGATTGTCGTTTGATCAAAGTGTCGACTTTAGCTCCTGCAGGGTTGTGTTAGATTGATTATAACCTAAAATAAGTCCACATACAGAGCATTCGTAGTGATCTTCAAAATGTGTTGTCAAGCTGTCAAGGGATCTTCTTTCATTTGGCTTTTTAACACGTAATGATTCTTCTATTTAAAAATTTCATGTATTGATCGTCGCGCATAATATGCGGAGCTAAGAACATCCGCAAATGTCAGAGTCCGCGTCAACTTGGAATAGTAATCCTGAGTTGATACAAGATTGATATGAGGTTTGAAAACGTAAGAGACTAATTATTGAGTTAAATTACTCTTATCATGTTCCCTAGCTCACTTACATTACCCCCTTATCATGTTTACTTGTCTTTGGACTGATATGCACTGCACCCCTTAAATTTAGGATATACACACACACACACACACAAAGAAAAAGAAGAGGAACCCCCTTGTGTACAAAATTGATGAAAGTACCCATACACTAAAATGATCTAACGAGAACACGACAAGTCCACATCTTGACACGTGCAAGGTTATTGGATGCATGTGAGTAACAAGAATACACACCGAGAACGTTGTATGACAACGAGACTAGTATTGTAACTTCACCCACTATAGGGTTTGGGTAAGATTAATTATAATCTAAAATAAGTTTAGACGGAGTGTATGTATATTTTCAAAATGCGTTACGTTGTTAGGTTTGTCTAGGTCATTTTATTTGACTTTTCAACCATAATGACTCTTTTATGTATGATTTTGATCGTCCAAAGTACATAAAATTGAAATTTTTCGAAACATGCTATTAAAAATTATGATAATACCAGGAATTCAAATCCATAAGTAACTTATGTAGCCCCAAAAGTCATTTTCCCAAAAATATGGGAGCCATTTTGACATACATAACCCTAATATAAATTTAGTGATCAGGATAATGAATGTGATTTTACATCCTTTTTTTTTTTATCGGCAATGCGATTTTAAATTAATCTTAATAAATATCTTTTTCATAGCGGTCAAGATTTGTTCTCCCTTCATGTTTATGGTGCTAAAATTTTGAGATTAGTTGTCATTGCCGTGTTCTTTTCTTTTGTAGCTGAGGTATTCGGCCGATTTTGGGATGACCTAACCTAATATCAATTAGTCTTCGGGAGACTAATCCCACCATCCACTTCCGAGGCCACATTTAAAGCCAGTATTTTTGCCCTATATGGACTGACCCTATAAGACTTGATAGTACCCGTGACGGGGTTTGTATACTCAAAGAAAATGAGAGAAACCCATTGCATACCAAAATTATAGAAGTGTCCCAAAATCAAAATAACCAAACAAGAACATGAAAAATCCACATCTCAACATCATGTGCAGGGTTATTAATTCGATGCAGTAACAAGAAGAATGTTCCTTTGTAGCATATAAATTGTTGTGATTGTCGTATGAAAGCACCAAATAAGAGGAATTTATTTAAATTCATCCCCTGTTAGGTTGGGTAAGATTGATTAATTATAACGTAAAATAAGTCTATACAAAGCATTTGTAGTGATTTTCAATATGCGTTGTCAAGATGCCTAGGTCTTTTTATCTGGCTCTCGAACATGTAATGACTCTTTTATTTAAAGTTGTTGCGCGTTGATTGCTTTAGTGCGTAATAGACAAAGATAAGAACATCCACAAATGTCAGAGTCCGTGTCAACTTGGAGTAGAAATCGCGAGGGGATACGAGATTGATATGAAGTTTGGAAAGCCTAAGAGACTAATTAATTGTCAAATTATTCTTATCTTGTTCCCTAGCTCACATACATTACATTCTAATCACGTTTACTTGTCTTTGGACTCATGCATTGAACCACTTAACTTAGTGTATATATACACAAAGAAAAAGAAGAGAAACCCCCTAGTGTACCAAATTGATGAAAGTACCCACAAACTAAAATAATCTAGGATAAATTACATTGACCTCCCCTGAGGTTTCTATCAAATAAAATGCCCCCCTTGAGGTTTTTAAAATTACTATAACCTCTCTTATTTTTCATATTATTATGCAGTTACCTCCCCTATTGTTAAAATCAGCCCAATATAATTAATTAGGCCATTAAAATTTCAAGTTTGAGATTTTTTTTTGAAAAAATAAATTTTAATATAATTCACATCATGTTTGAAATAGCTTATTTTGAATTTTTTATATTCTTTTGAAGCCAAATTCAAACAAATTTTAAAATTTTTCCATAATTTGGACTAAAAAATTCAACATAGGTTATTTCCGGCATGATAAAAATTATGTTACAGTTTATTTTATCAAAACAAATTTCAAGCTTGAAGTTTTAATTGCCTAAATAATTATATTGGGTTGATTTTAACGATAGGGGAGGTAACTGCATAATAATATGAAAAATAAGAGAGATTATTCTAATTTTAAAAATCTAAGGGGGGCATTGTATTTTTTACAAACCTCGTGGGAGGCCATTGTAAATCACCCAATACTGTAACAAGAACAATGAAAGTCCATCTCAACATGTGCAAGGTTATTGGATGCATATGGGAGTAACAAGGACACCAAGAATGTTGTATGACAATGACAATTTCAGGTAATATTGTGACTCTCAGTCCCTATAGTGTTGTGTGAGATCAATTATAACCTAATTAAATAGGTCTCGACACGGTATATGTACTATTCAGTAAACATTCGTCGAAAAACTCGGTATTTTGTATTAATAAGGAAAAAAAGAAACAATTAGATAAGAAGTTTTTGTAGAATTGAAACACTGAAAAGTGAGGAAGTGAGAAATTGTCACTAACAAAATGAGGGACTTGGGGTCCTGCTGTGCACTGTGCACAATAGAGTATGTTGTACATGTGTCAAGACGATGTCGTTTCGGCCTAGAAAATATTATTTCGGGTAGATTTTTACCTATAGGAGTATTTATTTTTACGTCAATACAATATTATTTTATTGCACAATGAGTGATTTTACACAACATAATCATATCATGTATTGCGATGATAAATATTTTTCATTTTGTTGTAACAAATGAAAACTTTCAAGATGAGAATAACTCGTATGGATATATATACTATATATTACGTAAAAAATATGTTTGGAATATCTAATAAATGAGAAACTTTTCATTGTCAATTCATCGATTTTGTAATTTCTCAGTTTTGGAAGGAGAAATTTATAAATTTCTAATTTGATGGAAATCTCAATTTTGTGTTTACCATCTCTTGAGAATCTCTCTGTATGTGTCGCACAACATGCAAATGTTTGTACACTTATCTAATATAAAATGAGTCTCACTGTTTTCATAAGATTTTTTTGTACCATATAATGAGAATATATTTCTCAATTTTATGTTTTGTCGTATGATAAAAATTTGTCATTAAATTTGGTCTCCATTATTAGCAGTGGTTTCAAAATTTAAAAGTTATTGATTCGTCTTGAAAAAAGTAATTTAAAAGTTATAAAATTATGTCAAAAAATTTAAAAAAATATTCACCAAAGATGAAAAATAAATCAAGACAGACTCTATTTTTGAATTATTTTTGTCTCTCCTAATTTTTTTTCAAATTTAGTTCATATGTTTTTTTTTTTGCTTTTCCAAAACTTCTTGTTGAGATGAACCAGTAATCTACAAAAAGTTTTTTTTTTATCGGCAAAAGTAACAATTTATTAGGAAAGGAGAAAGGGGTTCCAACCAAATGTTAGAAAATACACGAGAGGGCAAAACTCTAATCACCTATGGGCCTAAAATGTCTAGATAAAATCATAAAAGCACACACTTGTGAGCTGAAAAGTTCAAATACAACAACACAGCTCATAGCTAAGTTTACGGGACCAGGGGGCCCTACCATGCGCAGTTCACAGCAGGGTGTGCTGCGCGCCAAAATGTCATCATTTTGGTGTGCAAAACACTGTTTGAACAGTAAAAAATTTTACCAAATAATTTTCGGTCAGTGTTTTGAGTCCCAAAACGATGTCGTTTTGGCGCACAACACGCGATGCTCTGCACAACACATAGCAGCCTCCCCATTTCCAATTTTACGCTTATTAGTTACAAAAGGTTGATGCTTATTAGTTTTGCCTCAAATTTTTGTAGATTATTGATTTGTTTTGACCGGAAAAATCTAAGTCATACAATTATGTCCATAACCTAAAACAAATTCACTAAAAATTAAAAAAAAAAAAGTCAAATTGGACCGTATTTTTAAATTATTTTTCTTTGCTGATTTTTTTTTTCCAAATTTGGTTCTTGCAAATCCTCACTCTCATATGTATTAGCCATCGGAACTGATAACCAGAATCTGATATTAGATAGCACCAGCAAGAACAATGTTAGTATTTTTTTACTTTTTTTTGAAACCTCTTGTTGAGAGGAACCAAAATCTACTTGATGCAATTAATTTGCAAAACACTTTCAAATATGGACAAAAAAAATCCAAAAAAATATTGGTCTAAGTCGGACAAGATTTTGCGTCACGAGAATACTTAAGATAAATTTGCTTGATTATTAGTCAAATTTTATGAGTTATGACAAATAACAAAAATACCTACTTCGTAATGTGCTAAATAGGTGTCGAGAATCAGAAAGTAACAGTTAATTTTAATTTTTCATTATTGGTATCTAATTTCTGTAGAAAAAGAATGAATAAACTAGAACAAAAAAATTCCGTTGCTTTCTTCTTTTTTTTTTTGACAAATAAAAAAGTGAATTATTATTTTCCTACGTGATTTAATTAGCAAATGAACACACACAAAAATATATATCTTTTTCTTTTATTTTACTTTTGCTGAGAATAACTTTCTCGTATAACATTTCTGATAACTAAATGGAACCCAAGAGAGAATAATTATTTAGTATATAATTTATTCTTATTTGCAACAGATGGCTCAGATTCAATTCAGTATTTATTTGCGAAAATAGTTATTTATTTGCACAAGTAGTTTAATTTGAATCTGAACATTCCGTTGCCAAAATAAACAGCCAGATGACCATACTACATCCCAGTAACACGCACTCTGCGCTACCGCATCCTCGGATTGGCTTACTTGTCGTTGGGCAACAATTATACGGAGCTCGGAGGTTCATATACATTTGGTAGTTGTTTATTTATTTATTGTCCTGGATATCTCATTGGAGTTAGTTAAAGAGATTAAATTTATTCACCCACTACTGCATTAAAGCTTTATCCACTTTTATACTATTTAAGAAAATATACTTATTAATTATAAAAATACGATTATTTATTACAAAAATATTATTCACTTACTTATTTTTCTTCCTAAAAAAACCCAAATAATATCTACTTCTACCATCTCTCTCTCCTACTATTTTTGTGCGCGTGTATCTTTTGAAAACATCTCAAACTAATAAAATTTGCGAAAGGTAAAATTAAGAATGCAAGCGTAGAACAATAATTGATAGCTGAAATGAAAGATACTACTAAAGAATTGACTAAGGTTTCAATCAACTTTTGTAGTGCTTCTTTGTTATTGTCTTCGGTGCTCCCCAAAATTTGAGCTTCAATTATTGATCATACAGATATTAAACTTTGGTTCGGTAGAAGGAGAGAGGCTAATTAAGGGACTTGTTCTTCCAACGTCACGAGGTCGAATCCAATTAGAATCAATGATCACTAGGGGCCATTGAACGTTTGTCAGGTCGTTCACTTCAGCACTCTAAGAACTAGTTGGTATTATATTAGAAATTAACCACTACCAGACCCGAAAATGGATTTTTTTTTTTTTTTTTCAATTTGTGGTAATGTGTTTGTTATTAAGCCTATGGTGCAAATTGACCAAAATTTGGATAACTTGACTGAAATATTTAAAACTAAATCGAATATGTTTGTAACTAACCAAAATAAGCATAAGAAGTCGACCATACACATTTATTCGTAACTACATTAAAATAATATGTTACAATACTATAAGAAATCGTAACAAAATGAAACAAAAAAGTACGTAACAAAACCAACATAATAGATGAACCATACAATTCGGAACTAATGATAAAATTCGTACCTTAGCCATAAAGATGCACAACTTCAGTTTTTCACGGCACATACCTAGGTGTAACTTCACAGAAATAAATAAGAGTTAATTACACTTTATCCCTCCAACTATAACTTGTTTTTACATTACTCCTTTTATCTTTTTTTTTACTATAACTTACTCTATTTAACTATAAAAAGATGATATAATACTATTCTATTAGTTTTTTTGTCCAATATTTAACAGTAAATATCATGTACTGTGCACATGTGTCCTTAAAAAATATATTATGTGTCATCTTTCTTGAAGGGGGTAAGTTGCAGCAAAAAAAAAGAGAAAAAGGAATAATATAAAAAAGGGTCATAGTTAGAGGAAGTGAAGTTTAATTAACCCCAAAAATAATACGTACCACATATCATGCCTAAAAAGCGTGAGAGAAATGTCTTCATCAACGCTAAGCTTTAACTTCCTTTTTGGTCACATAATTCTATTTAATTTAAAGTATCAAGAATAACTCCAAACTTTAGGTTAGTTAGCGTGCAACCGCATTTATTTATTTTTATAGCAAGGATTGGGATGGCAAATTCAAACTTGTAGGAAGGATTTCCCGTAGCAGAATTATTAATTATATTTTGGAAAGTTAATTTATCTTCTTATCACGTTATTCTTGAAAATAAATAAAGGGCTCCGTCTTTGAAGTTCATTTTAAACTCTCAAAAAATCAGGATGACGTCATCCACCAACCACCATCACCTCACCTACCATATATATTTCTCCCCAAAATAAATAATTGCTGTAGTGACATCCACTCAAAATAACATAAAATCGTCTTCATTACAAAGTTGAAATTGAGTTAGAGAGTGACCACACAGAGAAACCATTCATACTTTTCATTTTCAAAAGGGAAAGATTAAGATGTTTTATAAACCAAAATATTCCTACTTCTGTGGTTACAATAACTCGAGAGATTGAAATGAATTGTAAATTCAGACATCTTGAGGTCGAACTTTGACAGCCACAAATTTCGGGGCCACTGGAGATTTGTCCGGCTGTTAACTTCAAAACTCCAAGGACTTAGTCGGCAACAAGTAAGGAATACCTCAAACTGACCGGATACCTCAATTTAAAAAAAAAATTCTTTAGAGATAAATGTAGTCATCAGTCTCCAAAAGAGAAAGAAAAGTAGATTTGTTTACATAGGTGATCTTCAAGCAAGTGGAGAACATGAAAAGACTTACTAAAGTTGGAACAAAGATGGGGCAACTTTAAAATAATAATGACTTGAGTGCTCTCTTGCAAAATGTTATGACTTTTGTGGATATGAGGACTTGAAAAATCAGTTTCATAGCTTCCCAAATTAAGAGGACATGAACAAATTTGATCACATTGTGAATTCTTTAATTTAGTTCATAATATCTTTCTATGAACTAGAAGCAAAATACACGCAATATGTATGTAAGTTGATTATTATATCAAAAAATAAGCTCAAATTGTTGAATTCAAATGTTGAAGGATTAGTGATTGAAAATTTAAGAATAGAGAGAAAGTGTGAGAGATAAGAATAGATAGTTAAAAAATCATTGAGTGCAATGATAATAATACGTAATTATTAAAATAATTATTTACTGATTTGCCCATAGTAATTAAAGTGAGAGTAGTGGATTAATTTACATTTCAATTTTAATTTTTTTTAACGATAATAATGAAAATTACTTTAGTGACATGATTTCATTTCTAAATTCATACGAAAATGAATAACCCATTTCTATTAGTATAAATTGCATGAGCACGTCCTCAGCCGTCCCTGTCCGACCCCACACCCACGTCGTGCTTACAGCTCTATTCTCCAACCCAATTTGCTCTACCCCTGGGTCCGTACTTTCTATTTATCGTGGGAGCATATATAAGAGGCAGTATTTTCTTTTGACGGGTATAAATCTTTTTCCTTTTGACCCTCTTGACTGAACCCGTCACAAAAATCACAATACAAAAAGTGGTTCTTGCCGGGAGAGGATCTTGTCGGAGATATCTTTATTTGAGAAGGATGTTTCTCCATCCGACCCCTCATAACTGATGTTAGGATTGACAAGCCATCTCTGAAATCCGAAAAAAAAAAGACACAGGATGCAGATTCACTTTATTTCAGTGACATATTCTAAAAGGAAATGTCTTTGGTTTCAGAAAATTTTTCAAGAAAATTTTTTAAAATTCAAAATAAATAGACTAGATTTACTTGAGTTTGTAGGCTTCCAAATTCAACAAATCATAACTCTTGATTTTGAATTTTTCTAAAACCGTAGTACACATCATTCTTAAATAGCGATGATGTCTTTTGTATTGTAAATTTCTATTGTGACATACAAAAACTTAGTGGAGAACATGAAATGACTTCCTAAAAAGAAAAAAGAAGTGTCTAAATCTAGGGTACGGAGGATAAATACGTGGGTATGATTTTAACAAACACCAAGTATATATAACCATTATCTCCATATATTGCAAGAAGATTTCCCTCAACGTGAAGGCACATCCCAAAAGGTGATAGAAAAACCAATAGGAGGTTGAAGTTAGTTGATGCCTCTGGCAGCAGCACTTGAGTTAGTTATGACTCGATCCAAACCTTAGGGCACACGCGTCACCAAGCAAAGTGATCTGTTCCGGGACTCGAACCGCTCGCAACACGTGCACCAATTGTGTAGCTATCAACCCACGTGGGTTGGTTTCAGAATTTGTGTAAATATATGGTTTATCTTATCCACACTCATCCAAGTTCCATTGTGGCAATGAAACAGACATTTTCATGCCAATTCTGACCCTTTAAAAGACATTGACAGTCTCAAGTACTTTTCAAGGTAGCTAAATGGGATGATTCCTTCATTTTTCTGGTCTTAGTTTTAATGGAAATAGATTTTTTTTAGATCTCCACACATTATGAAAAGTTCTAGAGGAACCACAAAATATCATCTGCCATTTTTTCAACATTCTTATCCGAACAAGGGTTGCCTTTGAAAGTGGGCGATCTCACTTTCCATTATTTTTCTTAATCGGCAAAAAGAAATTTGTTACTCTTTGAAATGGATATAAAGATTAAAGGGATAATGAGTTAGACGAAATCACAATGGAAGAACTCAAATTCCAAACTAAGTTGGCACCCGAGAAACCGAGAATCATATGACATCCTGAGAGTTAACTCCTATTGGAATTCCAAGAAAATACGATGGAAACTCGTTAATAGTATGGATTATTATAAAAAAATCTTAAAATTTTCTCAAGAACGAGTTCAAGCTAGTGCAATGTAGTAGATGTCCTCCTAAGCCTACCATGGGCATCAGAGGAGTAGTGCTATATCTTGACGTATACCATCGTGCAAAGAATATAGTTGGTTGTCCCATTCCAGTGCCCCCGCCATGTCATAACATCCATAAATACTCCGTTGGCTCTGGTGATGCGACGTCCTCCATATCGCTCAAATTAAGCCTCCTCCATGTGCTCTTCTTCCTCCTCCTTGTCTGCCATGAAATTTGGCTCACTGGGATCTTCATTATCCCATACAATTTGCGGTGTCACGGCAAAGGCGACATGCTCATCTATTTCCTCGTTGTTTGAATCCGTGTAAATATTAGGTAGGAGTATATCTTCACGATCAATGTTTGAAGACATCTAATAAAGATATTTATGTTAGACTTAGAGTATATTATAGGGTTAAGCGATAATATGAAGTACATAATCATCTACCCAAGGTAAAAATCTCGAAAGTGACCTACACAATCTATCCATAATCTTGAGGTAAAGAACAATCTAACTCTAATACCAAATTATAAGGCCTCGATTTTCGAAGATAGTAATTTAAAAGAATTTTCTAAAACCCAAGTGTTAATCATTTCACTATAGAATGGAGAAAGTACAACTTCGAAATACAAATTATGATTTATGAAAGTAAAGTCTTTATAAAATGAGATTTGCATTTCAAAAGACTTTCCAAATGGATTAAAGAGGAAACTAGACTAAGTGAACCAAAGTCTGGTGAAGTCTTCTTCAATGGCGTTGACGTTGGTTATATATCTTTGGTCTTTGTTCCCGTCTTCGATACTTGATGTGAAACGGCAAGGTACCACCATGAGCTATGAAACTCAATAAATAATCCTACCATTCATTCCAAATTTAAGTATATGACAAATAGGAAAATGCACAGTATTAGAAAAGCAATATCACTTTGTATGGAAAATAAATGAGAACAAGGTTAATACCAAGTCTTATCAAGCCATCAATTCTGCAAGTCAAATCATGTCAACCTTAAGTCGTCAACCAACGATCAATTATATCCACAATATAAATATTTGACTATGCTAATTACCACGACATTCAAACTTATCAAATTCATATCATTAACTAGTGAAAAATTACATCAACATTATCAATCATTGTCCATGCTAATTACCACATCATTTGATAAGTCATTAATCTCGTTATCTTAAAATATTTATAATGCTCTTGTGTGTTATGATCTCAAATCCCTATGTCATCACTCATTGTGTTCCTAATCCCTACGTTCCAGATCATTAGTTTTCATTTGCCATGTTCCCAATTGTTATGTTTCTCTTTTGCCATGTTCAAACACCAAAGACTTCCTAAACTTCTCATGACTACAACTAGACCTAATAAAAGTGGACAGGACACGGCTCAAGAATATAACTCAGCTTAAGATATAATTTGACTCAAGACATGAAACGACTCAAGACATAACTCGGCTCAAGATGTAGTTGGGCTCAAGAGATTAGGTGAGCTCAATTCACAACGCGACTCAAGACATTCCAAATGTAAGCCATAACATTAACATTCATTGCGAGGCTGACAGTCACAAAGTTCAAGTCTCCTAAGGCAATGTTGTTATGCTTCTCTTGTGTAAATATACAAAGGATCCTAAATTCATTTTTATGTCCAACACTTCGCAATTACGGGCGGTTAACCAACCCTTAGGATAATTAATCCATAGACCACATATGTAATAAAGTGTAATTCATGCTGAATCATGCAACCATCATGAATGAAATGTGCGGGTGGTTCAAAGTTCAGTTTAGGTTAAGGACATGGTTTATTAGTTCAAGTGTATGATTACCGGGTAACTGTAGTAGGCCGGAATATATAACAATGGGCTTTTGGCCCACGATCATCCTGGGCCCATTTTCTTGGGCCTGAATTGGACTAGCCCCAAAGAGATACGTAATTAGCCCTTGGCATACGAGCTAAGGTGTCCTATGTGACCCTCGGTGTCGTTCTTCAGCTATGCAACCATATATTGTAGAAGCTTAGCATTACATACGTCATGATACCGAAGGCTCCACGCTTGGCCATACAACGTGGAGACGTGCTCTCCACATTTTGGATGGATGTGGGGAACATGGTGCAGACATGCCCGCCCAATCCGCACGGATGTGGGACACGCGGCAGTACCCTGGCCCGTGTTTCTTGGACCGCGACGCTACATTCTCGGTCGAAGCCTCCGGCAGGCAGTTGGGTCCCTATTCTACAAATATCCCAAGGGCGCTCCTACTTTAGGTACACACATATACTCGCAGTAGCTCTCTCTTTTACTGAAAGCAAACTTGATTGTTGGAGTGTCTACTAGAGATCCAATCCTGGTCGACACTAAATTAGTATTAAGTGTTTTGCAAGTTTAGCCAGAGAATTCGCCATATACTTTCAAGAAGTCTAATTCGAATTACAGACTCCACAGTAACAAGTATTGAGTTTTAACAGCAGAATTCTACAATGATCACGAAGAATGTAATATGGGTTAATCCGATGTTAACAATCGTTTAGGGCCCAATTGAAGTTATCACAAAGTTCAAGTGAATATGTAACAATATAATAAAACAGTTTGAAGTTGTACCGATATCAAGTAATGGTTCTACCGCTAGAAGCATAATGGGTCCAACAAAACAGATTCAAGTTGTACCAATAGAAGCTTAAGGCTCAACCTATAGAAGCATAGTTAATTTGAATACAGAACCAAGTTGAACATGTAGAAATAAACTGTTGTACTAGTAGAAATGTGATTCCAATAGAGGCAGTAGCCCGTTATGCTGCTACAAAACAAACCTCTACTGATAGAGAAGTACTCATCTTCTTTTTAATTTGTTTGGTTTTAAAGTAGTTGAAGCTTCGTGAAGCTGCATGGTTGGTTCATAAACATCAAATATTTCTTGAGCCATGTTACATCCGCTTTCATTAATGGAAACGGACACGACATTGCTCTAGCCCAACCTCCAAACACTTCCACCTCATTTGAACCAAAAAATTCCATCATGAAAAACTTTATCGCATAAGAAAAATACTTCTTGTGCTCAGCAGTGCCCCCATTTAAGCTAGAAATCATCAAGACCAGCATACTTCTTAGACACACATCGTTCTCTACTCGTTCAATTTTCTAATTCCTTGCAAACACCTTTTAAAATCTCTCACTGAATAGAACTTTAAATCATAACAATTTTTTCCACACATAATGGAAAGTTGTAGAAGAAGAACAAAAATATCACTTGTCGTTTTTTTAAAATTCTCATCCAAACACGGGTTGCCTTAATGGAAGGTGATTAATCTTGCTTTCCATTGTGTTTTTTGATCGACGAAAAGAAAATTATTATTTTTTTTGGTAAAAAATAAAGAAATAACGAGCAAAACGACATGTCATGTTATCTATTGTTTAGGCTTACTTGGTTGTGCTTATAAACAGCCCACCCCCAACCTCCAACACTTTGATTTAGATTACTGAACCCATAATGTAAATTGGTCACCTCATCAGTGATCAAGGGCTGAGCTAATGTAAGGCCGGCGACAACCCGGCTTCACTCCAAAAAGTATATTTCGAGTATAACTTATTGATCTCTGTTACATATTAATAAAAACATATAATTAAAATATCAACCATAATTGAAAAATACGAGTAATCTTTACTTTGAGCACTCTAAATTGCGATGAATGATACCGTTATTTATTATCTATTCTAATATAAAAAGGAACTACCTTTTTGTGGTCTAAAGCTCCCTCACAAAAGTATTTTCTGTTAAAATTTCTATTTCAAAATAAAAATTACATCATTTTAAATGTGTTATTACATAACTGTAAGGGTAAAATGGTAAAACACCCTTTTTTTGTTCTATCAAGTTACTACCATTTTGTATAGTGTTCATTGGTCGAGTTTTTTTTTACATCTTATTCGTATCGCCATTTGTAAACCTTCATTAGATGAGATAATTCAATAACAAAATACATGAGAGAAGAAAAAATTCGTACACACATTCGATAATATTCGATTTGCACACATATCGCGTGTGTCCTGACCTCTAGTTAAATCATATTATGTAAGAGTATTTGCAGATTTGTTCTTCAATTTATTAAAACCCGATCTATAAAAAATTAAATAATTGGATTTAAGTTTAAAATACCACCCTAAGAAAATTTATCTCTGATAATTTGGCCCCCATCGAGTTCTTTTCTTAGGCTTCTAAAGCATGCCAATTTAACTTAAATTTCGGGTAGAAGACCACAGGCCCATATCAGAAGTCCAGCCCAACTCCCAACGCCAGTTACCAATGTACCCCTTTGGTGAGCTTGAACCCAGAACCTTCCCAGTGTTAGTTTGGCCATTACAACAGAACTACAACTGCCCCGGACTAGAAAAGCGAATTCAAGTCCTTATCTCATAAGTCGGTTTTTAAGATTGAATTAGGTCCATGAATTTAAGAAATTGTCACCTAAGAATTTCATATAACCTTCGAAGATTTGGAGCAAAACCAATTTTAATTTAGGGCTAGGCCCAAATAAATTTTTCCTTATGGGTTTGTTTAATCCATATTGGGTTTGAGCCCATAGAAAGAAGGGAAATATGTTTTATTTAAAAGTTGTGCCGATTCGGGTTAAGTGCGCCTCCAATGAGACATGTCTCTCCAAAGAGAAACGAACACATCTATATAAAGGGGAGTCCTTGTCTCATTTATTAATTAAAAAAATTATAGCATTCTAGTGGACAAATTCATATAATTTATTTTTGCATTCTTTTCGGGAGTTCTACACAATTTCGGTTCGCTTATCGGGCAGATTGAAGTGCGACTTCTACCCTTCGATAATTGTTGTATCCTGGGAAGTATTCGTCCGTGAAACCCGTTAGGACCTGTGAGGGGGGTGATTTTGCTTTAAGGACATAGTGTCAAATACTAGCCTCAATTGCCAGATTCTAGAACCCTGAATTTGTTCCCGTAAGTTTCTATTTTTCTCGTTCTAATAGAATTTATGTTTTTGACTTTATATTCAGAAAACTTCTTGCCGATGTACGATCTCTTACATTTCTAACATCGGGAACGTGAAGGGGGATTCAAAATCTCAAATTAGCCAACAAAGTTCAAAAAAGAAGGACGTGTACCAGTTAATGCCATTGTTGCTAGGAGGACTATAATAACAAAAAGGACGACAGATAATTCACTCAAGATTTACTAAACGGAAGTAGCTGTGTTGGTTTGAATTCACTTAAATTATTCCAAAACAATAGGAAGTTTGCCAAACATATTAATTAAACCAATTTCATTCAACTGCAAGAAGACCCAGCACATTCAATAAGCTGGTTGTAGAGAGATCGAATCATTTGCAAATTAACCATTACAGCCAAATCTGACGGTAAGACAGTAAAACAAAATAAAGCTCCAGAAGTTATCTATTCTGCCATTCAGGTTGAGGTTGGCAAGCCTTTTCATGTCTGGATGATTTATACTTTGGTTTCCCTTACCAGTTATAAGCACCATATCTAACCCAAAAATCAGGTCCGATTGGTAGATTTTCACAACCTCACAGTAGTTGTGAAGAAAGTTTCAAATTTTTTCGTAAAAAACATATTTTGGTATGAGGATGTAGGAGGGAAAGAATAACAGAGAATAATTTTTTTTTCTTGGAAAATTCTATACTTAAGTAGTAGTACTTAACAATGTCATAATTGGAGTCACCTTCACTTTCCTTTTCCTTTCAAAGAAGAGCTCTATGAGAACTACTTCTATATAAGGGCACAACTCTTATGAAAAGTTATAGTTTCTTTGAAAAGTAACGTGCAATGATAATTATAACTAAGAGTCATGTCGTTCAACAAACGGATATGTTTTTTAATTGAAATCTGTGACACCTCAGCCCGGCCGTGGTGCCAGCTGTGAGGCCGACGTCCGGGAGATGAATTCTCAGTGGGACGTCCGGATGGGTGGTCAAGATTCCCACATCGCTTGGTGGATGTAAGTTCGGTGATATTTATAAAATTATGAACCTTCCTTGTACAAGGCATTTTAAAGCCGTGATGGCGTCAACACCAAATGGAACTTTACAGTTAAGCGTGTTCGCCCTGGAGCAATCCTAGGATGGGTGACCCACTAGGAAGTCCATGTGGTTTGGGCGACAAAAGCGGACAGTATTGTACAAGGCAGGGGCGGGTCGTTACAAATGGTATTAGAGCCTGCACCAACCGGAAATGTGGGAAATCTCGGCCCCACACGAGGACGTGTGTTCCTAAGTGGGGGAGATTGTGACACCCCAGCCAGGCTATAATGCTGGCTGTGAGGCCGGCGTCCGGGAGATGGAGTCTCAGTGGGACGTCCGGATGGGTGGTCAAAAGTCCCACATCGCTTCGTGGATGTAAGTTCGGTAGTATTTATAAGATTATGAACTTTCCTTGTACAAGGCCTTTTAAAGCCGTGATGGCGCCAACACCAAATGGAACTTCACAGTTAAGCGTACTCACCCTGGAGCAATCCAGGGATGGGTGACCTACTGGAAAGTCCATGGGGTTTGGGCGACAAAAAAGCGGACAATATTGTACAGGGCGGGAGCAGGTCGTTACAAAATCTATATTTTTTTCATAAAATGAGAGTATTATTGACAATCAAAAGTAGACAAAGTACTCTTTATTAAAAGTCACAACTTTAATAACAAATTATAAAGTTTTATACAATAACAATCGTTCTAAGAGTCATGTGCTCATGTCTCTTAGTTCAAATATCATTATAGAATAAGAATATATTCATGGCAATCAAAACTAAACAGACTCTTTACACTTGTATAAATTATATAATATAGATAGATAGCTATAGAAGTCCTTATTCTACCAAACAAGAGTTATTAAAAGAATCTTTTACCACAAAATTCATTGAACTTGGGTGTCAAAAGATGAAAGCTTGAAAGCAATACCATATAACATGAAAGGTGGGGAGAGTACAATTATTCTTAGCACATGATTTCACATCTGAACATGAAAGAAAATAGAGCGAAAGTGAAGTGAAGTTGTGACTCATATTTATAGCCTTGATTATATACTTTGAAAAATAAATATTAATAAGACAGATTAATTTGTTACCTATACAAACTCAAACACCCAAAAAAATGTAAGATACATAATTTCAAAGTCTATATAACATTATATAGCATTACAACGTAAAGTCGATAAATCAAACTTGAGAAATAAATCAAAATTGAGTTTTATTTTGACCCATAAAATGAAAAGTTAAAAAAGCAAAATATGTTATAACATTGATTTTCTATCATTAACCAAACATGAAAAATATTTTAAAAATTCACTTTCTTCTGTATAAATCGAAGTAAAAAAACGTCTCACTCATCTTTTCCTCCCTTTTCCTCCCCTCCTTTTTCTTCATCTCCCCTTCTCTCAATCCGGATTAGGTGTAAAACATCATTTCTATCTTTGAATTTTTAATATTGTAACAAGTCATAAAATGACTTGGGCAAAATTACCAAAAATTAGTTAAAAAGACAAATATGGGCTGATTTAGCCCATTTAGAATGGACTAATCTAATTTACAAGTTATGGTTCATTATTTTGGAAGTGCTAATAGTTATCGTTCATTATTTTAAAAAGTGTTAATGTGTTAGGTCTTTTAATGGACCAAATTGTTCTTATTGATTTACCTTCATTTTTTTTTCTCTCGTTTTTTTCCTAACAATCTCCCTCGTCGCCTTCTCCATCTTCTTCACCAGCTCACCTCCCTCAAATTTCAAGTTCTTATTTTATGTTAATTTCTTTCTCTTTGTTACATTATTAAATAAAATGATCTGATAATGAAACAAATAACAAATAATGTTATCTAACAATGCTATTTGTGTTTTGTTCTTTATGATATCAGATAATATTATCTGATAACATTATTAGATAATATTATCGGCAAAGACCATAGGTAACATTATCTAATAACATTATTTGATAATGTTATGTGTTGGTCTTTATGCAAAAGTATTATTCAATAATGTTATTTATAAAGACCATAGATAATATTATCTAATATAATGTTATCTGATAATATTATGTATTGGTTAATATGTAAGGATATTTTTGAAACCGTGTGTCAAAAGAATTTCCGGCAATAGTTTAGTTTAGATGGACTAATCCTTGTTTTGGACGTTTGACTGAGTCTCTCATCATTTTAACACCACTGATATTCGTTATATAACAAGGAAACGAGGACTACCTTGAAAACTTGAGTGTATGTTTTGAACGGAAGAACAATAAATTGCCTTTTGAACCATAGAATTCAAATAGTGATTATTCTATCACCTTTAAACCAACACACAGATCCATTGATACAAGTCATCAAATGAATGAAGCTCCAAAAGGGTTTTCCTTTTAAAATCACATTAACAGCTCAAGGAAAAACTGGGAGTGAAAGCTGACATAAAGAGGAAAACCCCCCAAAAACAATTGGTACTGTTTCGACAATGTAGCTTTCTAAGTACTTTGTGGTAATTTCTAAGTCTTTCTAACACCATGGGGACTCTGTTCCATAACTATCATTTTTCACAACCAATCATCCTACCAACCACACTCATTGTATACGTAATTGTGTTGGGGTGCGGACAACCTTCAGCAGTGTTTCTAGCCCGATGGTGTAGCGAGATACTGCAGTTAGCATGTAATTAGAGTTATGAGTTTTTTTTAGAGAAAACAGAGGGAGAGGCAAGAGAAAACACAGATCTCAGAGAGATTACGAAAAGACTTGTACTTTTGATTCGATTTCATAGTAGACTACTCGTGTAGCTCCCGTAATTTTTGCTCGCGTTGAGATTTTTCATGTATATCTTTTGTCTTGTATTTTTATTTCTGGTTTTCATTACACACAATTGTTTGTTTATTTCATTCTATGATTTATTGTTCTCAAAATACGTAAGGGCAATTAATAGGCACTGCACGACTAATTCCCCTCCCATCGATGATATTGATTCCACCAATAATCATATCCAAAGCATGACAACAAAGCCCAATGTCGAATGTAATACATAGGCAAACCACTTCCAGTGATATCAAAGTTAATGTTCTTACTTATCTAGTACGCATTCTTCAGATTGAGCCATTTGCGGCTCTGTTGTTTTTGGTTTTGATCCAATATTCTTGGAGAATCTAAGCTTCCTTTCGATATTCAACCAGTACTTCAGAATTCGTTTTTAAGCTTTGTGTTATTTCTTTGTGATTGGTGGATATTCCACATATTATAACGCCCGCCCTAAAGCCTGAATTTCTTCATAAAGTAGGGGAAGTGCATGCGTCAACTAGAACTCTACCCAAGTTGGATTAGGTAGGCTCAAGCTCAATCAATTGCAAGCGAAATAGAAGGGAAATCAAAAAAGAACCTTCGGGTGATGGTTCTTCACAAGTTGTTTTTTTAAGATTTAGGTAGCATTTAAATAGTTCAAGTGGTAATTGTTCTCCTCGTGGCAATGCTGTTTTTTGTGTTAAAAATTTTATTATCTTCTTGTATTAATTTTTCAAATTAATAAAACTTTTTGGAAAAAAGTAGGCATGAAGTTTTTGAACACTTATAAATTCCAAAATCTGTCTTCCAAAGCACCTCTCTCACCCAAACTTGGGCCCAAACCAAGTCCTCCAAAATACGTACCCAGCAGCTAGCTAAGTTGGCCCCAGCTCACATGCATATGTAAAGCCTTGTGAATCTCAACCGTCCACCTAATGCGTACGTACTATATAAGCACCTTCATTTCCAATCGTGGCCCAGCATCAAACAGATCCAGGAAAATGGGTACTTCTGTCTTTTGGCTATGGTCTCCAAATAAGTTGGTACTTTCGATAGTACTTCTAGAGTATCATATGGTGGCACGTCTCGATTTTTAGAGATGTTAATGGAACGTTTCACAAAAATTAAACGACAAAACAAACAACAACACCATGAGCGATCAAACCTAGTACAAAATTCTACCCGTACCCCATTATGTTGATGACAAATGTAAAAAATATGTGCATGTGCATGAAGATGAAAACATGCAAGTGCATAAATAAATGACGGAAAGTAATTAATAACGAGTTACTTCAATCCTTATCAACATTTTTTTCCCGAATGCTTTTGTACGTTTATGCTTCCATACACTAAGTTTGCATACATTATGTTCCCATATACTATGTTCTCATCCCATATGCTCTGCTCCTGTATGTCAATTTCACATTTACTATGCCCTCGTATACTATATTTTCCATTCAATGTGCTCCCGTTCTCCATGCCTCTCTCATCTCATTATAGTCATCTATTCTAAGTTTTAAGTATCACATTTTGAGAAGGCAAGGTACAACACAAGACTCAATATGACTTAAGAAATAGTACGGCTTAAGACAATAACACGCCGGCTCAGGACATAGCACGACTCAAGACAATGTCACGGCTCAAGACACAGAATAGACTTATGCATAGCACAACTCAAAACATCATATCCCTACTTTCTAAAGCCGTAATTTCTCTTTGCATTCCCGGTTCACTTTGGAGATTATGGCGGTGTATGATTACTGTATTCTTAGGAGCTATGTTAATTTATTTACCGAATACGTGTAAATTCCGAGGGATATTTATGTCATTCACTTTCGCACTTTTAATACTCTGAATCAACTTATGTTTTTAAGGTTTTTCAATGATAAGAATGGTCTTATCGTAATTATTGTTTTACTTATTTAAATAACTGAATAAAACATTGTAAATAATGTTCCGAGAAATCGGGGCGAACACATATTATATCTAAAACAATTACATCAAATTCATAACCTATAAATGTTAGGAATTCAATGTCAATATTATGAGTTTATGTGCAGTTTTTTTTTTTTTTGGCTCAACAACTTTATGTATCTCTTACAAAATTTATGACTCTGAAGTTGTTATTAATTCATGTCTAAATATGTAAGTGCTTCTTGTCTAAATAATCTCAATCATCACATAAAGCTTTTAATAATTTGATTTGTTAAAAGATTCTTTTAATTAAAAGACTTATCTTGTCAAAAAAAAGTATATAATAAAGTTAAATTATTAATTATCATGATGAAAAGTTGAGATTGACATGAGAGAAAATGGGTCTTTTCTATATATTTAGGTGTAGAGTTCATATCATTATATGAATTTCGATGGGAAAAGTCAAAAACCAGCAACAACGCCCATAGAAAAATAGCCCACAATATTGTTGTCAAACGAAAACCGCAGCGTCAAGACAAACTTGATTAAATTCGAAAGAGACAACAAAAATCAGCATTAAAGAGGGAATTAAAGAGTCTGGAGGTTCTAGAATATTTGAGCGGATGACCACTCATTAAATTCCCATAATCCTTGTGGGTCCTGCTGTGTATGATATATTGAAAGACGTATTATGCGTCAAAATAATATCATTTTAACGAACAAAATGTTGTTTGAATAGTTAAAATAGTGTTCGGGCCGGCAATAATTTTTGCATCAAAATGACGTCGTTTTATTGCTGTGAAACAAACTCTCCCTTTCCTATTTTATAAAAGGTGTAATTATTTATTGAGCAAGATTCTTCCATCACACAAAGAAATGAGTTAATAACAAGCACTATGCTCGTATACTGCGCATAGATAATCAGAATTTTGTATTGAATTACAAAACAAAATTAATGTTAAAATTATATTAAGAGAGAAAGTTTGAACGTGCACGAGTGAAAGTTGGAAGATTTTTTTTCTCGTGAGTGGAAAAATGAATAAAGTGTGAAATAAAATATTAACGTTGTTATCGATTTTGTGCATTTTTTTCTCAAAACTTAAAAGAAAATATGTCGTGTCTTTTAAATATGCTTAGTGCATAGTATATATAGATTCACTTAGTTATGCGGTTCAAGTCAATGTGTAGTGCTTAAATTTTTTTGAACAATATATATGTGATGCTGTCCATGATAATTAATGTGTTCTATTTTTACGACAATCAAGTTTATAAATGTTGTAAAAGCAACACGTCTATAATATTACAATAGTGGTCGTCACATACTTTTACACAAATACTTACACATGTATACACTGAAATAGAATGTTTACTTTCACACATACTAAATGATATATAATGTAAGTATGCTTGTAAACTTTCATATAAATATATTTGTGTTGCTAATATACATATAAGTTGCCATATTCACTATTTCTATTTAGTTTCAATTCAAGACATGATGTACTTCATAATCAAAGTTGTGTTCCCTTTACGTACTTCATTCATTTGATTCTGTCGTGTATATTTATAAGTTATAAAACATATAACTTGGAAACCAAAAGGACGAAACTTCTTGTTAAATTATGTCCAATTTAATAGTGATTTTGGGATATCGTCACGTCAAAGTTCAACACTTTATATTAATTTTGTGCATAATTTAGGTACTAATTCTTTAATTCACGTGACAGTGCTAAGAGAATACACAATAACAAGAGCTTGGCCGAAAAGCTCTGATCAAATCTGTAATTTTGGTTTGAGCTTGTGTAAATTGAAACTGAACCAAACTATTTTGGTTTGGTTCGGTTTGATTTTTCTGGTTTCGGTTTAGTTTTTGTTCGATTTCAATTTGGTTGGATTTTGATCTAAAATTAAAAAAACTTCTAAAAGACTAGAGGGTCATGTCAAATGGATAAAGCCTGGATTGATTTTTATTTTAAAATCAATTTTTAATTTGATTAGACTTAAGACCAAGTTAAAAAAACTTCTAAAAAATTAAAGTCTAATAAAGTTAATATACAAAATTCTAAATCGTAGTAAAATTAAAACCCCATAAAAAATCGAAGAAAAAAACTAGCTTGAGTCTTTAAAAAATCATGTATAAATCTAGATTTTTTATTTTTTAGGATTTAGTATAAGAACCGGCTCAGTCCGATTTGGTTTGGTTTCTAGATGACTAAAATCCAAAATCGAACCAAAGTTTTTTAGAGATCTCAAACTAGACCAAACTGCCGATTCAGTTTGATTTTTCGGTTTGATTCAATTTTTCGGTTTAAACTTTCACCCCTAAGCGCAGCTCAAATCCTTTAGGCGGTTGAATTACTTGGTTTAGGTTCTTTAATTTCTTATAAATGTAAGAAGGCCCACCTCAAATTGGTATAAAGCCGCAATCTTTTTTGAATTTGTGAATGTTATCTTAATTTTCTTTTTCAAGGTATACATGTTTTTTTTTTTTTTTTTTTTTTTTTGGGGGGGAAGGTATACATGTTTAAAAGGTTTACTTTAGACCACCAAAATTCTTGAACCGGTCCTGTCCATCTTTTTTTGTCTAAGCTAAGCATGAAGCCCGATTAGGTGCAGTAAGTCAAACTTTTTATCTGACACATGTAGAAGTTCAAACATAAGAATTTTGCTAAGTATAAATTGACGTATTATGTTTCTTACTAACGTATTGACATTAGATCAACTATATATTGTCATATTGCATTATATAATTTTTTTTTATAATGAACATATATCAGACATTAGATCAAAAAAAACTTAATACTTATTGCGAAAAGGTATTTGGAGAGCTAGACGTACGCCATTGTATATTGTAATATAAATCGGTCCAGACCACGTAATATATTTGAAGAAAATACTTATGTAGTGTATATTGAAAAGTTAATATTTAAAGAAATACTTATGTAGTGTATATTGAAAAGTTAATATTAGTTTAATATATATATATATATATATATATATATATAGAGAGAGAGAGAGAGAGAGAGAGAGAGAGAGAGATTTTTTTTTAAAGTCGTGGGCTAATAAATACTAGTTAAGATTATTGTGTATTATTTATTGGAGTACTGAATTTCTACCGTTAGATGAATACGATCTCAACCGTTCTTGTGAAAATATGTTTAGTGGATCTCACACTGTCTTGATTTGCATTATGGATATTTATTAACACCGTAAAAGCTGCTATTCTTATATTTATTGTATTTACTACAATCCTTATATTTAGCTTTTGCATTTTCAAAATGAGAGTTTGTTTAAAAATAAAAGCAGAAGATCACATAATAGCTACTACCATCTTTGCACAATCATGAGGGCCGAAGCATACAATCATGTGAAAAGAGCACATTATGTACACATTGTGTCATCTACCTACGCCTGGTTATCTCACCGTCATGAAAACTGTCCCTATCCTAACTTTTTTCCTATTGAAACAATCTCGAAACTCAACTCTCCTCCCTGATGGTTCATCTTGCAGGGTGTTTGGTGATGGTGGTGAGAAATCGTTAATAATATAGATCACCTCATATTTTTTTCGAGTCCTCATATTTAGACCCATGATCACGTCATTGGAGTTGGAAAGGTAGAAGGTATCGCACTCTGACTCAAAACTCAAGATATATATAGTAGACTTATGTATATACTATACATTAATAACTAGAAGAGTCTAACGAACAAACTCTCGAAATTGTGATCTAGCCATTCTACCCAAGTCGCAGTGGCGAACATACGCGTTGATACCATTTCTAACACCCCAATTTTTGGCAATTTTTTTTCTTTTATTCTTTTAAATACCATTTTATTTGTAAAAATAATTTATTAAAAGAAAATCAACTTTTATTCATTAAATAAAATGAAATAATTTTTAACATTTAAGGTAAACCGAGTTTAAAGGTGAAATGATAAAAATAACATTCTGGATTTGCATCTAAGTTTAAGATAAATAATTCACAAAGCGAATCTAAATGTATGACAATCATGTCAATGTCTTCCCATCGGTAGTTTTTTACTCCGCCTGTTTTGCTGGTTCCTCAATCTTCACACTTATATCTGACATATGAAATGTCAGGGATAGAAAAGTTGTAGAATTGAATTTTGACACTAAGTAAAAATGGTTACCAAAAAATCAAACCCAAAAGAAGTAACAGGAACAAGAGAATATATGAAATTAACTGAACATAAAATAAGATGCACAACAGAATATATAAATTTAATTGAACAACAATTAACTTGACAATAATTAACTCAACCATAATCACAACAAGTGTTGTAATTGAATAACGTAGTAAAGAAATATGACAATAAATTATATATATTTTTCTTTTAATCGGGCCGATGCTTGTGAAAATCTATTCAACATAAGTACATGGCACAATGGTCGGTGGAAATCTAACTCATGGAGCAAATATGTGGAAATCAAACCCCTATAACTCACCTCGGGACTCAATCCCGGTACTATATATAACCATTACCTTTTGGGACTTGGTATAGATTAACGTCCAAGACAGTCAAGCACACCGAATATAGATCAACATATATAGGCCGTTGACCGAACCGGCAAAGTGTGTGTCGTTAGGGTGCCGGCCTTGGGTCAGTGGTTTAATTTCATAAAACATGACTTTTTCTCAAAATATGTAAAATGAGTATAATGGATAGTCCGGAGTATCGATCCACAGGGAAACGAACGTTGGATTTAAAGAATTCGCAAATTGGTGTTTTCGACGTTTCGGACATCAACCTCAAATTCGTTTGGGGATTTTGTTAACAATTATACTACTAAAAGAGGGAAAAACTAGATTAAGGAGTGGGGTTAAGTCCTAAGGTTTGGGTTTGGTCTATTCCAATTCTTCCGTCGGTCTATCTCTTCTCCTTATAACTCAATCTATCCCCCGTGTCAGGTTTTAGATCGGAAAATACTTCGATGAAAATCAGGATTTTAATTCACAAAATGGTTTGATGGATCCTTCAAGTTCAAGAAAATAGGATTAAAAGATGAAGGACGTCGATTCAAGTATTAGATATACCAACTCTAAGGATGGCTATAACTAAGCAAGAACTTAACACTTCATTTTTGTTTCAATATGTAAAACTTAGAAAGATCCATCGATGGCATTAATACATATGGAGAAGATTTAGACCAACATAGTTTTGAAATAGACTTCACATTTAGACTTAACCCACACTAATTTAGCTACTCATATTAATCATGAACATGATATAAGTAAAGGAAAACATGATAAAACAAACTTATCTAAGGACAATAAGAAAGATTTAATCAAAACTATACTAGAAAACACTAAGAACAATCAGATTTTAAGGTAAGAAAATACTAAAATGGAACTATATGAGTGAAACTTACCCAAAACTTAAATGATTCCAAGAGAGTACAAGGATCTTCAAGCATAAAACAATAAAGATTAACAAACTTACTTTAAAACTTGAAGAACAATGAAGAACAAATGTAAAAGGCAAAAAGGGAGGCAAGAAGAGCTCTTAAGAAGTTAATAATCTGGTATATTCTATGTGTTGTTATGAGAGAGAGACCCCTTAGCCAAAAGTAAACAACCTAATTAAAATATCCTACCAAAAACCTAGGCTATTACAAGACTACCCTTCAAAAAGGCATAATGGAAGCTTCTTATTCCTTTCCCCAGGCTGAAAATCCCTTTTGTCCCCTGATTTGGCACACAAATCAAGGCAAGGTGGTCCCCAAAGGTCAGCCATCCCAAGGCAAAAGTTTGCTTTTGTCGAACTTGATACACCGGTGTCAAGGTATTGAGGCACCGGTGCCTCTGGTGCTCTGTATCTGGTATTGTTGTGAAAGGAGTGACACCGGTGTAAAGGAATTGAGGCACCGGTGTCACTATGGCTCTGTATCTTGATCTTCTTTGCATTTGGCAAAGACACCGGTGTAAAGGATTTGAAGGCACCGGTGTCTTGAACACTCTGTATCATCCTCCTTTCATTGCCATTGGCAGAGACACCGGTGTATAGAACTCAGAAGCACCGGTGTCTTGGACACTCTGCATCTTGGCCTTCACTTGGAATAAGGGGGAGACACCGGTGTCACTGGAATTGAGCACCGGTGTCCTTTGGTCTCTGTATTTTGGCTTCATCAGTGGAATAAAGGGGAGACACCAGTGTCAAGGGATTGGAGCACCGGTGTCACTGAGCCTCTGGACATTGCTTCTCCCAACCAAGTTCGGCTTCGACCATTCGGATCTCGTTTGACTTTTGAAGAGTTGATTTAGGCACATCAGGGTTCTCTTTTCTCTGTTTGACCTGCACGGGACATGAGATACCTTTTCGTGCAATTATCAAGTATAAACATGGAATAATACGTGCACGCAAGTTAAAATAGACGTGTTGAGCCGTAAAATACACAATAACATGCGCTTATCACACCCCCCAACTTGAAGGTTACTAGTCCCTAGTAACTAATCAGGCAATCATGTCTCCTCAATGATGCAAGTGAACGATCATATGCTTTTTGTAGTTTCCCAAGCGATTAGGATCATCGGCTAACACATCCAACTCGTGCATAGTGTTATGAACCCAAGTTGAACAATTCCGATCATTAGATGTGTGCAAAGTGTATGGTTTCCGATCTCTCTCACTCATAAAAGGGATTCTCTCCAGAATATGGCAATAGTCACTTCCCCTTAGTGCGCACAATGATGCAAAAGCGAACAAGAGGCTAAGCATTCCACAGAATTCAATAGGCAAGAAGTATGTACGCACACAATTCACAAGGAATAAGAGAAGAAACGGTTACCATACATTCTACACTACAATGCATATAATTGGGAATCCAAAACACGCTTAAGATCAAAAAGGACTTTAAAGCTTAGATTGATTCGGTTTTCAAAGAGATGTGTACAAAAACAGTGCCGGCATACAATGAATGGTTTAGGTCATAACTATCCCAAATTTTTGCCGGCACTACCCACTACTCAATGCCATATATGTGATAACGCAAAAAACAAATAGGAAAATGACAAGTAGAAAACCACCGACTCCAATCTGACATATGAACCTAAGCTATCTCTCCCAAGGCCAAGTCGGGTGTGTGTAGTAAGCAATCACTGCTCCGGTGGTGGGGGCACATACACAACCAGTGCCTTTTCTAACCCTGCATCAGCTTCAATAGACCCACCCTCTGCTGAATCACTCAAATAGATCACATCAGTACCGGCAGGAGATTCAGAAGCATGGGTGGAGGGTGGATTAGTGGCATGTCTCACAGAAGGCCCAGGGGGTGTATCATCCCCAACCTCTTCAGTCTCGGATAGCATCGGTGTCATCACTTTCTTCTTCCCTTTTCCCCTTTCTCTGTCTTTCAGCTCTAGAGCGTCATGAGAAGCCTTGGTGCGATGCTCCGGGAGATTTCTAGCAAAACTCTTCCTTTCTCCCTCCTTATCACTCTCATCTCCACTTTCACTGTCACTCCTTGCACTGCCCGTCTCGCTTTCATTCAATTCATCTTCCTCCTCCTCATTCTCATCATCTTTGCTTTCTTCACTCTCCTCATCCGAGCTTTCCACAAATTTCTTGCCTGCCAACTCGCCCATATACTTTGCCGTGAACCGGGCAATGCTCAAACACTTCCGGATCTTCCTATCCGCCTTGTCCTGCCTTTTATGCACCTTTTTAAGCTCGTCCAAGATTAAGGCTTGGCGTTGGACAATGATTTCATTCCACTGTTCTTGTCTTTCTCGAGGGTTTTTGGATTTCGGTGCTTTCACATCGGAGTGGAAATCAGGCTTGGAGTGTTTATTGGATAGTGCATGGCTTTTGGCTTTGGAGGTTTCAGTGATTGGCCCGAGCACTCCCTCAGTCATCTTCTCACCCGCCCTTTTTGGCACCTTATGTTGCAAACAGAAATGAGTAACCATGGCCGGGAAGATTAAATTTGCTGTTGCACTTGCCCTTTCTTTGAAGTATACCATCTCTTGGAAGATGGTTCGGCCGAAATCTATCACTTTGCCCAACATAAACGCATGCATGAAGGCTATAGTTCGAGGGGGTACCCTTTTGTCACTTGCCAAACGGTACACATTGTGCTTCATGATTTTGTTGAGTAGCCGGTAATCCTCCTTTAATCCCCCGGGTGTGAATCTCCCCTTATACCCCTTTGGATTTGTCATAACCCTCTTGGCAAACATCTTCCCATCAAAGGATGCCGGATCAAAAGCATATTTGGGAATGATAACGGTCTCCGGATCGGGTATGGGGCATTGCAAGTAGTCGGATATCCTCTCAGCTGTGATCCATACGTTGACTCCCCTCACCTCCGCCACCATTCTTGGTTCGGAGGTGTTCGCATTTTCTAATCTCACTGACCGATAGAACCCTTCAACCATTCCTCGAATATATCCCGGGACAACTTCGAAGAACCGGGTCAATTCCCTTTGGTCCAATCTTTGGACAATCGCATTCGAATCACCCAAACTCTGCCTTAAGACTTGCCTTTCGCAGGTAACATTCTTCTTCTCAACCTTTTCTTCCCATTCTGTCTGTCCCTTATCCCCCTCATCTGTGATTCTCTGTCTCTTGCTCTTAGACCCACTCTCTTCCCCTTGATTTTTTCGTTTAGAACCACTCGGGGCCTTCGAAGCAGGAGATTTCCTAGGAGTTGGCTTAGTTTTTGACCTAGAGCGGGAAGTAGAGGACATAGGAGCTTTCCCTTTGCCCTTTGGAATGGCCATGGATGCGTTCTCAAGTTTCCTCCATATGGGATCGTCATTATCTGAGTCGGATTGTGGCGGGGTATCATTTGGATTGGGCTCTCTAATGGAGATGCCCTGGCTTTTACGCTTAACCATTTTGAAACACAGAGGGAGAGGATCAAACTTACCCGGAGTGATTCACACAAAGAGATGGAGCCCTGGTCACTGTTGAACTCAAAACCCTAACACCCAAACCTTCTGTTACCGTCGAACCAGAGGAGGAGAGAGAACCAGGCGAGGAGGAAATGGAATAAGGGTTGCGGTGGTTGTAGGAGAGGGAGATGGTGCGGTGGTTGTAGGAGAGGGAGATGGGAGGCAGAGAGATGGGAGAGAGAGATGGTCGGCTTTATAGAGAGAGAGAGAGAGAGAGAGAGAGAGAGAGAGAGAGAGAGAGAGAGAGAGACAAACCGGTGTATGAGGAGAGAGAGAGAGTTGAAACGGCGTATGAAGAACCGGTGTAACCCTTCAGAAGTTATAACATTTGGGGTTCTATAACCTTGATATTTTTTTTTAAACTTTCCTCACGAGGCACCGGTGTAACGGTTTAGAGGCACCGGTGTCATGGAGACTCTGTATCTCAGTGGGTTGTGCTTGTGTATAGGAGACACCGGTGTCATGGTTTCTGAAGTACCGGTGTAATATGCTCTCTGTATCTCAATTTTTCCTGTTTTGAAGAAGAAGTACCGGTGTAACCATTTCAGGGGCACCGGTGTCAAGACCTCTCTGCATTTCAGTTTCTCTTGTGGAACAAAGCGAGGCACCGGTGTAACAAATTGGAGGCACCGGTGTCTTTACCATTCTGTATCTCATCCATAGTGATGTAGAGTGAAGTACCAGTGTAACCAAATCAGAGGCACCGGTGTTAAGACCATTCTGTATCTCTTGAATTCTGATCTGTAGTGGAGAGCACCGGTGTCATGGAAATGAGGCACCGGTGCTTTTGGGCTCTGTAAAATTCCTTTTTTTGAGATATTTCCTCCCGATTGCAATACAACACACACACCAACAACAAAATCCCATCCGACCTTATCTCATCCGGTTTCCTAAGCTTGTTTCAATGGATATAAATTGGACAAGGATCAAATCAAGGTCAATGAGACTCATATGTGGTACGGATCATGGAAGATGGCCTTTTATCATTTCTCAAATGTTTCATGGATTCCACAATGATGCACACAAGTGTAAAACATGAGTAAACACGCAGCTGTAGAACAAAGAGATAGATGAATTCAACTCTGTGGCGTAGAATGGTTTAACATTGGATCTCCGCTCACAACTTATGATTCCAAATTGTTCAACAAAGTTCATGGTCAATGCACGTGTAGTGAAATAGCAATTCTTGTTCAATGGTATGCTTATGGGAACATATGTCAAGTTACTTGCAAGCATTTCAGGAGAGGATTGCCTAATACAAAGATATGCCAATTTGTATTTATTTTTTCAAAATTTTTCATGCTAAAAAGGGACTAAAACAACTAAAACAACAACGGGCTAACACACTAATGAATCAATCTCCCCCCCCCCCCAACTTAAAGTTTGCATTGTCCTCAACGCAAAGAGATAACTCATCTTAAAGCATAAAGAGAGGGACGATCATACCCGCGAGGTGGAATGTCAACCACCCTATACCTCGACCAAGTTTGAGGATTTCTCGTCACGTGCACTGTTTGTCATTGGAAGGGCTTCCAAGGTGTACTCTTTCGGCTCCATCTTGTGGACCATAGCTAGTCACATAGGATCATCGCCGGAGTTTTGTTGGACTAACAACCGTAGCACATAGCTACACCCATGACTTTGGGCTCTTGAATGCCGCAATCACCCCGTACTTAGACCCAAACTACGAAGGCTGATGTGGTAGCGTGTACACCTTGCGAAGACTGAACCACCAACTACCTACTAAGAGCAAACATAACTTCATGGAACACAAAATTTCATTAGCGGGTTAGTCCAAAAATGACAATAAATGAAAGTAAGCAATAAATCCACCAACTTCTTCACGCGAAGGACACGAGTACTACTTTTCTTCCTTGTCAAAGGCTGTGTTTCCCTATTGTTTGAAGGACAGTATGCGTGGGGTTCAACAATATCTTGAGAAGTAGCGCCATCATCTAATAGGCTACCACTTCCTTTGGAGGGGGTCCCCCCAAATTTCTTACCCCTTCATTCCGCTTTGAAGCAATCTCCACAGAACTTGACACTAAAGCCGAAAGGATTCAGATAGATTTCTCATTGTCCACGCGCCTGCCGTCAGACCCAACCTCAAGGTACTACATACGTAGCTTGACAAGGTGACTATACCAGACCATCTGATGCCGTTCGAGCACGGCAAACACTGGAGGTATCACATACTCCATGGATTTATAGTCTCCTAGACTTCAAATACAGCTCACGGACCCAAAGGATTGGGGTCCACATTGTTCACATCGGACCCGTCATAGACCGGGTCTCTCAATTCCTCAACGGATTCCTTAGGATCAAATTTTTTAATGTAAGGCTTTAACCGGTGACCATTCACCTTAAAGGTTGTTCCATTCTTGGGGTTCTCAAGTTCAACCGCTCCATGAGTGGAGACGGTTTTCACAATGTAGGGACCTCCCCACCGGGATCGCAATTTACCCAGAAATAAATGCAACCTCGAGTTGTATAATAAGACCTTTTGGCCCGGGATGAACGTTTTCCGGACAATGTTCTTGTCGTGAAAGGCCTTAACCTTACACTTGTAGATGTGGGCATTGTCATAAGCATCCCGGCGTATTTCTTCAAGCTCATCTAATTGGAGCTTGCGGTGGGCACCGGCTTCGGGCATCCGATAGTTTAATTGTTTGATAGCCCAAAAAGCCTTGTGCTCCATTTCCACCGGTAAGTGGCAAGCTTTGCCATATACCAAGCGGTAGGGAGACATGTCCAACACGGTTTTGTAGGCAGGTTGGTAAGCCCACAAAGCATCAATTAGTCTAAGAGACCAATCTTTGCGATTCGGGTTTACCGTTTTCTCAAGGATGTGCTTGATTTCACGGTTGGCCAATTCAGCTTGTCCATTGGTCTGTGGGTGGTAGGCAGTGGACACTTTGTGGTTTACCCCATATTTCTTGACTAAGGCTTCCATAGGGCGATTGCAGAAGTGTGTGCCTTGATCACTAATAAGGGCTTAGGCATCCCAAATCGGGAGAAGATGTTCTCCTTAAGGAATCGGACCACAACAGAGTGGTCATTGGTTCGGGTTGGAATGGCCTCCACCCACTTGGACACGTAATCCACGGCTAACAGAATGTAAAGATTTCCAAAAGAATTGGGAAAAGGACCCATGAAATCGATGCCCCAACAATCGAAAACTTCAATGATTAAGATAGGTTGTAGGGGCATCATGTTACGCCGGGATAAAGCACCCAACTCTTGACAGCGCGGGCAAGCCTTGTAGAATTCAAAGGCATCCTTGAAGATGTGAGGCCAATAGAAGCCACACTGCAGAATTTTAGCAGCTGTCTTCTTCGAGGAAAAATGCCCGCCACATGCCTCGGTGTGGCAAAAGGTCAAGATTGACTTTTGTTCATCATCGGGCAAACACCGCCGGACAATCTGGTCCGGGCAAAATTTAAAGAGATAGGGATCATCGAAGACGAATCTCCTCACCTCAGCCAGAAATTTTCTCCTATCTTGAGGAGTCTAATGTGATGGGAGTTGTCCCGTGGCCAAGTAATTGGCAATATCAGCATACCACGAGCAACTTGAAATGGCCAAGAGTTGCTCATCGGGAAAGGAGTCGGGAATGGGTATGTTAGAGGTGTGATCCTCAAACTCGAGGCGAGACAAATGGTCTGCCACGACATTCTCAACCCCCTTTTTATCTTTGATGGTCAAGTCAAACTCTTGCAACAGAAGTACCCACCGAATGAGCCGAGCCTTGGCATCGGGCTTAGTGAGCAGATATTTAAGAGCTGCATGGTCGGTGTAGACTATTATAGGTGATCCGATGAGATAGGATCGAAACTTGTCTAAAGCAAAGACAACCGCCAACAACTCTTTCTCGGTGGTCGTGTAATTCATTTGAGCATCGTTCAAGGTCTTGCTCGCATAAGAGATTACACAAGGAACTTTGTCTCTTCGTTGGCCAAGCACAGCGCCTATAGCATAGTCACTGGCATCGCACATGAGCTCAAAGGGCAAGTTCCAATCGGGTGATCGCACGATTGGAGGAGTAGTGAGACTGATTTTTAGTTGTAAAAAAGCCTCCTCGCAATCTTGTGTCCACTCGAAAGGTGTGTCCTTCGTAAGTAAACGACACAACGGACGAGATATGGCGCTAAAGTTCTGAATAAAGCGCCGATAGAATCCAGCGTGTCTAAGGAAAGAACGGATATCCTTGACACACTTAGGGGTAGGTAACTTAGAGATGAGCTCTATTTTTGATTGATCCACCTCAATCCCCTTCGAAGAAATGATGTGACCGAGGACAATACCGTGAGTGACCATGAAATGGCACTTCTCCCAATTTAGAACCAGATTTTTCTCCTCACATCGAACTAGAACCCTCTCAAGATTCTCCAAGCAAGACTCAAAGGAGTCCCCGAACACAGAAAAATCATCCATGAACACCTCTACAATTTTCTCAATCATGTCGCTAAAGATGCCCGACATACACCGAGAGAAGGTGCCATGGGCATTGCAAAGCCCGAAGGGCATGCGACGATATGCAAAGGTGCCGAATGGACATGTGAAAGTTGTCTTTTCTTGGTCTTCCAGAGAGACCTCTATCTGATTATAGCCTGAATACCCGTCTAGGAAATAGTAGAAAGCATGGTCAGCCACCCTCTCTAACATTTGATCAATGAAGGGAAGAGGGAAGTGGTCTTTCCGGGTGCCGGCATTGAGTTTTCTATAGTCGATGCAGACGCGCCAACCGGTGACCACTCGAGTGGGAATCAACTCCCCACTCTCATTCGGCACAACAGTGACGCCAGACTTTTTTGGCACAACCTGGATGGGGCTGACCCATTTACTATCGGCTGTCGGGTATATGATACCCACCTCCAGTAACTTTAGAACCTCATCTCTCACCACATCTCGCATGATCGGGTTCAAACACCGTTGAAATTGGCGAGATGGCTTAATATCATCCTCGAGATAGATGCGGTGAGTACACAATAGCGGGCTGATCCCATGAATATCAGCAATGGTCCACCCTAAAACAGATTTGTGGGCCCTCAGAATTTTCAATAAAGCAGCTTCTTGGGGATTATCCAGGCTGGATGAGATCACAACCGGGAAAGTTTCAAAATTTCCCAAGAAAGCATACTTCAAGGTAGATGGTAAACTTTTGAGCTCGGGCTTGGGTGGTTTAACAGAAGATGGTAGAGCCCGAGCTGTCGGTGGTGGTAGTTTTTCAAAGGTGGGCACCCACTTTTCAGTACCCAACACCTCTTCTTCATTCAGGAGGGAGTAAATGTACTCAACCTCGAGAGAATCTAAAAACTCAGTCTCTTCTACAGTAAGCATAGCCTCTAGGGGGTCGGTAAAGAGATGACAATCGACGTGCTCTTGAACAAGTGCGTCAATAACGCTCACATCACGGATGTCATCATCATCCCCCATTTGGCTCCCAATGTTAAAAATGTTGAGCTCAAGAGTCATGTTCCCAAACGTCATTTTAAGTAGCCCATTTCGACAATGGATCACTGCGTTGGATGTGGCCAAGAAAGGCCTTCCAAGTATGATGGGCGTTTGGGCTTGCAGATTTGACGTGGGACAAGTATCAAGGACTATGAAGTCCACCGGATACACAAAGTTGTCCACTTGGACAAGTACATCTTCCACCAATCCCCTTGGTACCCGGACACTACGGTCGGCTAATTGGAGGGTCACCGAGGTTGGTTTCATGTCCCCCAACCCAAGTTGCTCATACACCGAGTATGGCAACAAATTCACACTAGCCCCCAAGTCAAGCAGGGCTTTCTCCACTATCTTCCTTCCAACCCTCACAGAAATTGTAGGACAACCGGGGTCCTTGTATTTGGGTGCAATGGGGGTTTGGATAATCGAACTCACTTGTTGAGTAAAGAACACCTTCTTTTGCACGTTGTGCTTGCGCTTGATTGTGCACAAGTCCTTCAAAAATTTGGCATAAGAAGGTATTTGCTTGATTGCATCAAGCAACGGGATATTGATCTTAACTTGCTTGAAAAGCTCAAATATCTCGTTGGAGTTCGTCAACTTAGGTAGAGGCCTCAATCTTTGTGGGAATGGGGCCGGCATTGGGCAAGTTGAGACCATGGGTTCTCCCATAGGAGCAGATGTGGATGCGGAATTGGGGGGAGATTGAGGCAAAACACTCACTGGGTTATCATCTTGGGGTTGTGGAGTAGGCACCGGGGGAGGAGTGGGGATTGTTTTTGGGAGAATGGTCTTATCGACCTCTTTCCCACTCCTCAAGGTGGTGATGGCCTTAGCTTGTTCCACATTTGATTCCGAAGGAGAATTTCCTTGTACAGAATGTTGACCTTGGGGATTTGCTTGAGGTTGGGCTGGAAACTTCCCTTTTTCATGTTGCATGGTCCCCAATGTGGTGGTCAACTTAGTGAGTTGGGAGCGAATGTCCCCAATGGCTTGAGTGTCTGTTCATTGACATTTGCTTACCCTTGCATGAACATTTGCAAGGTATCCTCCAAGCTTCGCCGGTTAGGCGGTTGGTAAGAGTTGGGACCCGTGGAGGGACCTGGAGGATTGTAGGAATTTGGTGGATACCGCGGTGGTGCCGGCCCTTGTGCATTTTGATGGGCCGGATATTGTCCTTGGAATCCCGGGGGTCCTTGGGGTTGTGCACCCGCCTCATTGTTCCTCCAACTAAAATTGGGATGATTTCTCAATCCCGGATGGTAGGTGTTGTTGAAGGGCACGTTGGTAGGCTTTTGCCCTTGGTGAAGGGCGTGGACCTCAGCATGGTCCGGACCATGAAGTACCTCTTTGAAAGCAGGTATGGTTGGACAGATATTGGTAGTGTGATCCATGGTGTCACAAATGGCACAAGCCTCCCCGGGCTTTGAAATAGAAGAGACCTTATTCACCCTATTTATCTCCAATTTCTCTAGTTTCCTAGAGAGGTGGTCGAGGCGTTTACTGATGTCCTCCTCGTCCCTAGGCACGTATTTTCCCATGGTTCCATGTTGAGTGGGGGGTTTGTAATAGCGATCATTAATAATCCCATGATTGGTTATTCTCCGCTAGCTCATCTAGATAAGCTAGAGCCGCGGAGGCTCCTTGGTTCAGAAATTCTCCACTAGTCATTAGGTTGATGAACTGGCGATTGCGGACTGATATGGCTTCATAGAAAAAAGTCACAATCTGCCAATCCTCATACCCGTGATGAGGCACAGCGAGGAGACGCTCTTTATATCTCTCCCAACATGAACAGAAAGATTCGTTGGGGATTTCCTCGAAATTTTGAATTTTCTTTTTTAAGATGGTGGTACGGTGCAGTGAGAACCATTTTTTGTGGAATTCTACCTGCATTTCCACCCAACTTGTCACCGAATGGACTCTCAAGGAGAGAAACCATCGCTTGGCTTTATCCTTGAGAGAAAAGGGAAAGAGCTTCAGACGTGCCGTCTCAAGGTGGGCGGTCACGTTGGTGAAAGTGTTCACCACCTCCTCAAACTCTTTGATATGCATATAACAGTTCTTCGATTCCATCCCATAGAAGGTAGGTAACATGCCAAGCATGTTAGGCTTAACATGGAATTGTTGCCCTTCGGGAGTATCGGTAGGAAAGCGGATGCATGAGGTGGTGGTGGTGTAAGTGGGGTGCAAGTAATCCCGCATGGTGCGTCCCATAGGTGCGTCATTGGCCTCATGGTGTTCGGCCATTGGATTGAAAGGAAGATTGTCTTGGCGAATTAGCCGATGTGTCGCGTCACGAGTGTAAACACTCATACACCAAAGACAGTCTCCAAATCAATCAAGTATGAGTTAAAAGAAAAGAAAATAAAATCTGCAAATTACACGTCCCTTTGGCTTGCGTTACACCTTAGGTTTACCAATATGGGTAGGTTAAAGGTTTCCGCCAAAAAAACTTGCACTTTGCAAAATCTGCGATTATTTAAAAACAACTATTCAGAGTTCCCCGGCAACGGCGCCAAAAACATGACCGAACCGGCAAAGTGTGTGTCATTAGGGTGCCGGCCTCGGGTCAGTGGTTTAATTTCATAAAATAGGACTTTTCCTCAAAATATGTAAAATGAGTATAATGGATAGTCCGGAGTATCGATCCACAGGGAAACGAACGTTGGATTTAAAGAATTCACAAATTAGTATTTTCGACGTTTTGGACGTCAACCTCAAATTCGTTTGGGGATTTTTTTAACAATTATACTACTAAAAGAGGGAAAAACTAGATTAAGGAGTGGGGTTAAGTCCTAAGATTTGGGTTTGGTCTATTCCAATTCTTCCGTCGGTCTATCTCTTCTCCTTATAACTCAATCTATCCCCCGTGTCGGGTTTTAGATCGGAAAATACTTCGATGAAAATCAGGATTTTAATTCACAAAATGGTTTGATGGATCCTTTCAAGTTCAAGAAAATAGGATTAAAAGATGAAGGACGTCGATTCAAGTATTAGATATACCAACTCTAAGGATGGCTATAACTAAGCAAGAACTTAACACTTCATTTTTGTTTCAATATGTAAAACTTAGAAAGATCCATCAATGGCATTAATACATATGGAGAAGATTTAGACCAACATGGTTTTGAAATAGACTTCACATTTAGACTTAACCCCACACTAATTTAGCTACTCATATTAATCATGAACATGATATAAGTAAAGGAAAACATGATAAAACAAACTTATCTAAGGACAATAAGAAAGATTTAATCAAAACTATACTAGAAAACACTAAGAACAATCAGATTTTAAGGTAAAAAAAATACTAAAATGGAACTATATGAGTGAAACTTACCCAAAACTTAAATGATTCCAAGAGAGTACAAGGATCTTCAAGCATAAAACAATAAAGATTAACAAACTTACTTTAAAACTTGAAGAACAATGAAGAACAAATGTAAAAGGCAAAAAGGGAGGCAAGAAGAGCTCTCAAGAAGTTAATAATCTGGTATATTCTATGTGTTGTTATGAGAGAGAGACCTCTTAGCCAAAAGTAAACAACCTAATTAAAATATCCTACCAAAAACCTAGGCTATTACAAGACTACCCTTCAAAAAGGCATAATGGAAGCTTCTTATTCCTTTCCCCAGGCTGAAAATCCCTTTTGTCCCCTGATTTGGCACACAAATCAAGGCAAGGTGGTCCCCAAAGGTCAGGCATCCCAAGGCAAAAGTTTGCTTTTGTCGAACTTGATACACCGGTGTCAAGGTATTGAGGCACCGGTGCCTCTGGTGCTCTGTATCTGGTATTGTTGTGAAAGGAGTGACACCGGTGTAAAGGAATTGAGGCACCGGTGTCACTATGGCTCTGTATCTTGATCTTCTTTGCATTTGGTAGAGACACCGGTGTAAAGGATTTGAAGGCACCGGTGTCTTGAACACTCTGTATCATCCTCCTTTCATTGCCATTGGCAGAGACACCGGTGTCTTGGACACTCTGCATCTTGGCCTTCACTTGGAATAAGGGGGAGACACCGGTGTCACTGGAATTGAGCACCGGTGTCCTTTGGTCTCTGTATTTTGGCTTCATCAGTGGAATAAAGGGGAGACACCGGTGTCAAGGTATTGGAGCACCGGTGTCACTGAGCCTCTGGACATTGCTTCTCCCAACTAAGTTCGGTTTCGACCATTCGGACCTCGTTTGACTTTTGAAGAGTCGATTTAGGCACATCAGGGTCCTCTTTTCTCTGTTTGACCTGCACGGGACATGAGATACCTTTTCGTGCAATTATCGAGTATAAACATGGAATAATACGTGCACGCAAGTTAAAATAGACGTGTTGAGCCGTAAAATACACAATAACATGCGCTCATCAGCCGTCCAGCACAACAAGTACAAATCAACGTATTTAGACCGTCCAACACCTCGAGTACATATCAACGTGTCAAGTTTGTCCAGCACCCCCAAACTAATGTCCCTAATGCTTAGTCTAGATTTTCCCCAATTCATTTAGTTAAGTCAATTCTCTAAAAAATCGGGCAGCATAACGACTGTACCTGGCATCAACATTGTCAATAATAATCAGAATCACGCAAATCTAGCCCAACGACAATAATCTAATATTATGATCCCAAATGTAGCACAAGAAGTATGCAAACATTAACAACATGTAGTAGATACTTATGTGTAGTGTACATGCATTTTGAGAATGTATAAACTATCTGAAACGGAGCTCGTAGGCTCGAACATCGATTAGAAAACTTTAGGAAACGTTTTGATTTTTTTTTCTGCAGCTTGCTCAAGTGACCGCAGGTTGATTGAGTGGCCAAAATAGGCTTACTGTCCAAATTTTAAAAATTAAAAATTTTCAGAGCTCGCTTGAACAACCCCAGCTTGCTCGAACAACCTATTAAAAAATGTTTTTTTTTTTTGTTGAGAATATCAAATTTTGAAAACCAACCTCGCTCGAGTGACCCTAGCTCGCTCGAGCGAGCCATCATTTTTTTCAGAATATGAAAATTCTAGATCTGAAATTCTGGGGTCAAATAGCAACCCTAAAACATGCATAAACCCATTAGAAAAACAAAAGTTGAAACAGAAAAAATACATCATAAGGGTTGAAAGATAAATATTCATACCTCAATTGATTGGAAAACGTGCAGAACAAAGGTTGAATAGCTGAAAATTTGGACAAAATCTCATTGAGGCAGCACTTTTCCCTTCTTCCTCAAGAGCCCACTATACCTCTCTCTACAACTATCTAGGCCTTGTTTGGTAACACTTCCTGTTTTCTGTTTTCTATTTTCTGTTTTCTATTCTTCAGTTTCCGTTTTCTGTTTTTAAAAACGAAAATAAAAAACATGTTTGTTTGTACCTTATTTTTTTTATTTTTTGTATTACTGAAAACAGAAACATGTTTGGTATGCCCCCAAATATCTTTTTTTTTTCCGATTTGTACTAACAAAATAATACTACAAATAAATATTTTTCAATAACAAAATATATTACATAAGCAAACTAATTTCATTCTAAAGTCAATCCAGAATAGTTGTACAAAAGTGAATTAAAATCAAGGGACTACAAATGAATAATGAATGGGATTTGTTAAACAAAAAGACAAATAATCACTAGAGAAAGAAAACTGCAACATCATAAATGTTGCAACAAATGAATATCCAAAAGAATCAAGGGACTACATCACTACCCAATAACAATACCACTTGATTTGATTTCTCCAAAAGAGCAAATGCACACAATCCCCAGCACTCCCATGTTTCATTTCCCATCCCTTCTCTAACACAATTTAGCCCTAGAAACAAGTCAGAAGAAGTTGTAGGAAGAGGCATCCAATGGATGAATGAGGTATGTTAGAACTAGGGCCACAAGCATCAGGACATAAGCAACTCCCTGGTCAACAGAAGTGCCTGCAAGAGACAATAACTACATGTAAATCAACAAAATACAAAAGTGCTAACAGAAGATAAACAAAGGAAAATAAATGGATGAGTCCAACGTGGAACATGCCAAGAACCACCCCTACTGAGAACAACATAAAAAGAAACAGAAACACCACTTGCAGAGAAACACGCTCCACTATAAGGAGGGAAAAAAAGGTTATATACGAGTTGAGAAGTATATGATTACCAACTGACATGGGACATTCTTTGCAACACCACTTTTATAAGCTTGGCAAATGTTGAAGAGTTCAACTCAAATTAATTGACTGTGAGTGGAGGAGTTCCTCAGGCTCATATACCAGCTTCAAATTGTGATGAGTAAATGTTGTGAGACATAACCGCTCCTACCTCACCCGTGGAGAGATAAGCAATAGATCAATTCATAGAGATTACAATGAAACTAGGTGCACTTTCGGACAAAAAACCAGGAGACATCAATCAAAGTCTCTTAGTCAAATTCTCCCAAAGTCCATGTTAACGAATCCAATTGAATGTCTAATAACTATGTTCGGAGGTGGAGGGACATATCAGCCTCATCCAATAGAGACATTCCAGAGAAAGAAAGCAAATTAGTATCACAAGTAATCACATCTAAATGGACAAAATCAAGAACAATTCTAAACAAACAACTATATGCTCTACGAGATGCTCCGAAGAGGCAGCAAATCCTTTCATCACCACAACGAATCACAATAATAATTAACACAGAAAAAGACGAATTTGAATATTAGATCGGACAGCTTTCTGTTCAAATATACGAAATATATCCACAACGCATTACCATTACATACTAAGATTAAAAAAAATAGAGGAAAAATTTACCATCGCTAACAGGAGGAGGAGCTGGGGCAATATGTTGAGCCTCCACGGATGGGGAAAACATGGCGAAAATAATGGTGAAGACAGTCAGAATTCCCACGAAAACCCTAGGCAGCCCCATTCTCAACCTCCCTCCCTCTCTGATGAAATCTAACGCACGGAACAGAGAAAAAGAGGGCGAAGGAGGAGAGAGAAGGGGGGATTTTATTTGTAGAAACTAGAATGAATGAGCAAATTTGCAAGGCCAATTTTATATGGTTTTAGAAATGCGAAGGGCGGGCCTTTATGTTGAAGCTGAAAATACGATGGGTACAGATCAAGTAATTTTCCGGCCGGTTAAATCCCCGAACGCCGAAGTGGGTAGAGGAAGAGAAGTGAAACAAAACAGAGACAAGTGTTAGGTCGAACGTATACTACAAGTATGACAACACAGAGAGAGAGAGAGAGAGAGAGAGAGAGAGAGAGAGAGAGAGAGAGAGAGAGAGATATGGAGGAAGAAAACAAACCTTTGTCAGCCGGCAGAGCAAAACCCTAGCCGGCGCAATGAAGAAGATGGAGGCGGAAGAAGTCTGAGATTAGGTTTTAGATCTGTTTTGGACCAACTAACGTGAAAGAAGTAAAAAAGATTTGGGCCTCCTCAGTTTCAAACCGCAACCTCGCGTGTGCAAGTGCTTTGCACTATTCACCCGTGTGTTTCCTGTTGCCGGTTTCTTGTTTCCAAAAAAAAGTGAATTCTCACTTTCTCTACTTCCTCTTTTTTCCAAAATTTTGTTTCTTGTTTTCAGAAATTGGTAAACAAAAACATAACCAAACATGTTTTCTGTTCAAAAAATCCGAAATTTTGAAAATAAAAACAAAAAACAAGAAACAAAATGGATAACAAACATACCCCTAATGTTTGGACTACCAAAATGGTAAAAGAAAAAGGGGATGAAGACAAGGTTTTTATAGCCAAGGTTAGATAAATCCCTCATAATACTCCTCATTCAAAATCCATTAACTGGTCATAATACCCCATCAAAGCCAATAATACCTATTAAGCTGCCAGTAAACAAAGAAAAACTTATTTCTTTTTGTTAAAACTCATTTATGTTCACATAAAATGGACTTTAGAACCCTAGGATTTGTAAGAGTAAAAAGGAATGAGGAAGATGAAGGGAAAATGTATGTCACCCATTTGGAAACTTAAATCTCAACCACATAACTTACATCTCATCCATTCATCAAAAGTAAAGGGAAAATATTAAATAACTATTAATCATAAAAGAAAAATTGTTTACAAATAGTTTTAAATCTTATTAAAATTCCGGATCATTACGGATAACGTTTAACTCAGGTAAAGAAGACAAATGTAATACATGATGAAAAATTACCTTTAATAGTTTGCCATACATTATGAAAAAACAAATATATGGAAAATGTAATGATAAATTATACTGACCTCTCCTAAGGTTTCTGACGACAAAATGACCTCCAAAGATTTTAGAAATTACTTTGACTTCTTTCGTTTTTCAAACTATTATACAATTATCTCCCTTACTGTTAAAATCAATTAAAAATCATCGAGTAAGCTATTAAAACTTCAAATTTGAGATTTTTTTTTACAAGACGAACTGCAACATAATTTATATCATGTCCGAAATAAGCTATATTAAATTTTGAGATTTTTCTAACATAAACCTCAGATAAATTTCAAACATATGTCCAAACTTTGGTTTCAAAAAATTTATAAAATTCAACATATGCTATTTTCGATGTGATATAAATTATATTGCAATTTGTTTTGTCAAACAAAATCCGAACTTGAAGTTAATTTCAATAGCTTAACTAACGACGTTGGACCAATTTTGATGATAAAAGATGTAACTGCATAATCGTTTAAAAAAAAGAGAACTCAGAGTAATATCCAAAATCTTAAGGAGGTCAATGTATTTGTCTTGAATCCTCAAGAAATGTGTTTAATTCACCAAAAAAATAAAGAGTCAAACAATGCATGGCTATTTTTTTAGTAAAATATACTTTCATTTTGAAATCTATAAGACCGAGTTTGGCCTAAATTATTCGGTATTATTGATATTGTCTTTTTTTTTCCTTATTGTCTTTGAGTTTTTATTAGATTCGCGTCTAATTTTTATATTAATAATTCGCCTTGACAAAGAATAAAAAAATAATGACTAAAAGTCTCAAAAATTCATTAAAATAACTTTTTGAAAAAAAATACAAGTTTTCATTGTTTTTTTTTTGGTGTCTTTATAGCTATCTTATCTGTTTTTTTTTTTTTTTAAATTTTGATCTTATTTTATTTTATAATTTTTTATCAAGATAAATGAACAATTTAATTTTTTTTCCAAAATTATATAAGAAATTATTAAACAATATAGATAAATGACTAGCTAATAGATATTTTTATAATAGGCAATAGATTATTCTAAATTTTAGATTTTTCTAGATTTCCAGCTGGCATGATTATTCTAGATTTTTCATTTTTTTTTTTTGTAAAATTCAGATCACCATATGAATGAAAATGACTAGTCAATAGATATTTGTATAATAATCTTAAAAATAAAGAAAATCAACAAACAAACTGATACTCTATATGCTACTCCAAGGTAATTTTCATACACAATAGCCGTACGCTAATCTATACTATATATTATTGCAGGGCGACTTTTCGTGAGAGTCGCCCTGATTGCGACATGTGGCACCACAAAAAAAGTATTAATAAAAAAATTAATATCAAATCAAATTTGTGATTAGAAGTAAATATAATTGTAATAGTATTATTTCCAAAACAAAAAGATTTAAGGTGAATAATAAGATTAAATTTAAATTAAAGTTAGATTTGCTAATTTATTATGTAGATAGGAAATAGAAATATTAACAAAATAATCTTTCCTTCCTTGGAGGGATTTAGTATACTTTTGGGGGTGGGAAAATCAATACGGGGATTTAATATTAGAATTAGATTTGTTAATTTATTATGTAGATAGGAAATAACAATATTAACAAAATAAACCTCTTCTTTCTTGGGAGGGATTTAGTATCCTTTTAGGAGGAAAATCAATATACGGGGATTTAAAATAAAAAATTTAAAGAAAACCTAAAATTATCTATATTTTGTTCCTATATAACTTCGCTTCTATATATTGCTAAAATGTTTCTTTATTATATAAATTTCATTGGTTCATATTTTTCTTATCAGTGCACATTATCTTCATAATTTGCTAGGTGAATCTCATCCTTATTTAATATTTTAATATTTTTAATATTGTTCAATGAATTTATTTTCACCACCAAACACATTTCTAAGACCTTTTCATCCAGTTTTGGATCGCTCACATCACTGATTGAATATAACTCTTCTTTATTCCTTAATTATTTGAATTGGTTTTCTAATTTTTAATAATCACTGCAAGCTTGTGAGTTGCCATTGAGATCAGAATATTAGTTACAGTGTCAGTAAAAAAGGTCATACAATACAATGCACAGGGACAAATTAAGCATTTGGGCGTGAGAATAAAGCCACGAATTTATGCCTGAGATTTTACATAAAAGAAAAAACTCACATGATCATAAATAGTTAGATTTTTCATAAGGAAAAAACTCACATCATCATTATAGCTCAAAATCAGGGTCCTATATAAATAAAGGCCAACGTAATAAAAACAGTTTTTGTCCTAGGCAAAACAAAAGCAGCCGACGTTTCATTTCAAACTTTGCAAGTTCTCTTTTGCGGTTACTTCCAAACTCCGCTAACCCTCCTCAAATTCCTCCACCGATCCGACAAATACCAGCTATCTGATTGATTATCTGAACAAAATCTTACATACCCAGCTTCTAATTCCCCCGCAAAAGCTCTTGATTCTCTATTTTCCGTACAAAACCTAGTTATGAGGGTTTTTTGGTTGAGGTTGAAAAACCCAGATTTGATTTTCTCGTTCAAGATTGATTTGTTGTATAAATTTTGAGTGCTGGAGTGGTGACCTTGGGTTTCTGTATTTTGTGTTGAAATTCTCATAAATTTGGTTACTGCTGTGGACTGATAATGGATGGTTGGAGAAGGCAGATAAATGATAATAAAAATCCGGAAGTTGCAAGGACAAGATCACAAAACAGAAAGCCCCCTCTTGGTATGAATGCTTTCTGTTTGGTTTTTATTCTTTACCCTCTTTCTTATGTTTGTTTTCTCTATATTGAATAGTTGAATATTTTTATGCTCTTGGAATATGGAGTGTCTTGTTATTGGGTTTTTGGTGGAAAATATGGGCTTTCTTTGGATTTTGAGAAAGATTTGCTTGGTGATGTTAGCTCTCTCTTTTCTACTTGGAGAATTCTATGGTTTATAGGGTTCAAATATACTTGGATGTTCAATATTAGCTTAGGAGTATGCTGTTAGCTGTTGAACTTAGAGTGAAAGTGTGTTGTTTATAGAATTTATTTGTGCTTTTAGTTTGTTGTTCTTTGAGGCACATAGTTCATCTCTGGTGTCTGTGGTTGAAGGCCTTTATCACTGCAGAGGTTCCTTGATGTGCTTGAATTCTATTTCATTCACTAGCTTCTTTACTCTTATTTTCCTTTAATTGCCCTCAATTATGTCTTGTGTTGATGTGGGTTTCTGGAAATGGACTGCTTTGATATTGTGCTGAGCCCTGAGGTCGATTAATATTTTGTAAAAATCAGGAAACTAAAGTTTGCAAAATCACGAAGTTCACAAGTGTTATCTCAAATTTAATTGAGGTTTCCTGATTATGGCAATTTGGAGTTCACGTATACTCCCTGGTGTTGTGTGATGTTGTGAACCCTTGCATGGATACAAGGCAGAACTTAAATGTTGTATTTATCGTCGTATTTCTGGTTCTGTGCTGCAATTATGGGAAACACGTATGAGTTTGTAGATACCCAAAATCTTATTATGGTTGCCTGTGGAAATACAACTAGTGTTTGAGACGGTTAGAAAACGACAACTCGTCAATGAAAGTGCAACTATAGAAAAGCTATTCTTTAAAGTGTTTTCATTGCAGGAGCAAGGAAATTACATTCGTATATCTTCTTAGGGCCTTCGGAAATGACAACGAAATTGTACGATAATTGTTAGAAGAAACAAATTTCATTATTTGACCATGGATTGGAAAATGTCCTGTCATTATTCTAGTGCATACATCATACATTTTTGGATAGTATTAATGTCATTCCAATTCTGAATTTGTTAGCACAATCACTTAATGACACACACAATGCCGAATACGAAACAGTAAAGAAATCAACACAAGATTTTATATGGTTCCCTAAAACCGGGTACGTCCACGGGAGCGAAGCGAGATTTTGTTATTTGATACGATTCCTAGGATTATACAATAAAGAGTATTTATAGATATACTCTATTCCAATCCTAGTCTAATTCTAATTAGGTAAACCAACTCTAATTAGAATACAATTAGAATCCAACTCTAATTAGGTAACCCAACTCTAATTAGAATCCAACTCTAATTAAGTCATACAGTCCAACTAATTAAGGGGCTTCGCCCCAACTGCACCCCCAAACCATTGGACTTCCCTCGCTCCGCTCTACTACGCTCGGCTTCTGGCCTGCTCATATGAGCCATACATTCCAACAGAACTGTTATGAGTTAGGGTTGTCATTTACTTCATTCTAATCCAAAATCACTAAGAATGCCGGTAAAAATGGTTTTAAGCCTAAAATATCATGGTAATTTGTATAATTGATGGATTTGTCATGTTTTTCTGTGTGTTCCCTTCTCATCAATGATGAATCCGTTTTCAATTCGACTATATCAGCGAACATTTTAACCGGTTCCTTCAGTCCTGCATTGAGAAATACTTTCTAGGACCTGTTTCAGTTTTCTTAATTTCTTTTTGATGTCATTTTCATTCGTTAACTGTGGTTCACTATTCCAGTAGTTAAACTTCTGCCTGATGTATTGAGCTTGTGTAACCTGAAGGCGTTCACTTTAGGCATATAATGTGTAGAACCCTCTTAATTGGGATTAAACAGGGTAAAGTTTATTTTCATTCGTTAACTGTGGTTCACTGATCCAGTAGTTAAACTTCAGCCTGATTTATTGAGCTTGTTCAACCTGAAGGCGTTCATTTTGGGCATATAAGGCCTAGAACCCTCTTAATTGGGATTAAACAGGACAAAGTTTATTTTCATTCCTTTCTAATTGTCGTTTCCTGCGGTGTGCTTATTTCCATTTCAGGTGTTGTCTTTACATTTGTTCCTTGTCCAACAACCAAATTTTAGTGTCCTTAGTTTACAATTTTCCTATTGTATGTTCCAATTCAGTGGGTTTGATACTTAGCATGTTCCTTCAGGTAATTGGTATCCAACTGTGCCTTCATGGGAAAAGAAATTTTGCTCTGTGGTTGGTTCTGTCCCGTGGCAAACGCTTTTGGAAAACAAGAAATTTATACACCTCTTTGACAATGTCTTAGAATGGAACGACTCTGCCGGTAAAGAGGCATTCACCAATGCTAAGAACCGTTTCTGGGCACAGATAAATGGCCTTCCATGTCACATATCATCTCCAGATCCAGATATTTATATTGATAAAATAGATTGGGATTCAAACATTGATCCTAAGCTTATCTTGGAGTTAGAATCCGAGTCAGTTGCAGCTACCAACCAAGAAAAAGTCGAGCAAGTTGTGATTATTAGTGAACTTTTTGTTTCAAAGGACTTGTACACTTCGACTGGCTGGGGAGATGCAGAAGATGATATCAAAAAGACCAGTTTGGTCTCGGAAAATAATGGTGATCTGTCGGAGGACAACCGCGCTCAGGCCAAGGAGTCTGTTAAAGAGAATGAATGGGGAGATGCTTGTAACGATTCGTGGGGCGGGAATCAGGGTACCATGGTTGCAAAAAAGGGTGGATGGGAAGATGGTTGGAATCAGTGGGAGAATAGTAATTATAAGTCTGATAATTTGCAATATGGAACAAATTCTCGAGTTTGGAAACCGCGGGATGTCCACCATAGAAATCAAGAGAACACTTTTGGGTATGTCTCTCGGCATAAAACCTCGAGGTATCATGGTGATGACAATCCAACAAACAGGAAATGGAGGAGTGGAAACGAAAGAAAGAGGGCAAATTTTGTTTGTGAACAACCATACAAGGATAATGGACAATGGAACTTGGCAAATACACGTGCACCTATCAAGCATCGGGGATCAGCTAAACAAGGACATCAGTTGAGTTGGTAGAAACCAGTTTGTTGAATGTGAAGTAAATAATATGCACTATTTGGTTAATTCATTAGTATATATATTGCTCTGCATCTTCCAATAAATAAGAAGGTATGTTATGCCAAATTAGGCGGTCATGTAAGTTTCCTCCTCTGAAGTTTTGAACACGTTTTGCAGTATTGGGGGAGCAGGTTTTGCAGTACTAGGAAATGAGTCTCGTCATATGTTGTAAGCAAGTTAAGAATAAGAATTGTTGTTTGTCTCTTAAACCTGGTTGATCTTCTAAAAAGGGAAGGGTTGTGTTCTAGCTCCTCAGGTTATTGACTTGCTTTAAAGTTTTCTTAAGAATATATGTTCTGATTGCATATGTTTTGTACACAGTGTGTGGCTAATTTTGCTTTATCACTTTGTTCTATATCTGCAATTTCTTTTTTGGCAACGAGGAATCCTGCAGGGGCTGCTCTGCACTCGCGCTGCATTGTAAACCAATGTTTCAGTTGGTTTTCAAATGGGGAAAACTTTTGGTAGCAGTTTTACCATTCAGAAGTCATACTTAACTGAAACCGACTCAATGATCAGCAAGTCTTGTGAGTACTATGGGAAAAACTTCTGAGCTTATGGTCAGTCAATGTGACATCCTTAAGCTGTCTGGGTACCCCGATGAGGTGATCTGTTGGTTTTACTGCTATTTTATAAATCATTGATGTATGTTGTACACCATGTGCAGCAGAGTTCGGATGGAAAGAAACACAAAAGTATATATCTTTGAGGAAGGCCTCTTTGGTCCTTGAGATTTAGTACTGATTTGCTGCAGATAATCTTAATGCAGTGTACCCATTACAATTTAACTCATCTAAGGGCCCGATTGGATGTCGCCTTAATTTTTGGTGTGTTAAATAAAGAGGGTGTGTTAGATAATTGGATGTGTTAAATAAGATGGAGTGGCCCACATTGATGTGATTTTTAATGAGGGTGTGTTAAATAATATAGTGATTGGATGAAGGGTAAGTTAGAGAAGGAGAATGTGTATTAAACTATCAAAAGACATTTTTGCCCCTCGCCATGAATTCAATGTATTATTTCAAAAATAATATATGTATGTATGTATACGTATATTATAAGTACATAACTACACACACTTACATATAGTTATATTTATATATATGTAGCCCTCATAATGTATACTTATAATATAAGTATAATATATACATATATACTCAATACACACAGACACACACACACACAAAAACACACATTATATATACTTAAAAAATATATGTAAATATATACTTTAGTTATAGACACTTATATATATTCATATATATATATATATATATATATATATATATATACTTAAAAAGAATAATATATATATGTTATATGTACATATATATATTATTCTTATGTACGTACACACACATTATACATATATGTATTATTCTTATGTACGTACACACACATTATACATATATATGTATAATGTGTGTGTACGTACATAAGAATAATATATATATGTACATATAACATATATATATTATTCTTTTTAAGTACGTACATAAGAATAATATATATATGTACATATAATATATATATATATACATATATATATATTATTCTTTTTAAGTGTATATATATATATATATATATATACATATATATATTATATGTACAATGTGTGTGTACGTACATAAGAATAATATATATATGTACATATAATATATATATATATATACATATATATATTATTCTTTTTAAGTATATATATATATATATATATATACATATATATATTATTCTTTTTAAGTATATATATATATATATATATGTATAATGTGTGTGTACGTACATATATATAATGTGTGTGTGAATATACATTCGTATATACGTATAATATATATATATATATATATATATATATATGTACATATATTCCCAAAAATATATGAATATTATTCCACCCTTGGTTTTTTGGTAATTTTCACAACCCAACACTCCCTCTTATTTAGCCTTAGGGGGGGGGAAGTGAGGCAAATTAATCCACCCTTTGTTGCCTTATCTAACACACGAGTTAGTTAACACATGTATTTTTTTGGTTGCCAATCACTGGGTTAAGGTGGGCCCAGCTTTGTTTAACACAATCCTTAATTAACACACTCCATAACACATTATCCAATCGGGGCCGTTGGCATGGTACCAAAGAAATTACAAGTATGCATTTTTTTTCCAGTGAATTGTTTCTCAAACTCCGCCATTTTTCATATGCAGTTTATGGCATGATGTAGGTTTTCTTGTGAAGTGTGAATGGCCACTTTCATACAGAAGTGGGAATATGCTACGTAACAAATGTTTTGAATCTCATGTCATACTGGTTGGTTCAGGCCGGTACTAATCATATTTGACATAAAATGGGCTTCTGACTACTGTGTACCCTAATGTTTTAAATGACGAGTGTGAATTAAAATAGTGTGTATAATGTCATTTTCAATCAAAATAATTATTTTTGATACCAATGATTATGTTTCAAGCTTTTTAAAGGTAATAATTTTTTCCAATTGTTCATTTTGGTTACGACTAGTATGTATGTTGTCTCTTAAAAGAAATTGAATTTTATCTTTCATTATTTGTAATTAACTTAAAAGTTGTAATATTTTATTTTCTTATACATTATCATTATCCACTTTTTATACATTGATTTTTCACACCTTTTATGAATTATCACTGCAGTAACGCATTTTCATTTGTAATTATCTTAAAAGTTGTAATATATTATTTTTATGTCTAATATAAATTTGTGTTAGTGGCATTAGTTGAAACGTAAATATTCTATCGTTGCGATAAAATTCGAAACGTAGGCCGATGGGAAGTGGAATTGAACAAAGCTAAGGCTTATTTGAAAATTCAAGTGGGGTATGGCAAGATATAGTTAATAGGAAGTCACATATATGAGTGTGACTGCATTATTTCTATGAGAATTATAAAACTTATTTCTCTAAAGCACTCATGAAACAAGAAATTGCACAGTGTTAAAATGCGCATCATCAGAGCCAATTGTGTCGAGAAAAATCCAATCTAACAATTATTGTTTTTATTTATATCAACAACAAAGCATTCGAGATATCGCGTCCACTGATTAACCGAACGTAGCAAAACTACCTATACATCATACAAATGACTATGAGGCAACAAGAGTGGGTAGTTATACAATTCCATTAGGATATTGATAAACACAATTTTGTACCCTGGACACTTCAAAACTTCAAACAGGTAACACCGCTTTTATTCGCACAATCACAAATACTATGCATCGTTATAAGGCAGCAACTAATGATAGATGATTCCATGATAGACATATATAACTGTCCTAAACACAACAAACAAGCAACACCAATTTGTTTCAATCAGATTCAGAAATGATTTCTAATATGCTACTAAAAGGCCTTTCGCCCATGCTTCCTCTAGTAGTCGATGCATTTGTGGTGGAAAAGGGGTTCGGGGGCACGACCAAAGTCTCTCCATCTCCTTCGAGCATTTGAAGCACAACATTCATTGACGGTCGGTCTGCCGGGTACCATTGAATGCACCTAAGTCCCACGATTGTTAGTTTCTTCACAATCTTAGCGTCTTCGTCTCTATCGATTTCGTTTGTATTTTCTTCTTCCCGACTTAAACGTTTATAAATCCATTCAGGAAAGTATACTTCATCGCTATTTCCTTCCGAATTAAGATCAGTATTGTTCTTCTTCCCACCAACCATTTCAATCAACAACATTCCGAAACTATATACATCTGACTTGTGTGACACTTTCCCAAAGTTCCTGGAGAACACCTCAGGTGCAATATATCCCACTGTCCCCCTAGCAGCTGTCATGGAAACAACACTTTGTTCTTTTGAGCACAACTTGGCTAGGCCAAAATCAGATATCTTCGGATTGAAATTTTTGTCCAACAAGATGTTATGAGGCTTAATATCAAAATGCAGGATTCTGTGATCACACCCTTGGTGAAGATATTCAATTCCTTTGGCTATGCCAAGAGCAATATCAAGTATCTTCTCCCAACCAAGGGATTGTTTTTTCCGATCAGACGATAGGAATTGCTGTAGCGAATCATTGGGCATGAACTCGTAAACAAGAGCTTTTTTATACCCATCAGCACAATATCCGACCAAGCGAACCACGTTGACATGGTGGATTGTACCTATGGTTCCCACTTCGTTGGTGAAGTCGTCGCCATTTCCTGAGAAGTTGTTAAGAATCTTGGCTGCAACATAAATATCATTCGAAAGCTTTCCCTTGTAAACTGTTCCATAACCTCCTTGGCCGAGCTTGTCCTTAAAGTTATCTGTGATTCTCTTAATCTCAGCATAGGTGTATCTTGTAGGCTTGAGAGCCCTGTAATCCTCTAAAAATCTTTCAATCTTTACTTGATCCTCTTTCTTTGATATGTTTGATATGTAGCAACATATTGCAACGACCACCGCGAGAAGAATAAAGGGACCAAAGATTGCCCCTACAAATTTAAAACTATTAAATCAGGTAGACAGTTTCCATCCCCAGAATAATGTCCGAATGACGGATAGGACGGATGCATTGGAATATATTCAAACAATAACTTCCTTCTTATTTAGGTTTCTTCTATAAACACATGATTTTGATTCGCTTTGAATACATAGCGCCAAATTCTGAACTATTGCAAGTGAAGTTAGTAAAATCAGTTATTGCTTTGGTTTTTTTAACTTGAAATTTGGAAGAACTAATTAGCCAATAAGACATTTTCAGGTCAGCCTCTCTTGTTTCAGAACTATTTGAATTCTTTGAAACAAATAAAAAAAATTATTCGGTGTTTTAGGGAGCTTCTCACACTAACATGTGGTGGAAAAGACATAGTTATCCACAGTAATGTTGGTGGAAAAAGCATTGCCGGTCCACACAATAATGTAATGTAACAACTTTTGGAACATTCACGAGCACTGAATAATATGTGTATGACAACTTTTTCAATTGGTTGGATTACCTTTGAAGAGAATTTTGGGTCCGACAATTATACACTAATTGAGATGAATCCATGAATCAAATATATAGTGCCTAAAACTCCCTAATTTTGACTGCGTGTCAAATTTTCCCGGGAGGGAAGGGGGTGGAATTAGAAGTAATTTAAAGTTTTCATAAATATGAACAAGTCTACATACCCTGTAATGTGTTGTGTGTGTGATACTACTAGTGCTAGTGAGTTATGGTGAAAAATAAAAATGACGAAGAAAACATTCGGCAATAAAAAGGCCCTTTTAACCGTATCTCAATATATCTCTAAGAAGTATTTGAAACATATAATTCTGCTAAGTTGTTTTACAAAGAATCAACCAAAAGGGCCCAAGGCCACGGTCTCATACACATATAGCAGAACTATATGATTGCAAGAGTTAAAAATAGGGTAAATTACATTGACCTCCCCTGAGGTTTTTACCAAATACAGTGCCCCCCCTTGATGTCTCTAAAATTACTATAACCTCTCTTGGTTTTTAAACTATTATGCAGTTACCTCCATATTGTTAAAATCAGTCAAACATCGTAAGTTAAGCTATTTAAAACTTCAAGTTTGAAATTTTTTTTGAGAAAATAAACTTTAACATAATTCACATTACGTTTGGAATAACATATTTTAAATTTTTTAGATTTTTTAGAAGCCGAAATTCAAACAAATTTTAAAATTCCGTCAGAATTTCGACTTCAAAATAATCTCGAAAATTTAACATAGGTTATTTATGACGTGATAAAAATCATGTTATAAATTATTTTATCAAAAAAATCTCAAACTTTGAAGTTTTAATGGCCTAATTAATTATATTTGACTGATTTTAACGATAGGAGAAATAACTGCATAATAATATAAAAAGTAAGGAAGATTTATTATAATTTTAGATACCTGAGGGGGGCATTGTATTTTTCACAAACCTCAGGAGAGGTCAGTGAAAATCACCCTTAAAAATATTACTTTCGTTTGAGTATTTTTGAAATTTTTTGAAAGTAATGTTTGAGAATTTTGTTTGGGAAACAATTTCAGAAATATTATTTAGTTTATTTCTAAGTCATTGACAATTATTAAATAATTACATTTGCCAATGATTAATGCATTAAATAGTCACATTTAATCCTATTTTGGTAGTGTCTGACACTATTTATTTGATCTTTTTTTTATCATATTCTTTAAATTTTATTTTCTAAAAAAATTTAAAAATTCAATTTTGATTTAAAAAAATATTTCAAGATCAACTGCGAACTCGAAATTCTAAAATAAATTTTTTTTGTTAACAAAATATGTGCACAAAACTCAAAAAAAGAGAGAAAAAGAGTGCCTTAAAAATGACTCTGAGTTTTTTTCTAAAACATTTACACCAAACAACGTTTTAAAATATTTTTTCTCAAAAATTAGTTCAGAAATATCCAAACGAACAAACCCTTAATGTTTTACCTAAATTTTTGTCAAAGAATAATAAAGTTGAAATAGCTCGCTTGAATTTTTTTTTTAATTTTCAACCTTTGCGATAAATAAATGGAATCATATGCAATATAACGTATCACTTAAATATTAATGATTTATAGATAAAATGATTAATTTTTAACTTCAAATTTATAGATAAAATAATTAACTTTTGTAATTTTTCTTATGTTGCGGATCAAAAATAAACAAGGAGGCGTGAAAGTTCATCTCTCGTTAGGTGCAGAATCAATGCATTAACTTTCGACGGCATGTAATAGACAATTCCTTTTTTATTAAAAGAAATTGTTAAATTTTGGGCTCCATTTTCAGGTCTAAATTTGGGAGCACGACGTGTTTGCTTCCTGTGCTTACCATTGGGCCGGCCCTTCATGCATCAAAAATGTTAAATGGAAGAAAAGTTGAAATTAAGTAAAGAGGAGCAAGAAGTAGGCAGTAGTACCTGTAATTATTTTGGTCCATGAAATTGAAGCAGCATGAGGAGGATTATGCTCGTCAAAGCATTCCGTACTACTTGGATCATTAATATTGCTGCTTGCGTTCTTGATCAATCTACAGTACTTGCCGTGGGATCCGCAATTTCTACAATCGGGTGTGTTCCAACTCAACGACAACCGATCCCGAATAAACCAATCAGGTGGAACATCATGTCTCCGGAAAATTGACGGAACATTAAACATCTTTGTACATGACAAAATGGGCCACTCAAGTAAAGAATCAGAATAAGCAACGGATACGTATTCTCCTGGGTTGCTAAGCCAACTGATTGGATTAACTAAAATGGAGGAGGAGGAGAAGGGACAACTGAATAAGCTGATATTTGCAGGTGCAAATGGTTGATTGTCCTTTGGAAGACGTGGCAGCAAGCAATTTCGGTCAGAACTGGAGTACCCATGCGAGTTACGATGTATGTATGTCAATCGGAAGGGGGGAGAGACGTCAACAGTTGATAAGTTGAGGTAGTTTGGATTAGGCGGAAGGCGAATAGAAGTATTTTGAACAGAAACAAAACCATCGGATAGGATCACTACCTGTTCATCATAATCGATGTAATCGACAAGTAGCTTGACAGAAAGCAGGGGGAGCTCGAGAATAAGATTTTGGTCGGAGGGAGTGCAGGATAGTGCGAATTCAGGACCATAGCCACAGTGATCCGGTTGATGGCCCTTTAGCCAGAACGGGAATCGGACCTCTCGGGGGATATAGTTCTCTCCGTGAGAATTGTAAACAGGAACAAAGCCGCAGGTTTTTGGCGTGCACTCGTCATGCTGGTGCTCTCGTTGTGGATCACCTCTCACTCCCAATGAAGCTACTAATTCTGCGAGTATGAGTTGTTGAAACAACAAGAGAAAGAAGAGGCCCATGCCCATTTTCCTTTTCTTCAAAATTCTTGGTGGTCACTATTGTGAGACTCTCTTAGAGTTAAGCGGTCATATATCAACTGAGGCACAATTTAGCCATTTTGTAGTTCTGTATCCATCTCTCTCTCTCTCTCTGGTGAGACTCTATTAGAGTTAAGCGGATACAGCGGAGTATGCTTTAGCCATCTTGTATATGTATATATATCGAAATTTCTCTCTCTCTCTCTCTCTGTGTGTGTGGTGAGACTCATTTCTACATATGATATTTCGTTTCAAGTATACAAAATACTTATTGGACCTAAGCCCCGAAGGTAACAATCTCAAAAAGTAAAAATTAAAATAATTTTTTGTCAATCCCTTGAAATTCAAACACGAGATATATATTTCTAATTGGAATTGTTGTTTTTTGGCTAATTAAGCTTAATAATATATTTTCAAAAACTGTGTATATGTCATTAGTATTCACAGCACAAATCGAGTTTCTAGCCGAGTTCAAATTTAAGTATTGTATAATTATTTTTTAAAATAAATATTGTCTTTTTGTAGTAAATAGGATATATGGCGAACAAAGAAAAAAAAGGTAATTGCTGGTTACATATTAAGTACGTAACACGATTCGATTGAACTATATTTTTTTATGGGCTTTTCAAAAATTAATTTAAACTAAATATACGATTTCCATTATCAACATGTAATGGTCTCACGCAAGCAAGGATGAACAAAGTATGATGAAAGGAAAGGGGATAAATTCAGAAGCTGTCTCTTATTCAAATAAAAGGGGGTGAAGGCATTTCTAAAAATTGTGGAAGGAAAGTAATCACAAGGAAAGAGTCAACTCACTGCAAAATTAGTTAGGAATAATAGTTAGGTTTCCATAAACTGTTAAAACTTTTAGTTTTCGTTGCTGTCCACAAAGTGTAAACTTTTTTTTTTTTTTTTTCTGATAACTGTTGTATTCGGGTTATAAAATTACACTCAACTTACTGTCAATTAGTCTTCAGTGACCAATATTCTCGCAGTTCACTTGCGAGAACTCCATTTAAAATCAAAACTTGGTCTTGTTTTAATCGATCTCATCAAGATTGATAGCATTTGAAAGATTTTAAATTTGATATGTACCTAGAAAAGAGTATACCTCCAAGTTTGAAATCTTAATTACCACGCCGACTCTCGGGTTAACAAAGTATAAACTTTGCAGATTAATGAAATCATTTTGTTATTCCTCAATTTTGTATTGATTTGATTGATCAAAGCCAAAATCCAGTATTTGTTCTGTTATTTTCGTTCTCATGTGTTTTCGTGACTTTAGACTTTATGAAGAAACAATAGAAGTCAAGCAAACCGCGTCCAACCAACTTCCAAGAAAATACTCCTCCACTCTACTTTTGGTTGACTGACTTTTACTTTCCAAGTAGCGACTTGCTTGGCCAAATGTGAATGACATTTCGTGTGAAACAAAAGTGCAAGAATATTTACTTATTTATATTTTTTATGTTTTCAATTATCAAAAAAATTATAGAATTTGCATTTCTAATTTTTTGAAAGGATTAATTCTTGTCAAAACATGTCAAGCAAAAAATACAATATTTTGCTGGAAATTTTTGCTTTTACACTAGTTTCTTGTACAATTAAATTACTAGTTTTTGTTTTTTCCATAAGTTAATTTTTTTTAGCAAATGAGCACATGAGGGAAAATATTTTTATTTTCCTTCCCTTCACTAAACTTTTTTCATAAATAATTTTTCAGCATCAATCTATTTGTTACTTTGTCAAATAATGACACAGTTGTGTAATTAGTTACTTTGTTAACTTGTACGTAAAAACATGTCAGGCATGTACATTTTTAGGTGTTTAGGCTTGATTTGTCTTATCTTTTTCATTTAAAATTTTTTTGTGTTTTTTCTCATGAATTTAGTGCTAACATTTTATGAATTAGTTCATCTTCTCGAGAAGAGTTTTTAACAAAAGCAAACAAATTCGAAAGAAATTTTTAGAAAAAGGTTCAAAAAGACAAAAATATTCTAAAAGTATTTGTCTGTTTTTAATTATTTTCGTTTTTAGTGATTTTTCTTAAATTTCTAGTCATAATTTCTTACTTTTTGAAATAAAGAATAAATTTTTTTTTTGGAATAAAAACGAAAAATGTAATACAACAAAATGTGAGGCCAAGTTGGACCTTAGTGTATATAAATTTGATGGTCAAATGTTCTAAAAAATTACACATGTATATATATCTTCATTTATAAGGGAAAACACCTTTGGTATGAACCTTTTTTGAAGTAGGGTCTACGTGTGTAACCAATTCAGTTTGGTCCAGTTTAAAGCAAAAATCGGACTAAATTGGAAATTTTTTATTCCGATCCGGTTCAATCTGGTCCGGTATTTAGTGCTAGAAAATCGAAATCGAACCGAAATTCTCTACTAAAAATCGAATCAGACCAATCTAGACAAAAAACTGGACCAAACCTCATGTATAATTTGATTTGGTTTTGCTAGTTTATGCTTACACCCCTAGTCGGCTCACATTTTACTTTTTCAAAAAATCTACAAACAAAAAGGATATTTTCAGGCTGTTTCTTAGATGCCAAAAGAGTGGATACAACTATCACCCCAGATATGATAATTCGGATTATGATATTCGGGGTTGTTTACTTCTAATGTCCGGGATCCAAATTTTATGAGAATAAAATTATTCCAACCCCCCATATACCACATCTTATTTACTTTCCATATCCCTTCTATTTACGCATATGTCATTATTAATTACAAAAATACCATTCACATATCCATATTTATCATATCTCTCTTCCTCAAAAAATACTCAAACAAACCCTTTATTAATTATTCACTGTAAAGACCCAAAAAATTTAAAATTTTTTTATATTAATGATCGGGTTAATAAGCTTAATTAATGTGGAGTATATGAAAATTGGTTTTAAAACATGATTTGGGGTCAATGTGATATAAGGTGATAACTTTGGGGCTTATGGTAGCATGTTGTGAAATCTAGGGGTGCAAGTGTAATTTTGGGTGTTGGAATTTGTTGAATATCAGACTAAAACACTATTGGTCCAAAACAAAACCCATTTTCTCTCTCTCTCCCTCCCTCACGGTTGTGCTCTCTTTCAAAACCCCATCCGAAATTTTGCTCCAAACCTCGATTCCTTCAAGATCCTACGCGTTTCCCTCATCCTTGGTTGATATCCGGTGGTGGTTTGCAACAATTTACTTGGAGGAAGTGTTCTTGGCCTTTTGCATCATTTGGGAGCTAGAGCTTGAAGTTGGAGCTTTGTTTCTTGAACCCGGAAGTTGAGGTAGGGATTTCTTACTCTTATTACGCGTATAGAACTTGATTTGGTTATCATTTGATGCTTTGATGTTGAGTGGTAAAGCCCTAAGTTTAGAGTTGAAATCTGTTAGAATTTGCCTTTGTTCGTACTCGATACACCGGTGCCTTGTTTTGGTGGCACCGGTGTCATTTGTTCTCTGTATCTCAGATTTTGTGCTTGACACCGGTGCCTCCCTTGAATTTGTTCTCTATATATCAGACTTTGTACTTGACACCGGTGCCTTGTTTTGGTGACACCGGTGTCTCCCTTTGAAATTTCCCAGATTTTGGACCTTACACCGGTGCCTTATTTTGGTGACACCGGTATCACTTGCTCTCTGCATATTGGTATTTGACTGAGCACCGGTGCCTTGTTTTTGAGCACACCGGTGCCTTCTCCTTTGAAACTTTCCATTGTTTTTGGCTATGCTTTGGCACTTGTTTTGACGCATTCTTTTGTCAACATTGGAACTCTGTGAACACTTAAATTTACTCTTCTTGGACATTAAATGTTGACCTTTACTTATTATTTTGGATCATGTTAAAGCATCGTATCATGCCATAAATGAGAACATAAGAAGTGAATCATGTGACACACTTTGATATTGAACTTAATGGATGAAAGTGATGAACTTTATGACTTGTGTGTATATTTTTACGACTCGAACGTTACGAGACACATGACATATGTGAACGAGGTACTGGAATGCCTTCGGGAGTGCCAGGAATGTACTGGAATGCCTTCGGGAGTGCCAGGAATATACTAGAATGCCTTCGGGAGTGCTAGGAATGTACTGGAATGCCTTCGGGAGTGCCAGGAATGACACTTAGACGCATAATACGGAAAAATTGGTGACACATAACATTTGTGGACTTGTGGACTTGGAATTGAATGAATTAAGAAACTTTGGTGCACAATAAAGTTATCTATGCTATCTCTCATTCTAATATTGCTTCCATTTATTCTATCTCTCTGTGTGATGATATAAATGTTCGTGTGACTCATCATATCGTGTCATATGCATGTAATACTTGTGTAGACTTTCCTACTGGGCTGTCGAGCTCAACCCTTCTTTCTTTTCAGGTACAACCATGGAGTGATAGCATGAGATGCTTGGCTTGCATGGATCGACATGCATATTTTTGAAAGCTGCATCCGATGAATTACTTAACATCTTTTATTTACTATTTTTGAAAAGATGTAATGTAACTCGTACCTTATCTACTTCTGTTCGAATGATGTAAACTATTTCACTCCTTTTTGGCTTTGGAGATGATGATCCTTGGTCAAAGCGACCACTTTTGTAATGTCTTTCAAACTTATTTTGATTTACTCTATCATCAATGTACTTTTTGGGAAATTTGGTGAGATTGTGAGTCTTTATTAATGGTAAATGTATTATTTAATTATGTTAAAAATTGAGGGCGTGACAACTTGGTATCAGAGCACTAGGTTAGAATACCTAGAGGCCGTGGGGAGACTTTTAGTCTCATTGGGTTCAAAACTCGTTGCATTTGAACATGACTTGTGTGTGCTTCTGTGCATAACATGCATTGACATTGCGTACCATGTTAGTATGATGATCTGTGGATGTTGACCCTTATGTTAGGGATTCCTGTTGGATATTGGCCTTGTGATGACAATAGTCGTTTGATATTGGTAGTATTGTTTTTATTGTTGTAGAATTATGCCTCCGCGACGTGGAGTAAGGTTGGGTGGACCTCGAGGCCGAGGCCGAGGCTGTTATCGCGAGATACCGTTGAAAGATGTTGTGAGTCAACAGAGGGATGTTCCGCAGGCAGAGGAAGTTCACGAGGAAGTGGAACAGAACGTTGAACCGCCGGCCGCCCCGAGCGCGTTCGTAAGGGAGTTTGTGGCGGCGCTAGCCGAGGCTAATAGACTGAATCAGGTTGCTAGTGTCCATCCAAGAGACCGAGCAATTGACGCAATGAGAGAGTTTCGCCGTATTAACCCTCCTCAATTTAGCGGAGAGGGCGATGATTTTCTCGCGGCTAGTCATTGGCTTTTCGAGATCCGTAAGCTATTCAAGGCTTTGAGAATAGTAGAGGATGACCTTCGAGTCTCTATTGTGACATGTCAATTGGCTGGGGAAGCAAACGAATGGTGGGAATCTATCCTTGAAGTAAGGAAGGATGCGCGAAGGGCCGCTAGACATGTGGCAAGAGTTGATGAGCCGGATGTTGACGACATGACTTGGGCTGATTTTGAGGTTCTTTTTGAGAACCGATATTTTCCGGAATCCTATCGCAAGCAATTACGTATCCAGTTTGAGAGGCTAGAGCAAGGGAATATGCCGGTGTCAGAGTATGCTGCGAAATTTTAGAACTTATGCCGTTTTGCACCAGAGTTAGTGAGTTCGGAAGATCGCAAATGTCGTCGATTTGAGAGGGGTCTTCACTCTTCTGTGAGGAGGCTTGTCGTGAGCCAGCACAAGATGAATTTTGCTGAGATTATTGAGTGTGCTAGGAGTGTGGAGTTGCCTAGAGAGGCACAACGTGGTTCTAGAGTTTGGGAACCGAGACAGTCAGGTGTTGTACAACATTCATCGTCTTCAGGGAGCTCCGGGAGTCAGGGGCGCAAGCAACAGAGAGATCAATTTCAATCTCCTCAGGGCCACTCTAATCTTAGGCCACCTACTTTCTCCGATTCTAGGAGTAACACTTCGAGACCACCTGTTGTGTGTCATCGGTGCAACCAACCAGGCCATGTTCGTAATCAGTGTACGATGCAGCCGAGGGCTTGTTACTCTTGTGGCCAACCGGGTCATGTGGCTAGAAATTGTCCCCAAGGGACGGGTGCACATAGTGAAGCAGGTTCCGTTTCACAGCTAGGACAGGACCGTGGACAGCAACAACAACAGTTTAGGGGTACTCAGAGGTAGCATCAACCCCACTTTCGTCAAACTACTTCAGTTCAGGGTTCCCATGTTGGTAGGGGTGTGAGTTCGTCGGCACCTACGTCGGGTTTAGGACAACGAGGTGGCTATGCGCAGGCTCAGCATACCCAAGGAAGAGTTTTCAATGTCATGCCTACTGCTGCACCTTCTTCCTCACAGACTCCAGAGGCTTCAGTTGTGAGGGGTACATTCCTATTGTTTAACTCTTTTGCTCGAGTTTTATTTGATTCTGGAGCATCGCATTCTTTCATTGCTGCATCATTTGTGTGTGCCTTGGAATTAGAGATCGACAGTCTTGAGTCACCTTTGTTCGTCGAGACTCCTCTTGGAGGTAGGTCTTCACTTTGTCGTGTTTGTAGAGCTTGTGAGCTTGTCATCCTCGACCGTCGTTTCACCTTTGACTTCATCATTTTGGACATGTCGGGATTTGATGTTATTCTGGGTATGGATTGGTTATCTACTTTTCATGCCACCATCGATTGTTTTAAATGCCGAGTTCGCATTTGTTCGCGTGAAGGAGGTTGTTTTGAGTTTCTTAGAGAGCGTCGAGAACCATTGGAGCCTTATTTGTGGGGATCTCGAGAGCGAGAGTCTATTTATGCTTTGTTGGCGAGTTTGACTTTGGATGAGGATGTGTCCGCACGTGGAGAGTTACCTTTAGTAGTCCGTGATTTTCCGGACGTATTTTCAGCTGAGTTGCCTGGTTTACCTCCCGAGAGAGAGGTTGAGTTAACGATCGATTTACTTCCCGGTACCGCTCCAATTTTGATGTCACCTTATCGTTTTGCACCAGCCGAATTGAAGAGTTAAAGAACAGTTACAGGAGTTGCAAGATTTGGCCCTAGTACATCACCGTGGGGAGCGCCAGCCTTATTTGTGCAGAAGAAGGATGGATCATTGAGATTGTGCATCGATTATCGTAAGCTTAATCGTGTTACTGTGAAGAACAAGTATCCGATGCCGAGGATTGACGATTTGTTCGACCAACTTCGAGGTGCGACATGCTTTTCGAAAATTGACTTGAGATCAGGCTATCATCAGTTGAGGGTTCGGAAGGAAGACATTGCCAAAACTGTTTTTTGTACGCGCTATGGGCACTACGAGTTCGTGGTTATGCCTTTTGGGTTGACGAACGCACCAGCTACATTCATGGACCTCATGAATCGTATTTTTTGTAAGTACCTCGATCGGTTTGTGGTGGTTTTTGTGGATGACATTTTGATCTACTCACCTACGGAGGAAGAGCACCAGTCTCACCTTGTCGTTGTACTAGAGTTTTTGAGGGAGCATTGTCTTTATGCCAAGCTCAGTAAGTACGAGTTTTGGTTATCTGAAGTGAAGTTTTTGGGACACGTTGTGTCGCAGAGTGGTGTATCCGTTGATCCAGGAAAGGTGGAACCTGTTATGAGTCATCTGCGATCGAAGAGTGTTTTCGATATCCGCAGTTTCTTGGGGTTAGCCGGGTACTATCGTCGTTTTGTCCTAGACTTTTCTCGTTTGGCAGCTTCGATGACGCGTTTGACACGCAAGGGGACATGTTTCATATGGGAAGATAATTGCGAGGTTGCTTTTGAGGAGTTGAAGAAGCGTTTGACTAGCGCGCCAGTTTTGATTGTTCCGGAACGGGGAGTTGGTTACTCAGTTTATTGTGATGCCTCAAGGGAAGGACTCGGATGTGTTTTGATGCAGATGGGACGGGTAGTAGCATATGGATTGCGACAGTTGAAAGTTCATGAAAGGAATTATCCTACGCACGACTTGGAACTTGCAGCCATTGTTTCTGCCTTGAAGATTTGGCGACACTACCTATACGGTGAGAAATTTGAGGTATTTTCTGACCACAAGAGCTTGAAATACTTGTTCTCCCAGAAAGAGCTGAACTTGCGACAACGCCGTTGGATGGAACATATTGAAGATTACGATTTTGAATTGCAATATCACCCGGGGAAGGCTAACGTAGTGGCGAACGCTTTGAGTAGAAAACCGACGCATCTAGCTAGTTTGGCGATCCATGAGTGGAAGACGATTCAAGATTTGGGGCCTTATGCGTTGTGTTTTGAGGAAGCCCTAGAGGGAGTGACTTTGTGCAATTTGACAGTGCATTCAACCTTATCGACTCGAGTGGGTGACGCCCAACAGCACGATGAGGAAACGAACGAGTTACGTAAGAAGTTCTTCAGTGGCAATGCACGAGATGGATGGATGATTCATGCCGACCGAAGTTTACGTTATCGAGGGAAACTATTTGTACCTATTTCGTGTCGGGAAGAAATTTTACGAGAGTTTCATCACTCTCCTTTGGCCGTTCATCCAGGGGGAACGAAGATGTGCCATGACCTGCGTAGACAGTTTTGGTGGTCCGGAATGAAACGAGACGTGGTGAATTTTGTGGCGAGGTGTCTTACATGTCAGCAAGTGAAGGCTGTGCATCAACGACCCGCTGGGGAGTTGCAACCTTTACCTGTAGCTGAATGGAAATGGTAGAATGTTACGATGGACTTTGTTTCCGATCTACCGAAATCGCCGAGGGGACATAACGCCATTTGGGTGATTGTTGATCGTTTGACGAAGACTGCCCATTTCTTACCTATTCAAGTGACCGATTCAGTGGAGAAGCTTAGTCGCTTGTATATTCGTGAGATCATTCGTCTCTATGGGATTCCAGTGTCCATTGTATGAGATAGAGATCCGCGGTTTACGGCTCGTTTCTGGCAGAGTTTGCAAGCAGCGCTTGGCACGAACTTGTTATTTAGCACTGCATATCACCCTCAGACAGATGGACAATCCGAGCGGACAATTCAGATTTTGGAGGACATGCTACGGGATTGTGTTTTAGATTTTCGTGGTGGTTGGGAGGACCACTTGCCACTTGTCGAGTTTGCTTACAACAATAGTTATCAATCCAGTATCGAGATGGCACCTTATGAGGCCCTGTATGGGAGACCGTGTAGATCACCCGTGTGTTGAACCGAATTGGGAGAGACTACTTTAGTCGGACCGGACTTGATTGGAGAGACCACCGAGAGTATGAGAACGATTCGCCAACGACTTTTGGCAGCACAAGAGGAGACAACCAAACAGATCAAGTTGATCCGTCAGAGGTTGCTTACCGCGCAGAGTAGACAAAAGAGTTATGCTGATCGTCGTCGTCGCTCTTTATCATTCGAGTTGGGAGATCACGTGTTTTTGAAAGTATCACCGCGACGGGGTTTGTCACGTTTTGGGAGGAAGGGTAAACTTTCACCACGATATATTGGGCCATTTGATGTTATTGAGAAGATCGGAGAAGCTGCATACCGTTTGGGCTTACCGCCAAGATTGTCGGGTGTACACGATGTTTTTCATGTTTCGATGTTGAGAAAGTATGAACCGGATCCGTCGCATGTGCTTGAGTGGTCTGAACTTGAGTTGGAAGCCGATGCTTCGTATGGAGAGAAACCGATACGTGTCCTTGATTCACGCGAACAAGTATTACGAGGCAAGACGATACCATTAGTGCGAGTGTTGTGGAGTAACCAAGGCAAGCAAGAGTCGACTTGGGAACGAGAAGATGAAGTTAGAGAGAAATACCCTCACTTGTTTACTACTTGATTGTGTAATTTATTAGAACTTGATCATGTGGACTTGATAGTCATTACATTGTGATATTTGATTTGGCATTGTTGATGCATGTAACATGTTAATATATTTGGCTAATTTCATGGACTTGTTGAGTCATGATTGTGGTATTCTGTTTTCGCATTGTTGATGCATGACTTACGTTGTTATGTTTATATAATTTCGAGGACGAAATTTCTGGAAGGAGGGAAGGATGTAAAGACCCGAAAAATTTAAAATTTTTTTATATTAATGATCGGGTTAACAAGCTTAATTAATGTGGAGTATATGAAAATTAGTTTTAAAACATGATTTGGGGTCAATGTGATATAAGGTGATAACTTTGGGGCTTATGGTAGCATGTTGTGAAATCTAGGGGTGCAAGTGTAATTTTGGGTGTTGGAATTTGTTGAATATCAGGCTAAAACACTATTGGTCCAACACAAAACCCATTTTCTCTCTCCCTCCCTCCCTCACGGTTGTGCTCTCTTTCAAAACCCCATCCGAAATTTTGCTCCAAACCTCGATTCCTTCAAGATCCTACGCGTTTCCCTCATCCTTGGTTGATATCCGGTGGTGGTTTGCATCATTTGGGAGCTAGAGCTTGAAGTTGGAGCTTTGTTTCTTGAACCCGGAAGTTGAGGTAGGGATTTCTCACTCTTATTACGCGTATAGAACTTGAATTGGTTGTCATTTGATGCTTTGATGTTGAGTGGTAAAGCCCTAAGTTTAGAGTTGAAATCTGTTAGAATTTGCCTTTGTTCGTACTCGATACACCGGTGCCTTGTTTTGGTGGCACCGGTGTCATTTGTTCTCTGTATCTCAGATTTTGTGCTTGACACCGGTGCCTTGATTTTGATACACCGGTGCCTCCCTTGAATTTGTTCTCTATATATCAGACTTTGTACTTGACACCGGTGCCTTGTTTTGGTGACACCGGTGTCTCCCTTTGAAATTTCTCAGATTTTGGACCTTACACTGGTGTCACTTGCTCTCTACATATTGGTATTTGACTGAGCACCGGTGCCTTGTTTTTGGGCACACCGGTGCCTTCTCCTTTGAAACTTTCCTACTGGGCTGTCGAGCTCAACCCTTCTTTCTTTTCAGGTACAACCATGGAGTGATAACATGAGATGCTTGGCTTGCATGGATTGACATGCATATTTTTGAAAGCTGCATCGGATGAATTACTTAACATCTTTTATTTACTATTTTTGAAAAGATGTAATGTAACTCGTACCTTATCTACTTCTGTTCGAATGATGTAAACTATTTCACTCCTTTTTGGCTTTGGAGATGATGATCCTTGGTCAAAGAGACCACTTTTGTAATGTCTTTCAAACTTATTTTGAATTATTCTATGATCAATGTACTTTTTGGAAAATTTGGTGAGATTGTGAGTCTTTATTAATGGTAAATGTATTATTTAATTATGTTAAAAATTGAGGGCGTGACATTCACCCATCTATAATAAATTTTGGAGAAAAACTGTAAGGACCTGGAAAATTTTGAGTTTTTAAAATATTTATTTGAAAAATTATTTGTGAGATAATTATTCGATTTATTATTATATGTTTCGGATTTTAATTATAGGACCCGAGCCCGGGGTCTTTTGCTTTATTTCACGCCCGTCTCTTTACGAGGTGTTTTATGTGGAAACCCAAGAGGAGGCCTTAAAATCTGATTTTTGCTTAAGGGGGAAGAAAAGCCCCCAATTTCCCTCATCTCACTCTCTCTCTACAACTAGCTCCACCTTCTCTCTAACCTCACCACCAATTCCTTCCACCATTTTCGAATTCCTTTGAGATATAGGAAGTTTGGATCGTGCCTAACGTGGAATTACGGATCGTGATTTGGTGCTCGGAAAGTTCGGATTCGAAACTAGGAGGATCACCAAAATTAGGGCTTTCACCCATTGTGTAATTACCCGGATTTATATAAAAATAAAAAATATATATTTGTTTCTTTAATTTATGTTTGGATTATGTAAATTTCGCTTAATTTAAACGGTCAAGGTTACTTGAGAGTTGGACGGTTGAGATTGAGTTGAGCTTAGTGGTGAGAACCATGGGATAATTTTCCTTCCTATCTTTTCATATTCTGGACGTATGAAACCTTTGGGTTTTGGAAGGACCAGTTATGTTTTTTTGGGTTTTAAGGTTGAATTCATAAATAGCCATAAGTGGGGTTGTAATACCTCTAGAATTATAAAAACAAGATATCCATTTATTTATTTTTTGTTCTACACGTACATTCTGACGTTGTGGTTGTGAGAAACCACATAAAGTTTTGAGAAGGAATTTTTGAGTTGGAAGATCACTGGTTCACATTTTGGCTTTGGGGTTCTTCACGTGTTGGGTGAATTGGGTTTCCATCGATCTCCATTGTTCTCTTCGATTTCTTCTGCAACTGAGGTAGAATCGTTTATCTTGCAACCCTTAGATTATGGTATTTTGGTAGAATATGTAACTAATTATATCCTATTTTACTGATTATTTTTGTTAGTCCGGTAATCTGAGTAAGTGTACGTTGAGTCTCAAAAAACTTATAATTTGAATGAGGTTAATGAAATGTGCAAAGTTAATGAATCAAATAAAACATATTACTTTGTTTCATTCATGCGTAACCACTAGAAGTGTAGATATGACATTCTAGTTTCAAATCATGAAAATGGCACCACCACTTCCAGATTAATTCCAAAAATCACTTCTCTTTGTATATGTGAGAATGGACATTTTTTTTAGTTGAACCTATTCATGTAATTTATGTTTTAATGTTAAAACCATCATCTGGATTCAAGATATTAAAAATTAAGCACTTTGTTGGTTTTAGTTTGACAATTACTGGTGTGATTTTTTTTGTGTAGGTCGTACTATTTTTTAAAATTTTTTGGCCAATACCATGCTTTAGTTTTACATCATGTTATCCAATGTTTTAAAGCTAACCTCTTGTTGTTGCTCCGCTGGTATTCCGCAATTAAAATTGTTAGATATGCCTTGTTAGTGTCATTATGTTGCCCAATTATCCTTGCGTATTTGTTTCCGTTAGAACCTGGAAAGATGTGATTATCCAACAGACTCCGTATCATTGCTAAAGTTTTAATTGACGATCATGAAATGTGCGATTAATTACCACTGCTGGCGCTAATTGAATATGTGAGGACGGTTTATTGAAGAAAACATGTAAAAGAAAATAAAACATAATATATTGGCCGAATAATATATTGGCCGAATTCTATGAATATGCAAACTTATCAGATCCTAGAACTACTGGGTTTGATACGTGGAAATACCCTACTGCCATTTGTAGGTAGATTATTAAGTGTGACTTGAGGAAGGAAAAAAAGAAAAGAAATTGAAAGTATATTAAGGACAAATAATAATGGAATCGGAAGATAAAGAATTGGAATTGAAGGCCGTCGTGCCAAGATTGTTCCGGGTTAGAGTCCTGAGGTGATAGGTGGTTAGATTTCCCTTCACTCTTGTGTCAGGTTAGATTCCCAATATTATGTCCGGGTTAGATTCCCGAGGTGATTGGTGGTTCGATTCTCCTTCACTTTTGTTCCGGGTTAAATTCCTGAGATAGCTGTTGGTTCGATTCCCCTCTATTTTGTATTCCGGGTTTGATTCCCGAGGTGGGTAAGATTCCCATTAGACGTCGCGCCGTGTTGATTATGGGTTAGATTCCTTGGTGTCGTCCCGATTGATTAAAAAAAAATGAATGAACTTAAAATATTTTAGCTATCCTTTATGGTTTTTGACATATACGCATTGGCTATTTAATTCTATCGAGTATGCTTAAGTTTATGAATTCTACTATTATGTCATATATCATGCTGCATGTGAATTTATCTTTGGGTTTGATTTTCGGGTAAATTTTTCTACTGAGTGTCAAAACTCATTGGTGCCACTTCTCGGCCCCTGGCTTTTCATGCCAGATGTAGGAGGACAGGTGGAGATTGCAATGGAGCAGATAAGGCCTGGAGACAATCGATGGGGAGACCATCACTTGGCTATCGTACCCATAAAATGTCTTATTTCACGGTTACTCTAGACTTACGATGTAAACCCATAAGGGTATTTTAGTCTTTTTATTTTCAGACTTGGTATTTACTTAATTTGCAATTGTAATAAAGAAGTTATCTTTTGATAACCGGTTAACAAATGAAATAAAATTAAAAAGATTTAGGTAACGGTACCAACCTTTGGGGCATTACACATTGATCAAATTCACCCTTTTGAAACTTGAGGTAGGGATTTCTACCTTGCATTATGCGTATATGATGTGTTTTGGTCCATATTTTGTGCATATATTGTAGCCTTGGTGTGATTTGGAGAGTTGGCGAAATCTGAAAATCACGCAGAAATCTGCAAATCGCATAGGGGCTTCCGGACGGCTGGCCTTGAGAAATTTGGCAGAGAGGTGGTGTTTTGAGCGTCCAAACGGGTCCAGATGGAGATGTTAAATTCTCTTTTGATAGTTGTAGTAGGCTGGCATAGTCATTAATGGGCCCCCGGCCCATGATCATACGCATCGTATTCTGGGGCCCGACATAGCCCAAACTTACCAATGAGCATCCTGGTATTGGGCCGGACAACCTATCGGCCGGAGCCTGGGCTCGGCCTTTTCGAACGAGTTTGGAGCTCGGCCTTCACGAATGGTGGAATCACGTTCCGCACCGATCTTCGGCCGCCCAATGCTCGGCAATCATCACTCGGCCTAGGGATTCCCTTTGGCGGTTTCTTGACCAGGACGTCTAAAGACGCCCTGTGACTCGGTTCCTAAACACGAACACACGTTCTCCGCTTTTTGGGGGAACGTGCAAGACATCCTTCCGGTCCACACGGACGTGGAACACGTGACAGTGCCTCCGCAGTCTTCGGACCACGTCCTACATACTGGGCCGAACATACCGGCAAACAGTTGGATTCCTACTCTATAAATACCCCAGCGGCACTCCAATCAAAGGTACAGGCACGCTCGCGCTAAAACTATACTTTCAAGTTATTTCAACTCTTCTTAAAGAGCTAACTTGATCGTCGGAGTGCCCACCGGAGATCCAACCACCGGTGTGCACTAATTTAGTGTTGAGTGTTTTGTAGGATATTCAAGAAGATCCGATTCATCAACCCGAGAAGTCTAGAGTGGATTCCAGACTCCACAATTTGGAGACCACAGTGGGAGATCCTTCTGACTTCTCATCCTCAAACCCTTACCTTAAAACCTCATCAATTTTAACAATGGTAGTCACCGAGACTGACCCAGCAACTGTACAAGTTTTTCCACCCCCTCCTCCTGCTGATCTTAGGGACATAGCGTACGTCGAACGCCTGGAAGCTCGACTGGCAGAAAGAGATCAGCTGCTTCAACTGGTAAGGGAGGAGATTCTGCAACTCAAAGTTGCCATCAAACCTAACCAGAACGGCGAGGCGTCCTAGGCTCGGCGACGAAGGCACCGCAGGACACGCTCTCCGGAGCAAAGAGAAAGGCAAAAGCGTCCGGCCCTCGAACGACTGGAGTCGAGACCGAGATGAACGCGATCAATGAGACACAGACCCGAGGGTGAACCCGGACCACACCGTTCGAAAACTGTTCGGACGCCGAACGTGGAGCGCGCCGAGTCTCAGTTCACAGGCAGTTGGGGGCTCAACCAGTCAGTAGCACTCAGTCGTACTCTCCGCCAACAACACCCTCGGACATTACCCCGACGCATGAGACTCAAATGGATCGGAGGTATGGCGGCCAGAGGGATCAGTCTCCTAGGCGTCATAACGATCGCGGGCGTTCCCGTCAGTATCATGGTGGGCAGGACCTCAGACCACAACTCGCGGCTAGGAGGTATGGAAAGGCCGAACACGAGGTCCGGCCAGCACGATCACAGTGCGACATCATCCACGACCAGCTCATCTCTTCTCCCTTTACCAGGGAGATAGATGGAGTACGTCCACCGCATGGTTTCAATTCCCCGAAGTTCAGCAAGGACGATCCCAGGACAGATGCCTACCTGCACCTGGTGCACTTTCGGCAGATGATGTCTCTCTACAGCACCGACGACGCCTTGATGTGCAAGTTGTTCCCTTCCAGCCTGGGGGAACTAGGACTCCTTTGGTTTGACAAACTGCCGCAGGGGTCCATCCCATCCTTCAAGGACCTATCCCTCGCTTTCCTCGCTCGGTTCGTCACCAGCAGCAGGCAGAAGAAGGGCGTCGACTCCCTCCTTGCGCTGCGCAAATCAGCAAATGAGTCTCTTAGACAGTACGCTGCTAGGTACTGGGAGCTCTTCAACGAGATTCAGGGTTGCGATCCGGCCATTGCCGTGACCTCGTTCAAACTCGGTTTGGATCATAGAAGCAGGTTATTTGAGGACCTCATGTTATCCAACCCTACCGACATGGATGACCTCATGGGTCGGATCGATAACCACTGCCGACTAGAGGAGGCACGCAGCGAGCGGTGTCAGGCCGAACAAAACCATCCCCGTCAGGGGGATGGGAACAAGCATACACCACACGGCGCGCGCCGGAGTGTGAACGTGGTGTCCTCTAGGAAAAATAAGGGCCCTCGGGCATTCGAATTCGTTGCGGTGAAGACGGTCTATAAAATCCTGACGTACGAGATCCTCAAGAAAATACAGCATGAGCCGTACTTTGAATGGCCGAGGCGACCGTTGGGAGAACCGCGGAAAACGCCGGACTCTTCGTACCGCTGTTCATACCACAGGGAGAAGGGCCACCTGACTACACGTTGCCGAGCATGGAGGGATTTCCTCGAGCGACTAGTATCCCAGGGGCATCTCAAGGAGTTTATTAACGAGGAAAAAACTCAGGCCGAACCCCGGTCAAAACCCGAGAAGGAGAACAGTGGGGAAGTTCGGGTGATCGACGACATTCATGGAATGGTGGATGCAGCCGCCGAGGAGACCCTTCGGGCCGAGATCAGGCGTGCCGCATGCGGGAAACAAATCATGTCCGTAAGTGCGGGAACTAAACGCCCACATATTGACGGCCAGTCTGGGGGCAACCTTTCGTTCTCTAATCAAGATCTACAACGCCTCCAAATGCCGCACAATGACGCGTTGGTCGTCTCTCTCACCCTCGGCAATTCATTGGTCCACCGAATACTGGTCGACCAAGGGAGTTCGGTCGAGGTCATGTACTATTCCCTGTTCAAGGCGCTGCACTTGCGGGACACAGATCTCACACCCACCGAAGTACCACTGGTGGGGTTCAATTCGGCCCCCGTTTGGCCCCTTGGCAAGATAACACTCCCCATTCGTACGGGCTCAAAGACTGTGGAAGTAGAGTTCGTGGTGGTCGATGTGCCAAGTCCTTACAACGCCATCGTCGGTCGCGTCTAGCTACACAAGCTCAGGGCCGTAGCCTCGACTTATCATCAAATCCTTCGCTTCAATGGGACGTGGGGGCCCCAAGAAGTTTTGGGCGATCAATTGGCCGCTAAAAAATGCTACGTGGCGGCAATAAAAAGCAAGGTCTGCCCTGAACAGGTCTAGTGGGTAGAAGCGCTCGACGCTCCCCTTCTAGATGACGTTGGCACACCAGCTGCCGAAAAAGCAGTTGAAGACCTGATCACAGTAGCGGCCGACGACCTCAATACCGACAGAACGTTTCTGTTGGGATCATCCTTATCGTCAGCCGAGCGGGAAGCCATGACCTGCTTCCTCAAGAAGAATATCGAGGTGTTCATCTAGACACTGTATGAGATGCCGGGCATCGATTCGGAATTTATTTGTCACTCACTCAACGTGGACAAATCTCGCCGACCCATCATTCAGAAACCCCGACGATCGGCAGTGATCCATACCGATGCAGTCATCGAAGAGGTCGACCGACTGTTGGAAGCTGGGGCGATCAAAGAAGTGCAGTACCCCACTTGGTTGGCGAACACTGTAGTCGTGAAGAAGAAGAATGGAAAATGGCGCGTTTGCGTCGATTACACAAATCTGAACGACGCTTGCCCCAAAGACTGCTTTCTTGTGCCGAGAATCGACCGCCTTTTCGACGCTACATCTGGGCATGCTCGGTTCAGCTTTATAGACGCATACCGGGGGTACCATCAGATTGCTATGCACGGTCCGGACATGGAAAAGACAGCCTTCATCAGTCCCCGTGGGCTATTTTGCTATAAGGTCATGCCCTTCGGCCTGAAGAACGCGGGTGCCACATACCAACGGATGGTTACGAAGATGTTCGGTAAACAAATCGGTGACACGATGGAGGCCTACATTGACGACATGGTGGTCAAGAGCAAGTTCGAAGCCGAACACCTCGAACATCTGCAGGAAGTGTTCGACATCTTAAAAGCCCACAAACTCCGTCTCAACGCCGACAAGTGCGCCTTCGGCGTCGGTTCTGGGAAGTTCTTGGGTTATCTAGTTACCCGCCGGGGCATCGAGGCCGACCCAAATCAAATCAGCGCGATCAACAACCTGGCGGCGCCGTACAATATCAAAAGGGTTCAAAAGTTGACAGGAATGGCTGCCGCTTTAAATAGATTCATTAGCCGGTCTTCGGATAAATGTCGTCCGTTTTTTGCGCTACTCAAAAAATGCAGCCGGAGAAGTTTCGAATGGACTCCGGAATGCGATCAGGCGCTCCATGATTTGAAAATCTAATTATCCTCGGCTCCATTACTCTCAACGCCGAAAGATAAGGAACCTCTGTTCATCTATCTGGCCGTGTCACCGCACGCGGTCAGTTCTGTTCTTGTCCGGCAAGATGACTGAGCTCATCTTCCGATCTACTATACCAGTAAAACACTGGTCAGTGCCGAGACCAGATATTTGCCTTTAGAGAAACTTGCGTTGGCACTAGTCTCTGCTTCCAGAAAACTCGCACCATATTTCCAGGCGCACCACATCACGATCTTGACGGCACAACCCTTAAAGAGCTTGTTCCGGAAGGCCGATCTCTCCAACCGCATTTCCAAGTGGGCCGTCGAATTGGCTAACTTTGACATACAATACCAGCCGAGAACGGCGATCAAGGGACAAGTGCTGACGGATTTCATCGCCGAATTCACACCAGATTCAGAAGCCACTCGGCCGAACAAAGAATCTGTGGGGTCGGCACCATGGCAGCTTCTCCACGGCAACTTCTGGCGAATGTTTATGGACGGTGCGTCCAATAACCACGGTTCCGGAGCCGGTGTCGTCCTGATTTCGCCCGAGGGAATTCTCCATGAATTGGCGATCCGGCTCGACTTCCTCGCCTCGAACAATGAAGCCGAGTACGAGGCCGTACTGGCCGGCCTCCGTTTCGCAGAAGACCTCGGTGCCGAGCATATTAAAGCCTACATCGATTCTCAGTTGGTCGTCCACCTGCTTTCCGACGAATATGAAGCTCGCGACGACCGAATATCCCGCTACCTTGCCGCCTTACAACACACCAGCGAACGGTTCCACAATTTTTCATTGGAGCAGATCGCTCGAGTACACAACGCCCATGTTGACGCTTTAGCCGGTCTCGCGTCGGCAATGGACGCTGGGGGGCAGCGGACTATTTCCGTCGATATCCTCCCAAAGCCGAGCATCGAAAAAACTGCAGTCCACGAGGCGGTTAATTGCATCACCTCGGATCCTAGTTGGATGGACTCCATTTTGGCGTACCTTCGGGACAAAACCTTACCCGAAGACCAAAGGGAAGCACACAAAATTATTCACAAAGCCGCCCAATTCTGGCTACGGCCCTGGAACAAACTTTACCGGAGAGCTTACTCGGCACCTTATATGCTGTGTGTGCACCCCAAGCAGACTGGGGCTATCCTTCAGGAGTTGCATTCAGGCAGCTGCGGATATCATTTAGGAGGACGGTCGCTTGTGCACCGTGCTTTGACTCAAGGCTACTGGTGGCCTAACATGAAAAAGAGGCCGATCTGATGATCAAAAGCTGCGATCAATGCCAGAGGTTCTCTCCGCTCATACATCAGCCGGCCGAACAACTCAATCCCTTGTCCAGTCCATGGCTGTTCGCACAATGGGGGCTGGACATAATCGGGAAATTTCCCGTGGCCCCAGGTGGTTTTAAATTTTTGATCACCGCTACAGACTACTTCACCAAATGGGTCGAGGCCGAACCATTGGTCAAAATTGAAGACAAAGATGTCAAGAGGTTTGTGTGGCGGAATATCATCTCAAGGTTCGGCGTTCCATACGCTTTCATATCAGACAACGGCACACAGTTTGTTGGGGATTTATTTACCAATTTCTGCGCCGAGCACAGAATACGCTTCTTCAACTCCACGCCGTCATACCCTCAGTGTAACGGTCAAGCCGAAGCTTCAAATAAAATCCTGCTAGGCGGAATTAAGAAATGGCTCATGTCAGCAAAGGGTAGATGGGCCGAAGAACTCTACAGCGTTTTGTGGGCATACCGAACCACGCCACGACGTTCAACTGGGAGGACGCCGTTCTCCTTGGCCTTCGGCCTGGAAGCCGTTATACCTCTGGAAGCTGGCCTCCCGACGATGCGGACTGAAGAATTCCGCTCGGACATCAACGACAAAGCTCTCTCGACTGCTTTGGACCTAGCCGAAGAACAACGGGAAGCTGCTCGGATTCGGCTTGCGGCATATCAACAGACTATATCCCAAGGCTATAACGCCAGGGTTCGTCCCAGATCATTTAAGCCGGATGATCTAGTTCTAAGAAAGGTCGTCGGTGCAAAACGTACGAATAAGCTCGGTCCTAATTGGGAGGGTCCCTACCGAGTGATCAAGTTCGTTGGGGTCAGCTCCTACAAACTAGAAGACATGAATGGGACTCCTGTTTCCCGACCTTGGAATGCTCACAACTTAAGGAAGTACTTCCATTAAGTTGTCTAAAAATGAAGTAGTCTTTTGGTTATTTTCTTTGTTATGAGCAGTGCGTGGTCTACGGCCCTCACTCTCTTCAGTTTATTCGTTTGTACTTTTTCTAGACGGTGCGGCCTTATTGGTCCTTCAGCAAAAATGAGCGTTCTGTTCTCATGGTCTCCCATTTTTACAAGTTAATGTACGGAACATGAATACTTGTTATCAGTTTTTGGTACACTTCATGTTCGGTTTATCATTCTATACTTAGTGAAATTCTTGTCATTTTTCCAAGCGATCGGTAGTTTGCAACTCAGTTATTCGTTACAGAACGGTTCGACATCGACTATGTAACTTGTACTGTCAAAAGAAAATAAGCCGACATGCTTCGATGATCGTTACAATAAAGACACAAATCGGCACGGTTCGGCAATCATATGAAGAAAAAGACAACTTACTTAGCTTCAAAAATTGTTCGTTATATTCCTTCAAGAGATGTTCCTTACAAAACAAAAAGTCTACTGCTACTGAAACAAAGACAACAAAATAAAAGAAGATAGTTCGGCACGAAGGCCCTATTACAAGTTCCTACTTAAGTAGGCTGGCCACCGTCTTCGGCAGTGGAGCAGTCGGGTTCCTCCTCCGGTACTCGTTCCGTATCCGAAACAGGGGTCTCTTTGGCCTGCGGCTGTGGTCCGACAGCAGGATCCCCGGCTAGCTCGGCAGCATCTGTCGGAGCTCCATGCGGAGGGATGTTCTCATACAGAGACGATCCCTCCGGTACGTCAGCAGCCTTCAGAGCCCGGAGATAGCCGCTGCGGAAGGCATCCTCCAGCAGCCCTGCCAATTGGGCGTTGATGCCATCCATCTGCTTCAGGAACTTCCCCTGAGCTTCGGCGTAGCCATCATTGTAGCCTTTGGAGTCGGCCTCATCCACCTTCCTAGCCATCTCAACCTTCATGGCTTCTAGGTCGGCGGCAAGAGCCTTCCCCTTCTCCTCGGCCGCGGTCAGGGCCGTGCGGACGGCATTCCGCTCATCCCGCATACGGTTCTTCGCCGTAATCTCCTGCTCGTGCAGGGTCCTCAGGCCGTGGATTTGGGTAGCCTTCCGCATTAGCCCTCTGACACCGGGGCCAAGTGTTGGGCTGCCTGCATAACACCACCAAAGAAGCAGTGAGTACGGATTATAAAATGACTTCAAAAAACTAAAGAAGTAAGAGATTAAATACCTTCACCATTAGCCGAGCCATTTCGAGGAATGACACGTTCAATGTCTTCGGCAGAGCCTCGGCATCCTTGGGGAGTGTCATCCCTCCAGCCAGCGTCAACGCCATGAGTGGGTCGGCGTTGAGGGTATCTTCAGTGTTCAACGGTCTGCCGTCGAACATCAACTTCGGCACAAAAGCCGGGGGCGTGGATGTGCCCGTCGCCTCGGTCACAGCCGGGGGTCGGCTCGCCTTCGGCGGAACCACAACATCTCCCCTCGAGGGTGCGGCTCCAGGAGCCTTTTGTCGGGAGTCCTCCTTCGACTCCCTCGGTTTCTTAGCCGCAGTGGCGCCTTCTTCGGGTCCTTTCCTCTTCTTCTGAGGATCAGCAGGACGGGAGGGCTGCGGTGCGGATCCGCCGACCGCCAACTTCAGCGTTACCTCCTCTGGTGCCTTCCTCGGCATGTCGTCAACCTCTGCGAAGAAGTCTTTCAGCCCTTGTTCACTAAAGTCGATCGATGAACTACGACTATAACCGGACGAAGTTGTCGAAGAGCAGGTACCTGAAGAGATTGGGATGATCTCGTCCGGCGTCGACTCTTCTTGCGGCTCTCTAACGACCCCGAGTGGAACGGCGTCGGCTCGGTTCTCCTCCGAAGTTTCGGAGCTCTCACTGCTGTTGGAGTCTCCTCGGCACTTGAGCTTCGACCGGTACACTTCGACGTACCCAAGCAAGACCGAGCAGTCTCTGTTCCTCCTCCGGACGGCAAACGCTCGGCTGATTCTGTCCCAGTTGGCCTTACTCCGCAGGCTATCAACGACTCCTTTCCCTGCAAAAGACAGTGAGTTAGAATCTTATGGATCAAAAAGATGAGCAGGAAAACTAACCGTACATGACTTACCAGCGAACCCCGGAATGTGCGGTATGGGGTGGAAGCGATATTCGCCTAATGACAACGACAAAATCGTTGGCATATTTGTCGGAGTCCGACAGGCCTCTGATCAGTCTCCTCTGTCCGGTCCGACAGCTGAGGTATTTCCTCCTCGCTACCTTGTTTTGGCTTACTAAGTAGAGGCCGAATAGGTCTTCGACTTCAAAGTCGAGCTGGTACCTCTCCTTCAGCTCGATGACCCCTACCACTATGCAGAAAAAGTTGATGGTCACCTGGGAGGGGGTCAGCTGGAGGACGTTCAGCACCTACCGAAGGAATGGGTGGAAGGGGAAGCGCACTCCACCCTCGATGATAGCCATCAAGGGCAGGACGATCTGGTAATCGTTTGTTGTAGCGCTCTCTCCCGGCCGGACGAGCTCTATCGAGACTTCGTCCGGGACTCCATACGTTGCACGGAAGTCTGCAAGGCTCTCCGGATCCTCGAAAAATCGAGAATACCGGTTCTTCCCTGAGTGAGAGGCCGAAGTCTTCGGCATCACCTCGGCATCTGGGAGCCCTGCCGAGCCGCTAGGTTCAGCTTGTTCGGCGCTGGTGGACGACATCTCTGCTGAGTCTACTTCTGGCCTGGACATCCTATAAAGACGTACACGGGTGTTAAAAACAAAAATTTGAGAGGATTGGGGCTTCGCAGCCCCTCAGGATGTCCTCGGCCGGAACGCCCATCGTTCGGCCAAAACGTTCATCGCTCGGCCGAAACCAGAGATACAGTGATAACTAATGTCAATCTAAACCTATCTGAAAACAAGACCTATTGCAAAAGGAAAGATCATAGAAAACTTACCCTCGATTTGCTGATGAAGTTTAGAGATCCTCGAACTCAGGATGATGATTGCTTGAAACTGGAAGTAAATCGGAAAAACTCTAGAGAGAGAGGATGGCGCAAAGGTCTGGGAGGAAAAAAACTCTAAGTTCTCCCAGACCCTCTATTTATAAGAGGGCTAGCAAGGCGGGAAACGGTCGGCGTGGGATACGAGGCGCCCCGCACGAGGATTTGAAACGTTTCACCTCCAGCAGTCAGATGGGTGCCACGTGTCGCCATCTCAGCTTTTGACGCTTCGCGTGCGCCGTTCTGCAGCGTCCCTTCGGCTCTGCCGTTGGATCGAACACCACGTGTTGCCTTCTTATCGTCTGACGCTTCGCGTGTGCCGTTCTGTAGCGTCCCTTCGGCTCTGCTGTTGGATCGAACGCCACGTGTTGCCATCTCAGCTTCTGACGCTTCGCGTGCGCCGTTCTGCAGCGTCCCTTCGGCTCTACCGTTGGATCGAACACCACGTGTCGCCATCTCAGCGTCTGACACCTCGAGTACATCACCACGCTATCTCTCTTCGGCTCAGGCCCTTGGACCAAGCGCTATGTAGCGCCATCTCGAAGTCTGATGTTTCCTAACAGATCCAACCGCACAGGTTCGTTCGTTCCGAACAAAATGCCCCGGAGCATCAATAACTAACACAGGTTCTCTACGGCCGTCAAACATAATCTACCGTTATGCCGGGCCTCTGCCACCATGGTCAATTCTCCCGTACCGAACCGCGTACGACTGAATTGAGGGGCTATTGTAGTAGGTCGGCATAATCATTAATGGGCCCATGATCATACGCATCGTATTCTGGGGCCCGACATAGCCCAAACTTACCAATGAGCATCCTGGTATTGGGCCGGACAACCTATCGGCCGGAGCCTGGGCTCGGCCTTTCCGAACGAGTTTGGAGCTCGGCCTTCACGAACGGTGGAATCACGTTCCGCACCGATCTTCGGCCGCCCAATGCTCGGCAGTCATCACTCGGCCTAGGGATCCCGTTTGGCGGTTTCTTGACCAAGACGTCTAAAGACGCCCTGTGACTCGGTTCCTAAACACGAACACACGTTCTCCGCTTTTTGGGGGAACGTGCAAGACATCCTTCCGGTCCACACGGACGTGGAACACGTGGCAGTGCCTCCGCAGTCTTCGGACCACGTCTTACATACTGGGCCGAACATACCGGCAGACAGTTGGATTCCTACTCTATAAATACCCCAGTGGCACTCCAATCAAAGGTATAGACACGCTAGCGCTAAAACTATACTTTCAAGTTATTTCAACTCTTCTTAAAGAGCTAACTTGATCGTCGGAGTGCCCACCAGAGATCCAACCACCGGTGTGCACTAATTTAGTGTTGAGTGTTTTGCAGGATATTCAAGAAGATCCGATTCATCAACCCGAGAAGTCTAGAGTGGATTCCAGACTCCACAATAGTGTAGTTGTCTCATATTATGCCTTGAATCATCTTTTATTTGATATTTTGACATGATCGCGGGTTATTAATATGTTTGTGTTGATTGGATGGAACATCATCAATATAATTCGAACATGGTATGAATGTGCATAACATATGCACATATAGTTATTGCATGATAGAAATATAATGCTAGCCTCCACTGGGAGTGATGCTAGGAAAACTATGGATCTAGTTTCCTTCAGGAACGTGCTAGGAAATGCCATGAATTGGCTTGGCTAGCCTCCATTGGGAGAAGTGCTAGGACATAAGTTATGATAATTGCGTAATACTACTTGACAACATGACTAGTCTCCTTTCGGAGAAGTGTTAGGGTATTACTTATATTGATATTACTTGATCATGTTTGATTAGTATCTCCTTTGGGTGATGAGTTGGTAGTGAGACGTGGTGGTAACATTTGTATTGGTAAACTACAAGTTTTTCTTCATGTTATAATGCTTAACACATGAAAGTATCACATTGCCATATAATGTTCATAGTGCATGCCATTCATCTCATATGCACATAGTCTTGGCATAGATTTTTTTACTAGACTTGTAGCTCAACTCTTCCATCTTTCAGGTATCATACCGGAGGAATAGTATCGAGTGATGTGCATAGTATGACATATTTTTGAAAGGCAAATGGAAGAAGTTATTTAACATCTTTATGAACTTATTTTGGAAGATGTATAGTAACTTCTATTGTATTTCGGTTAATGACAAATGGAACTTTCTACTCTTTTTGAGATCATGAGTATGTATTTTGGGTCGATAGTGCCCCTTTCTTTGAAAACTGTTGGACAATTACCATTTTGGGTATCACATCTATATATGAAGTGTTTTGGATTATTAAACGGTGTTAGCGGAGATTATGAAAGATAAATTGTGTTTTATTATTTTGAGAAATCAGGGCGTGACAAAAACTAAGTGACCGACATCGCTCATTTGAATTCTTGTCAATCGTGCTTTCCAAATTTTATTCTCGAAAAAATACTAAAAATTACCGTTTATTAAAAAAATTACTTCAAGATAACTGTGTTTTTAGAATATTTTGATAAAAGCTATTGAGTTATGGTAAATTATCAACACTTATTCAGACGAATCAATAAAGTTAAAAAATAAAAAATTACAATATGTAAATTTTTTTGAATAAAAATAAAATTATTAAGTTAATTAGGTTAAGCCATGGTGTATTTGGTTAAAAAATGTTAGTTGTAATAAGAGAGAGGGAGACGGAGAATTAGAGAGAGGGAGCGTCCAAAGCTGGGGTCCCGCCTACCGCTGGATCAGTGGGTGATTTGCGACGGGTTTCCCTGCTAATAGCAAAACTGAACCAAGCCATGTCCAACCAATACTCCTTCCCTTTTCTTTCGGCTCACTGACTTGTGACTTTTCAAGTAACGACTTGCTTGGTCAATCATCAAAAATACTATCAACAATGAAAGGTAACTCAAATTTTTTACTGATTACCTCAAATTTGGTTTGCGCTGAGATTCATTACTGATAGCAAAATTGTGTATTCTTAGTACCACATCGATAATTAGAGTTGTGCACATTGTTACTTTGTTAAATTCTATGTCTGCGTAGGTTCCATTTGTCCTAATTTTCCTTTTGTGATCTTTTTAACTTTATTTAAATATTTTTCACGTTTGTTGTCACGCCCTCAATTTCAAACATATAAATAATACATATCCTTTAAGAAAATCTCACAATTCTCACCAATAAGCCCAAATATTTTGCTCATAATCAATCATCCGATCAACATAAAGCCTAGAGTGTACATAGATTAAAAAAAAAAAACATTTTAGAAGAGTTTACAAGACTCAACAAGAAATCTATAGTGTAGCCCTCCAGGATGATGCATCATCTCATGCACTCCAAGCTCTCCATGCTAAATCCCAAAAAGGTACCTGAAAAGGATAGGGTGAGCTATACAGCCCAGTAGGAACATCTACACCAATATTATGAACATATGGAATGAATTGGCTTGCAACTCAATACTCAATAATAACATAAGTATGAGCTTACGCAATATATCTCCAATTATGCATGAACAATATATCCACACATTGCCTCATCAACCTATCCATTGCTCCACATAATATCCACCCAAGACTTTCAGATCCCGTCATCAAAACATTGTCATCCATTCCTTTCATGAACTTAGGACGTTCTCGTGCCAAGTATTTCACATTACTTAATACTCACTACTCATATCGTCTCGAAGATTATCTCTCCAACTAGCACTTCACCCCACGGTAGCTAGGAAACATCGAAAGATAACTAGCATGTATCCGAATGGAAGCCAGACAATATTAAGATTCAACTTACACATCTCCCGCCGGAGGCTGGAAACTATAAACATCCACCTAGCACATCTCCTACCGGAGGCTAGTCAATGTTAATATCCATCCAGCACATCTCCCACCGGAGGCTGGTCAATGGTGTTATACATTTCTCATTTAGTTTCTTTCGTTCATACTTTACCATCCAATGGCCAAGGTTACACAAGAATGGTCTATAAATCCCATGCAGTCAGTAATTTACAGAAAACAACACTATACGGTACTAACACAATTGTCCGTTCTAGCAATAAAGGAAATAAACGACGAAAGCACATAATAGCAACCGTGCACCACACGTCATCTGCCGACAAACTAACATCACTTTCACATCTAATCCTCATAACCCGTTTCACAATCAAGTCGTTCCATTAGCACTCATCATGAACTCACATACGCGGGTCAATCACGACAGACAAGGCATATCAACATGCCAGGATATCAACCGTACTCTACTCCGAACTCCAATCATCCTAAAGTCTCAAGGCACGCCAAGGTTTCTCATTCTTTCACGGAACCAAAGAACCCTTCACAACACTAAGACATAGTAGATCACCTCTAGACATGATAACAAGGAGTATAAACTCAAGGAAGAAGAATCTCTCCCATGAATATCTCACAACCCGACTCAACCCACAGTCAAAGGTACGGTACCTCGCAAGCAAGTCTAGGCCTAAGGATAGGTAGACAACTTTCTATGAGGGACACAAGGGTGATAGTAATCTCGATGCGGATTCACCTCAATACAAGGGCATACTTGTCAACTCAACTTGCTTTTTACCGAATGCAACCAATTCCAGGTAATCCCGTTCCGGGGGTATCCTACCTCATAATTCCAACTCTTATTTCTTACCAGGCTTAGGCAGATTTTCGTTAAAGCTTTCGAAACGTTCATGTCATAAGTCAAAAAGGTGATTTATATCTAGTGCCGGCATTATCCGATAACTTCACAAAATATAAGATTTTCTCAATAAAACACCATTGATTCTTGTTTAAAGCTCTAAAATAACTTTCATCTCGTAGGTCAAAACATCGTCCTTACCCGACTCCCAACTCAACCCAACCATCCTCAAGATGTTATTGAATTCTTCCAATCCCTCATGGTCCGTTATATAATTTCTTCAAATCAAAAGTTATACCGAACAAATGTCCTTCGACACTCTCTAATCATGCACAACTAGCCCAAACCCATAAACTTGACGTGATGTACAAGCGATTGAACTACGAGCCCAATGGGAAAATCTATGCCAAGATTATGTGCATGTGAGGTGCATGGCATGCACAGATGAGCATAGTATAACAATGTAATACTTTCATAAGTCATGCACTACAACACGAATCATAATCCACGGTTTGCCAATACACACAACAACACCTTGCAATTAACTTGGCATCCACATCCAATGTCAATCGAACACCATCACACAAGGTCAAGATAGGCTATACCCTAGCACTTCTCCCAACGGAGGCTAGACAATGCATCAAGTCGTGCCAAACAACAGTCATACATGTATCCTAGCACATCTCCGAAAGGAGGCTAGCCAAGCCAATTCATGGCATTTCCTAGCACATTCCCAAATGGGAGCTAGTCTCTTAGTTTTCCTAGCACCACTCCCGATGGAGGCTAGTATTGCACTTATATCATTCACGAACAACATATGTATAGTCAAGCGGATCCACACCACGTTCAGATTATATCAACTATGCATAACAAGATACCAACGGTCCACGATCACGTTAAACTACCAATTAAAGATGGTTTAGGGCATAATACGAAACAGAAATACAGTCAAACGAGAAAATAGCATATCCGCCCGGTCCCGTCCGGACGCCGGGCAGCCCCGTCCGGATGCCGGGCAGTCTTGTCCGGACGCCCAAACCACTAACTCTCTGCCCTATTTCCTGGGCCTGCCGTCCGGACGCCCATGGTCTCCGTCCGGACGCCCCGATGCAATCTGCAGAAATCTGCGCAATTTGCAGATTTCGCCATTTCTCCAAATCACTCCAAGGCAACAAAATAACCACGAAATATACACCAAAACACATCACATACACATAATACAAGGTAGAAATCCCTACCTCAAGCTTCGGATTGACGGATTTGATGAAGAACACAAGCCCTAGCTTCCAAATCCTCTTTGAGCTTCAAATCCTCTCCTCCGAGCTTCTAATCAACGATCAAGTCTCGAATACTTGTAAACCACGATGCCATCCCGCACTATCTTGAAGGTATTCAAAAATGAAGCACAACCCCATGAGATATGGTAGAGAGAAGGGAGAGCTCTAAGTTAGAGAGAGAGAGGGTTATGGAAATGGGGCTTCTCCCCCCTTCCCCAAGCCAAAATCTGATTTTTAAGCCCCCATAATGGGTCCCCAAACAAAGCTCAATGTTTTCATGTATGCGTGCTTAAGAAATAAAAGCCTCGGGTCCAAACCCCGCTATTAAAAGTTTCGAATTATATAAAATAAATCAAACACATATTCCGAGAATAATTTATTAAAAGGCGAATAAATTTTTAAATAATTATTTTTAAAAATTCAAATTTTCCGGGTCCTTACATTTGTTAGATTTGCATCAAATTTTTGTGAATTATTTGTATGTTCGATTACAGTTTTTTTAGAAATAAAAACACATGAACATAATTTTGAAAAAAAAAAAAAGAAGAAAAGACAAATGTATTTTAAAAACATCAGTTTGTTTCAGATTATTTTCGTTTTAAATGAATTTTCTTAAACTATTAATCATAATTTTTTATTTTTTGAATTAATGAAATTGAACTTGTTTTTAACAAAAATAATACAATAAAAATTTTAGGCCAAATTGGACCTTAGTGTATGTAAATTTGATGGTCAAATGTTGTAAAAAATTATAACAAAGTAATGGTTCCGGAACACATTTTGTAATTTGTTAGGACAAGTGTAAATGTTAAATCTCACATTAGATAACAGAATTTTTGTAAATACAATGGGTATTATTTGATGTTACACATTTTAATAATTTGTTAGGACAACATTTGTGTAGTTGTTTTCATATTTTGTATTCCCCATTGATTAGGATTTGGATAATAAAACAGAACATTTTAGTGGTTAGATATATTAATTGCTTAAATATCTAATGATTTTTCTTTTCATGTCCATCTCTTAACCAAGCCGTGTCCAACCAACCTCCAATCAATTACTCCTTTCACACTTCGGCCTTTCGGTTTATTGACTTGTGACTTTTTATGTAACGACTTGCTTGTCACTTTTCATGTAACGACTTGCTTGGTCAATTGTGAGTATGATTCTCAATACCATATCAATAATTTTTATTTTTTGAACTAACAAAAGCGAAAAAGAAAAGTGAATAAAAACAAAAAAATAATACCGTAAAAATGTGAGGCCAAAATTGGACCTTACCTAGTGTATATAAATTTGATGGTCAAATGTTCTAAAAAGTTAACGAAACTAATTGTACTGGAACATAATTTTTAATTTGTTAGGACAGGTGTAAATATAAGTCTCACATTAGATAAACAAGATTTTGAGTTTGAACTAAATTAATTTTTTTCATATAAAAAATAGTGAGTTTGTATTATTTGATGTTACACATTTTAGTATAGTTTTTCATCATCTGTTTTTGCATATTTGCTTTCATCTCGATGTGAGGATTTGAAAAAACATAAAAAAAAATAGACCAAAATTAAAAAAAGTTTAGAGATAGGACAACGTTAAGACAATAAAGTTTTGTCATAATTATTTACTTTCTAGATTATGTTTGTTAGGACGAATAATTAATCTAAAAAATTTAGGTTAAACATGATAGAAATTTAATGAAAAAATGACAAAAAAGCAGTGGTATGGATACCTAATAATTGAAAGCAAATGAGGTTGCCGAGTTTTGTATAACTTACAAGGCTAATTAAGTGCCTGTTTGGATGGGGGAAAGGACTCCCTCCCAAAACTATCACCCCTTATTAGGGATTTTGGCATAGTTTGAAAGGAATAAATACTTCCCTCTTAGTTTTTCAACCCCAATATATTTTATCCCATGAGAGGTGTTGTCCCGGATAATTTTTGGGCCACCTTTGAGGTCCCCAAAAATTATTCGGTAGTGGAGGAGGGGTAGAGGGGAAGTATTATGTCATTTTTACCCTTTGTTTTCCCTCTTCTCTCTCAATTTTAGGAGAAAAAATGATCAACACTGCTCATTCGAAGTTCTTTTGATCGTGTTTTTTTAATTTTTTTAATTTTATTCTTGAAAATAACCGTGAGCTCGAAATATTTTGATTAAAAGTTGTTGAATTATGTTAAGATATTTGTTGATTTATATTTTGTTGTTATTTTTCTCTTTTTTTGTTAATTGATAAAACAAAGTTAAATTTTTTTTAAATTATTCAAAAATATTCACATTCATGACATGTCCTAATGGATCCAACTTTGGAGGAAAGAAAAGTGACCAACACCGCTCAGTCGTGCTTTCCAAATTTTATTCTCGAAAAAATACTAAAAATTTACTGTTTACTTAAAAAATTATTTTGGGAATAACCGTGAACTCGAAATATTTTGGTAAAAAGTTGTTGAATTATGTTAAGAAATTTGTTGATTTATATTTTGTTATTTTTTCTTTTTTGTTAATTGATAAAACAAAGTTAAAAAACTCTTAAATTATTCAAAAATATTTACATTCATCACATATCCTAATGGACGCAACTTTTGAGGAAAACAAGTAACCGATACCGCTTATTTAAATTCCTTTCAGTTGTGTTTTTCAAATTTTATTCTCAAAAAAACACAAAAAATTTATTGTTTACTAAAAAAATTAGTTCGGAATTAACCGTTAGCTCGGAATATTTTGATTAAGGGTTGTTGAATTATAGTAAGATATTTGTTGATTTATATTTTGTTATTATTTCTTTTAACTGATTGATATTTCTATTTACCATTTATTTTTTTAAATAACATTTTTTATTAAATATAATACATTTATGAATTTATGAATTAATTAATATTTTAAATTATCCAATATTAATTATATATATTAAATTTTGGATTTATATACTTTATTCAATATATAATCAAGTTTAATACTGCACAAGGGTAAAATAGTCATTTGACAATTTTTTTCCTTATCCACCCACTTTTATCCCCTCATTTCATAAACCATTCAAATCAAGTCAAAATATATCCCTCTGTTTAATCCCTCATCCAAACTATTTATTTTTTATACTCATCCCTTCAAAAATAATACCCCATCTTATTTTATCTCCCTTTATAATTTATCCTCTAAAAATAATACTCTATCCAATCGGCCCCTAAGGTTTAAAAATAAGTGTGAACGTATCTTATTTATATTCTGCCCGATTGATGTGAGTGGACTGTCTACAGTTACTCCTCAATAAATTGGGCTTGTACTGTTGGATTGATGTATTGTACATGAGGTCCCACCAATTAGTATCGTAGATTGGTCGACGAACTCTAGGTAGACTACTATTAGCAAGTCAAGGGTGGCACCTTGCACCCGTGTCTATGTAGCGGACGAGACACACAATGAGCAAGACATGACGGGGACATGTCTTGACAAAGGTGACTTGGTAATGCCAACTTGGTGGTGGCATTGGTCCCTTAGACAAGCAACGACTAATAATGCAGGTGAAGGCCCGAAATATTGGGACATGGATGCTAAAAGGCGTGGGCTTGTGGGGCAAGACAATTGGGAAAACGTTGGGCTTAGCACAAGTGGGCTGTGAGGGAATTCGGATTTTGGAGGCAGGATGAATCTAGGAAGCTTGGACAGGTGTCCCAAGCCTTGTTGGCATCAGTTATTGGCGGTTACCAGCAAGAAGTTTCATTCACTTTCAAATCTGGTGAGTTGGCAGATCCTGGCACTATCCAGCACAGCCCCATAGTTAGTTATTTTGTAACTGCTAGATCATGGTGATCAGGGGGCATGTCCATGACCCATTTGTAGCTAATCACATTTTTTAGATTGAAGCCTATAAAAAGGCAGTGCTGAGGCACAAATAGGTAGAGTAGAGTGTTGTGAAATTCTGTCTAAGTTGGTATAAGTTTCCAGTGTACGTTTCTTGGTGAATAAACATTGGTTGGGAAGGATTACCCGTAAATCTTGTTGCTTAGGCTCTATTTCGTTTTTATTCCGCGAGTTGGCTGACTAAATCCTTGGTGGATCTTAGTGCCACCACAGGCCGAACCTCAGTTAGAAATTGGACCCTGTGACAATTGATATCAGAGCCAGGTTTGCTCAAAAATGGCTGGCGGTACTGCTATGGATGTTGTTCGGGAACGGGTTACACGTTTGGAGGAACTTGTCGATGCTGTAGAACTAGATGACTCGAGATCACTGCTTGAGCGAATTAATGGTGTCGCTCTGGAAGTCGTCTCCTTACAAACGTCGCTGGAGGAGAGCAAGTCGATGACAGATTCCAAATTTACAGATTTGATGGCTGACTTGGTTTCTTTGTCGGATGCGTTCAAGGACAAAGTTCAGACGATGGAAACTGAACTCGTGCTGGAGAAGAGGGCACTCAGCAGTCCTTCCAACAACTCTGACGTTCATGTCAACATGCGGGTTCTGGAGCCTCAAGCTTTCAATGGTGCACGGAGTGCCAAAGAGCTCGAGAACTTTCTGTGGGACATTGAGCAGTATTTCGTGGCTGCCAATGTTCTTGAGGCGCAGAAAGTTACCATCAATAGTATGTATCTCACTGGAGACGCGAAGCTCTGGCGGAGGACAAGATCAGAGGACGAGTCTCGTCCAAAGATAGAAACTTGGGAGACGCTGAAGAAGGAATTGAATGATCAATTTCTTCCTTGCAACTCGGCTTGGGTTGCAAGAGAGTCGCGAAAACGTCTCAAGCACACGGGCAAAGTGCGGGAGTACGTTAAGGAATTCAGCTCTTTGATGGTAGATATCAAGAATATGTCCGAAGAGGACAAGTTGTTCAATTTCGTGTCTGGGATGCAAAGTTGGACACAGTTGGAACTTCGCAGGCTAGGAGTCAAGGATTTGGCTGCTGCCGACGGTTTGGCAGATTACCAGTATGCTTCAGAAGATGCTGGATGGCAAAGGCAGGACAATGGGCAGACGTCCAAGCCAAAAGGTGACGGGTGGCACAAGAAGGACAATGGCCAAACGTCCAAACAGAAAGGAGATGACAAACAAACCCAGCAAGGGAAGGCAAAACCCACTGCGGAAGGTTTCGGTTGCTTCATTTGCAACGGACCACATCAGGCACGGGAGTGTCCAAAGCGGGAACGGTTGAATGCTTTGTGCGCAAGCGAGGGCAATGATGCTGAAGGCAGCAACGAAACGGATGGGGATTCAGGACTGATCGTGCGGGCCAGCACGTTACAATAGCATTTTCGGCGACTAAAGACCATTGGTCGCCAAATCATTTGGCAACTAAGCAGTTGGTTGCCAAAGAAGTTTTTGGCTTGGTTGCCAAATATATTTCCCGACCTCGAATTTTGTGACTACCTTTGCAACTAAGATTTTTAGTCAGAAAATACTTTTGGCAACCAAAAACCTAACATTTGTCGACTAAATCGTTGGTCGGCATTGTGTATTTTCTTGTGGTCATTTGACTGTAGGTTGATTGCAAGTTTTTCTAAAGGATTCATGGGATTCTCGTACGGAGAAATGGGACCTAACATGATCTAAATTTGATGATACAATCTGTTTGTGTAGTAGATTTCAGTGTGAAAATAATTGGTGCATAAGAAATTCGAGGATATAAGTTACAATCCAAGTTTTACTTTCCATGTATTTCCATTCTTACTTCTAAATGTGACATAAACTCGTCAAAAGTTTGGCAAAATGTTATATTGGATGTACTCAATGAAAAGCCAGTGAGTAGAAGCCAACGGAAATACCGTAAAAACTGGAGAAATGAGGAAAGACTTTTCCACTAACGCTTGATTTTCTAGTTGATAGCAATATTAGTACATCTACGTACTTGTCAAATTGAGAATTATATCCTATAATTGAGTCCTTTAATTGCTTAATCCCAGCATGGCCATGTACTGTAGGCTAAGTAAATTGCAGTAATTTCTAAACGGGCGTGAAATTCTTGTTAGGAGAAATAGGAACCATCATGATCCCAATTTAATGACATGACCTGTTTTTATATACTGAATTTTAATGTAAAAATAATTGGTAGATAAGAAATTCTAAAACTTAACTTACAATTCATTTTTTACTTTCCGTGTGCTTCCATTCTCAATCTCAATCCAGTTTCTTAACTTTGTTATTTTAAAGGAAAAATTAGTTAAAACTCCAAATCTATGATTAATTAACTCATTAAGTCATGTCTAATTTGTTTGTTGAGTTAGGATCCACTATGTTAAATGTATAAGTAGTTAGTCTCCACTCTTTTAAAAGTGTTAATATGTTAAGTTATTTGGTTGCCAAAATTACCCTTATTACAAATTTATTAATTTTCTGTCATATTTGACTCTAAAGATGAATTCCCTATTTTGTATCACAAAAAAAGAAAAACAACAATTCATGGACTTGAATTTAGTCAAAAGTCTATAAAATTACAATTTTAACAAAGTAAGTGACTTATGAACTTATGAATGAACTTACTCCTAAATATGAATGAACAAAATATTATATTGGACGTATTAACATTGGGATCCATAATGCATACTCCATTCTATTCTATATTATTGGTTTACTATATTGTAAATTTTTACTTTAGATAGAACATATAACTAATATTATACTCGATCTTCAAATTTTTTATTTTTAAAATTGTTCCTTATTTTTTAATTTAAAAACAAATTCTAATTGTATTTTTCTCTCGGCAAAAAGATTTATTAATCTTTGGAAAATTACAAAGAGTAAAGGGTATAGTTTCATAGTCAACATCACTAAAGGCAGGGCTGGAACTCAGTTAGGCTGGCTCTCGAGAACCCTACAATCAAATGCCACGAGACATCCGAATAGGAGTTGGCAAGAAATCAACCCCAAACAAGAAGTGGTTGGCAAGAAATCAACCCCAAACAAGAAGTGGTCATGGACAAAATTTTAATTGTTCATAAGTGTTAATTTGTGAAAATCTAAATAGTTTTTGTTTAAATTTTGTACGAGTACTATTAGTTTTTGCCGTATCTCAAAAATGAAATAATATACTATATCGGAGAAAATGAATATATAAACCACAAATTTATAATTCTTTTGCATTAAAATTACCTATTCCATATGGGCCAAGGTCTTATCATCAGTTAGTTAAAAAAATAAATAAATAAAAATCATAGCCCAAGGGAAACGGATCAAAGGGGAGGGGGGAGTTAATTTATCCACACCAAAAAAATAAAAAAAATTAAGGAGGTGGGCCGAAGAATAGTATGAGTTCAATTTTTAGGCCACCTCCCCTGCTTTCTTTAGATCAGTCCTTATCACTAGATTGTGAAATTTTACCAAATGAGCCTCCTCCATACACATTACTTTCAACATATTTTTCCAAACACCTTATCTAATAGTGTGGTTTTACTTTTCCATGATCAGAACTTTTCATTGTAGAAATTCCAACATCTACATTATTTTTCCAAACACCTTATCTAAGGTTGATCGGATTGATAAGTACGTAACTCAAATTAATAGGTGAGTGATGAAAACTACAACAATTCATTTTTTACATGAGAAATATATATTTGTAGATTGTTAATAATGTCTGATCGATTTTTGTTCTTTTGCATAAGATATTTACATGTTAAGATTTACAAAATAAAAGGTTCAGACCATCAAGATAATTAGTTATTGAACTCAACTATTAAATAGTGCCTTTAAAAAAAATGTTTGACAGACGTGTAAATGAAATTATCTATTCCAAACAAGTTGATTGCTTTTAAATCCAAAGTCGGTCAATGGAAAGATATTGAGTAGAAGCCAATACCGTAAAGACCGAGGAGATGAGGAAAGACTTCCCACTAACGCGTGGTTGTCCAATTGACAGCTATCTACTTGTCAAATTAAGAATAATATCATGTAATTGCGAATAATACTGACATGGCCATGTGACTATAGGTTAAGAAATTGTAGGCTTTTTTAAATAAGTTATGAAATTCTCATAAGGAGAAATGAGACCCATTAAATTTCATAAGATTATTCGTTTATATGATAGATTTTAATGTGAAAAATAACTGATATAATTTAGAATTTATTTTTACTTTCCGTGTATTTCTGTTCTGAATCTCATTTGAATTTCTTCAATTGTTTCCTTAATTTTTTCAAAGTTAGAACATCTCCCTATTCCCTAACCTTGGGGGCACAATTAACAGAAAATAAATATATAAACCCAAATTTACAATTTGTTTGCATCAAAATTAACTAAATATAGGCCAAGGTCGTCTTATTAATTAGTTGTTTCAGAATAAAAATAAAAATAAAAATCCTAGCCCAAGGGATACGGAGAGGTGAGGGTTTGGTAATTCAATTTTCGACAGCATAAAAATCCTTACCACTAGATTGCGAAATTTATCCAAACAATTCAATTGCTTTTAAATCTAAAGTCGGTCAATGAAAAAACCGTAAAGACTGGGGAGATGAGGAAAGACTTCTCGCCAACGCTTGGTTGTCTAGTTGGTAGCAATATTGTATCTACTTGTCAAATTGTGAAAATATCTTATAATATTTGAGTCCTTTATCGAGTCCCGAGTGATACGGTAACTACATAACTCAAATTAATTGGTGAGTGGCAAAAATTACAACGATCCATTTTTTACATGAGAAACATATATTTATAAATTGTTAATAATCTTTGATCAATTTAATTTTTTTCTTCTGCATCCGATGTTTACATGTTAAGACTTATAAAATAAATGGTTCAGATCGTCAACACAAGTTATTGAACTCACACTACGAAATAACATGTTTAAAAGATGTGTTTGAGATATGTGTAAATGGTATTGTCCATTCCAAACAAGTTGATTGCTTTTAAATCCGAAGCTAGTCGATGAAAAGACAGCGACTAGAAGCCAATGAATTACAGGGTATGTAGACTAGAGAGATGAGGAAAGACTTCCCACTACCGCGTGGTTGTCTAGTTGATAGCAATAGTGTGTCTACTTGTCAAACATAAATTAATAATATCTTTAATTGAGTCATTTATTGAGTTTCGACATGGCCACATGACTGTAGGTTAAGTAATTGCAGACTTTTCTACACGAGCCGTGGAAATCTCGTAAGGAGAAATGGGACCCATCATGATCTAAATTTAATAATATGAACTGTTTATATTGTATATTTTACTGTGAAAACAATTGGTGCCTAGTAATTCGAGAATATTAGTTACGACTGATCCATTTCTTATTGACATGTTTTTTATGCTGCTGGTAATCATCTACTCTTGTTGCCTTATAGTCCCCCATATGGTGTATACCTAGTTTTGCTTTGTTGGTCATTTATATGCATTGCCTTATTTTTATTTTGACTGTTTATAAGTAGAACGCAACAATAAAAGAGGAAGCAAAAATTTACAACTATGAGAGTGGAACGAAAAATGTCTAGGGAAATTAAAATGCTCGATTATTAAGTAAAAAATGAATTGTAAAGGCAGGTTTGGAACTCAATTAGGTTGGCTTTCGAGAACCCTACAATCAAATGCCACGAGACATCCGAATAGGAGTTGGCAAGAAATCAAACCCAAATAAGAAGTGGTCATGGACAAATTCTAATTGTTCATAAGTGTTAATTTGTGAAAATCTAAATAGTTTTTGTTTAAATTTTCTACAAGTACTATTAGTTTTTGCCGTATCCCAAAAATGAAATAGTATACTATATCGGAGAAAATGAATATATAGACACAAACTTATAATTTTTTTGCATTAAAATTACCTATTCCATATGGGCCAAGGTCTTAGCAGTCAATTAAAAAAAAAAACATAAAAATCATAGCCCGAGGGACTATATCGAGTTATAAAGAGAAAAATTGACTAACGAACGTTTCGAATGAACCGAACCCAAAGACCTAACATAAATTTTTAACCTAGTTTTTTTCCTCGTATTTAATATATAGTCATCACTTGACAAACCAAATTAACAAACTTTGAGGTTGATGTACCAAGCGTCGAAAAAATAAATTCGCGAAGTCTTTTAACCTAACTACTATTTTCCGTGGATCGATATTTCTTACTTTTCACTATACCTCTTTTCAATCTTGAAGGAAGTCCTATTTTATAAATATAAATCTTGTCCTAGGAGGGCGCCCTAACGACGCACTTTTACCGGCCAGTCACCCACCTTAAATGACATTGGGCGACGGCGACATTCAGTATATAGTTTTTCTGTCGACTTTTGCGCAGTAAGTAATCTTTGGCAAATCATCTTGGCTTGCTTAGTAGTCCTCTCTTGAGCGACAAAAAGTCATTAGTGAATCACATTCATACTCTCGATAATCTCTCTAATCAAGTTCAGTCCCACGATACTCATTTCTCCCAACTCGATCCAACAAATAAGTGACCTACACTGTCTCTCATACAAAGCCTCGTAAGAAAGCCATCTCGATGCTAGATCAATAACTATTGTTGTACTCAAACTCGATGAGCGCCAAACGATCCTCCTAGCTACCTCAAAAATCAGTTGCGATTTGTTCTACATCAATGATCGACTTACTAAAATACCCGTAGATTTGAATCTTCAGTTAATGAAGAACATTAGAGATAGTTTTCTCAATTTGAATATTCTTGAATTATTAGGAGTGTGATGTATTTGTTATAAGACCATTACTAGGGTTCAGAGATACTTGTAGTTCACCCAAAACTATTGTCTGCATTAAACCAGATATCCAATACTTGTACAAGGGTATTGTAATGCCAGTTGGGTATCTAATACGAAAAACTCAAAATTCACTAGTGGATATGTCTTTATTTTTGCAGGTGCAACTACTTCTTGCAAGTGCTCAAAGTAGACATGTATTTTGAGATTGACAATGGAATCCGATTTTATAGCTTAAGACAAAATTGGAGAATAGGCTAAATGGCTTCACCACTTCTTAGGAGCCATTGCAATGTGGCCAAGACGTGTGCCAACAATTTGTATACATTGTGATTGTAATAACCCGTAAATATTTTTAATAAATAAATAGTTCGAAAATATTTTCTTATATATTTATACTCCGCGTATTATTTTTTTTCTCGTTCGCGTACGAATTTTTTCTCTCTCTCCTCTCTCTCTCTCTTTTCTCTCTCTCTCCCGGGTTTGGGCTGTTTGGGCCGGGTTTGGGCCGGTTCGGATTGGGCCTGGGCCGTGCCCGGCGCCTGGGCCGTGCCCGGCTTTTGGGCCGTGCCCGGCCGGCTGCCCGGGTTTTTCTGCCCGGTTTTCCGTCCGGTTTTGGTCGGTTTTTGGTCCGGATTCGGCGGTTTTTTGGCCGGTTTCGGGATTTTTCCGTCCGGTTCTGATTTTATATATATTTAAATAATATATTTTATATATACATATATATATATATATGTGTATATCTGTGTGTGTGCGCGCGCTGGGAACAGAAAAGACGGAACGTCTTCCCCAAGCCTCCTCTCTGATCACCCCACCTCATCCCCGTCAAGTCGCCGCACCCATCAAATCAACCGCCTCATTACTCCTCTCTGCCTTAGCCACCTCCTCCCCGTCAAGTCGCCGTTCTCCCATCCCTCGTCAGCTACTCCTGCCACAGCCACCCCTAAACCATCATTGTTTTGCCCCCGCCGTTGGTTTTCCCGGTTTTCCTCCCAGCCGTTGATCTCGTCCCATCCCGTTCTCTATAAATAGGACACCTCCCTCTCTGTTTTCTTCACCCCGAAATAGCAGCAAGGAAGAGGAGGAAAGAAAGGAAGGAAGGAAGGAAAAGAAGAGCAGCCACTCCCCGAACCGAATACGCGACCAACACTCCGAACTGATGTAAGATTTCTATTTTAGAGTTCTCTTTTTAATGTTTCGGATTAGTATCAAGTTGTCCCGAGATAATTAGGTGCCTCGTCGGAGTTCGTCGGAGCTCTGCCGAAAAAGAAACAGAACCTGGAAAGGACTACTGGAAAAAGGGGAGAAAGAAAATAAAGAAGATAGAATAATTGCACTCGACCCTTAGCTATTAGTTTAAATTAGATTAAGTTCAATTTGTATAAATTACTAATAGTTTAAGAAATATAAAGTATTATTAATTATTATGGTACACATTAATCCTATTATTTATAAAATTCCAGATTTGTCCTTGTTTTATTAAAATTACCATTTTATCCTTAAAATATTTAAATTACAAGTTTGTCCTAATTTATTTAATTATAAGTAAACTTATCATTTATTTTATTTAAATTAAAACACTATGATTATTAATTTAAATTTGTGCACAACTATCTTATTATTATGCATTTCTATTTAGTAGTTGATTATTAGTCGAGCATGAAATTATCCTGATTATTTCTTTGATTATCCTGATTATTACATTGGTTATCCTGATTATTAATTCTCAGGGTGTCCCGTGGATACCCGAACGTAAACACACTGATAATAATATACGTTTAGTTGTTGTGGATTATTCCCCGTGGGAATATTATGCGTGTCTTGTAGCCGTGATGCGACATGAGCCGAGCTTTGACTTTAACCAGAGGGTGTGATAGACCCAAGCTTTTGTAACACCCAAGCGCTGTAATTTAGCCGTGTCGTGCGTTTAGCCAAATTTCGCTTGAGCCGAAATTATATCTAGCCCTATCGTGCCTTTTTTAGTCTAACGATCTTCTAGTGTAAACTTTAAACTTATATTGTCCGGCACGATATGAAAGGATATAATGTTAGGGAAAGCATCTTGATTGGGAACACGACGATCGGGAGCGGTGCGGTTGGGGCGCAGGGCGGTTGGGAAGCATCGGTTAGTTGGGCGGTCGGGATCGTTATCGTTCGGGAGCACCATTTGGACTTTATTGATTGAGAGAAGCCTATTCGAAATATATGACGATGTCATTGATGTTAGAAAAGCCTTTTTGAATTATATGACGTGGTCATGCTTCGGAATATTGATTAAAGTCGAGTACTGTGAAAGATTTTTGAATTGATATACTCTGTGTTAGTTATAACTGCAATTCTATTAATTCGGTTAAATCTTGTATCTATCACTGTTCACACTTATTGTATGATACTACCAAACCTTGATTATTTCTACACATTTACACATTTCATATTCTTTTAAATGCTCTAAAACATTAAAAGGGAAACTTAAGGGTAGGAAACTTACTGAGTGTCAAAACTCATGGTGCAACTTCCTCCTGCCCCTGGTATTTCATAACCAGGTACTGACGACAATGGAGCCGGACCAGACTATACACCATATGACGACGTTTATCCTGCAGAAGACGTGATCGAGCCGTGGATCACTTAGACTAGTTTAGACTGCTCTGACTTTACTTTTAAAGTCTTTTTGAATGTAAACAGTCTCTTCTGAAATGTATTTTGACGATCTCGTGTATCAAACTCGTATTTCAATATAAGGATGGTATTTTAGTTACTCTACTCTTTTTATTAACGTGTCCGAAATTCGGGGCGTTACAACTTGGTATCAGAGCTTTAGGTTTCACCACCTCTCGACCTTGGGTAGACTTGGGTAGCTTACACTTTCGAGCGTTCTTACTCCGAGTAATTAGACTTTTATTTGTCTTTTTCCTTTTATGATACGATATACATAAGTCTAATTTATAATTACTTTACAGATGGATTATAGGAGCGGACCGCGATACTCAGACGACGATATCTCGGAAGACGAACTTATGGACGGACTACCAGTGGGCGGGCCACAATTGGTCCCATATTCAGACGACAGCGATAGCAGCACTGACAATAGCAGCACTGACTATAGTAGCGCTAACGACGACAACAGCGAGGATGAAGATCCTGAAGAGCCTCCTTTTCCAGGAGATGACGAATATATTCCCCCCTTCGAGGCACCAGAGATGGAATTCCCTGAAGACGCACCGGGATACATACCACCAGCGTCTCCAGAGCCATTACCAGACTGGGAGGAAGCAGCACAGTGGATCCAGTACGAGCCAGTGCATAGCGACGAGGAAGACGACGGCGAAGATGCTTACCTTGCAGAGATCAGAGCGTACGAAGAAGCCGAAGATGCCAACCCAGAGAGCGATGTCGAACAACCACCGACACCTGAACCCGAGAAGATACCAATGGAAGTCGAAACGTGGAGGCAGTGGGGTTGGACCCCTGACATTGAGACAGGCACTATGGTTTATGTGAAGATCTCACCAGCAAAGAGATGCTCTTGGAAAGTGCGTTCGGAGCCTTATTTCTTGGGGCCAGTGATGCTCCTAGACCAAGATCCCAACGGCAACTACCTACTGAGCTTGCCCGTCGGTTTTGTAGAGAAAGTGGGAAACACCGCGCCCCGCTCATGGGTGCAGATTGCAAGGCCAGATGACGAAAGTAGGATCGTGGATCCTGAAGGAAATTTGGACTTCACCAATCGGTTTGTCTACATAGAGCGCCCTTTTATGATTGAAGATCGTCAGCTGCAGAATCCGTGGGAGCGTAACTCTTGGAGTTACAAAACTTACTGGCGATGTTTCGGCTGCATTGAGACCACCCGAGAGCGTGAATCTCACCTCCGCCTAGACTATCCCCGTCTTTTTCAGTGACGGATTTGCGTAGCGTAAAGAGTGTTATTTTGCGAGCTTAACTAGAAAAACCTTTGTAAAACACTCCACAACGTATAAATCATAGCATACATTCACTTTGTAGTATGCATGATTCGGCCTAGCTTTGTTTAAATGACTTAAGTTTAATGAAGTATTCTCTTTTATAAATTGTGTTCTTTACTCGTTCTTATTTAGGCCTATATGTTTGTTTAAATTGTAGAAATATGGTAGAAACACGTAATGGAGCATACACGAGTGACACAACTGGACAAAATCAACATAACCAACACTGCCAACCACCACCTCCACCCCCTATCTCAGTTAATCATACAGCTCCGCCGCCACAACAACAATACCAACCATATGCAACTCCTCATTACTATGGGCAACCCAACCGTAGTATCTTGCTCAATGAGTTCTGCAAAAGACGACCACCGGTCTTCACCGGCGATGTTAGTCTTGGAGCTGCAGAGGCTTGGCTTAAGCAGACTCAGAAACTTCTGCACATCATGCAAGTCCCCGACAATGGAGATCGAGTGGCTCTAGCGACGTATCAGCTTCAAGGAGAGGCAGATTATTGGTGGGACCTAGTGAAGACAACGCACGATGATGATATGATGGACTGGGAGACTTTCAAGACCTTGTTCTTGGCTAAGTATTTTCCTACCCCTGTGAAGCAGGCTTTGGTCCTAGAGTTTCTGAACCTCAAACAGGGCAACCGTACGGTTACTCAGTACGCCGCCCGCTTTGAAGAACTTTCTCGACATGCCCCTGAGCATGTGGCAACTGACGCCACCAGGGCCAGGAAATTTGAGTGGGGACTCAGCCCCTACATCCGGAAGGGTGTAGTAACTCAAAGAGAACAAACCTACGCTGGAGTCGTAGAGTGTGCTCTACTGGTGGAGCAAGAAGCAGCTGATTCAAGGAGAATCTTCGACAGCCGCAGTCGACCACAGTTAGGTGGACCAATGCGGAATTCAAGAGAAAACCCCATACAAAGGTCTTACGGCAACAACTTCAATAACAACCACACTGGAAACTTTAACCGCAACAACACCGTCAGCCGCAACAATGTCAGCAACTACAATCAACCACCACCCCAGCAGAACCAGCAGTTTCAGCAGAGGAGTGCTCCTTATTCCACACCACATCACCCGGTGAAGCAGAATTTTGTCACTTGTTTTGGTTGTGGCAAAGAAGGCCATATCAAAACTCAGTGTCCATCCAATGCCACTGGAGCTAACCAACAGAGAGTGGGGACCACTCCAGCTGGAGGACCTCAACAGCAGACACAAGGACAGTGGCAGCCACGGAATAATTTTGGCAACCAGCAGAGGCCCGGGCAGAACAATCAAACCGGACAGAACAGAGGACCGACTGGGCCCAGGCCGAACAATGGAGGAAGGATCTTTGCCCTCCAAGGAGAAGGAGAAGCTGAAGCCACAGAAGAAGAAGTGTATGATCCTTCGGTCATACAAGGTACACTAGTACTGTTTAACTCGTGCATTACAGCTTTATTTGATACGGGTGCTTCGCATTCGTTTATATCAACAGCATGTGTTAGTACTTTAGAACTTGTACCTGAACAACTAGAAACTCCTATGTGCGTTACCTCACCTTTAGGAGGACTAGTTTCTGTGAGCTTAGTTTGTAAGAACTGTGAGATAGAAGTCTCAGGATTGCGCCTAACGTGTGACCTTCGAGTCATAGCCATGGCCGACTTTGATGTCATCCTAGGCATGGACTGGTTATCCACTCACCGCGCTATTATCGATTGTCACCAGAAGACAGTGACGGCCTACTCCTTAGATGGAACTTGTTTCAAATTTAAGGGGGATAGGCAAGAGTTTTTGTCACTATCGAAGACCCGATCACGATGGCACGACAACCTAACCGGATGGTTAGCTAGTCTGACATTAGGAGAAGAAGATCGGATGGAATTGGGATTACCACGCGTAGTTTGTGAGTACGCTGATGTATTTCCCGATGAGCTACCTGGACTACCGCCGACTCGAGAATTGGATTTCACCATTGAACTTCTACCTGGAACAACACCAATATCCATGGCACCATTCAGAATGGCACCAGCCGAATTGAAGGAATTGAAGATTCAGCTTCAAGAGCTTCTAGAGAAAGGATTCATTCGACCAAGCACTTCACCCTGGGGAGCTCCAGCACTGTTCGTGAAGAAGAAAGAAGGCACACTTCGACTCTGTATTGACTATAGACAACTCAATCGAGTCACAAGCAAGAATCGATATCCACTACCTCGAATCGATGACCTGTTTGATCAACTTAGAGGAGCAACTTGTTTCTCAAAGATTGATTTACGATCCGGGTATCATCAGTTGCGAGTTAGAGATTCTGACATTCAGAAGACAGCTTTCCGAACAAGGTATGGCCACTATGAGTTTCTAGTGATGCCTTTCGGACTTACCAACGCACCAGCAGTATTCATGTGCCTCATGAATAAGATCTTTACTCAGTACTTGGACCAGTTCGTGGTAGTATTCATCGACGACATATTGATTTACTCAGTAACGGAAGAGCTACATGAGCAACACTTAAGGACCACACTTCAGATTCTACGAGATAACCAGCTTTACGCCAAAGCTAGCAAGTGTGACTTTTGGATGAAAGAAGTCAAATTCCTAGGACACGTTGTGTCAGAGAAAGGAATCTCCGTCGACGACAGCAAGATCGAGGCCATCAAGGATTGGAAGAAGCCTACTTCAGTTTTCGAGATTCGTAGCTTTTTGGGACTAGCCGGTTATTATAGACGATTCATCATGGACTTTTCGGCTTTAGCCAAACCAATGACTCGGCTAACTCAGAAGGGAATCAAGTTCGATTGGAGCGATGCATGTGAGAAGTCTTTTCAAGAGTTGAAGAATAGATTGACCAATGCCCCTATTCTTATCGTTCCACGACGAGATATTGGGTACGTCGTCTACTGTGATGCATCAAAGGATGGATTAGGCTGTGTGCTTATGCAAGAAGGACAGGTCATAGCCTACGGATCACGCCAGCTGAAGATACACGAGCAGAACTATCCGACTCATGACTTAGAGCTTGCCGCTGTGGTACACGCGCTTAAGATTTGGCGTCATTACCTTTACGGTGAGAAGTTTGAAGTTTTCACGGATCACAAGAGTCTCAAGTACATATTCACTCAGAAGGATCTGAATATGAGACAACGACGTTGGATGGAGTATCTAGAAGATTACGACTTCACCTTGTCCTATCACCCGGGAAAGGCTAATGTCGTAGCAGATGCACTTAGTCGCAAGTCTCGAGGACACGTTGCCAGTTTGGCAGTCAGAGAGTGGAAACTAATGAACCAGATACAGGAGTACGGACTCCAGCAAAATGAACAGCAAGGAGAAGCTTATCTGTGTGCAGTGATAGTTACGCCGGCACTTCATGAAGAAATTCTGAAGGTACAGACCCTTGATTCAGAGTCAGATCTCGTCAAGAGCCGACTAGCTAAAGGAGAAGCATCAGCAGGATGGACTATTGGAGCAGACAGAGGATTGAGATATCTTGGACGTCTTTTCGTGCCAGACTTCGGTACGCTCAGAGAATCAGTATTAAAAGAGTTCCACAAGTCAAACTTTGCTGTCCACCCTGGAGGGAATAAGATGTACAAGGACTTGAGGCGAACTTATTGGTGGAGCGGAATGAAAAGAGATGTGGCCAAGTACGTAGCCACTTGTCTCACATGTCAGCAAGTCAAGGCAGGACATCAGAGACCTGGAGGAACGCTACAGCCGTTGCCTATACCAGGATGGAAATGGGAACATATAGCGATGGATTTTGTGACAGGACTACCGAAGTCAATTCAGGGACACGATGCCATCTGGATTGTCGTTGACCGTTTGACTAAGTCGTCACACTTCTTACCAATCAAGCTATCTGACACAATGGATTCGTACAGCCGATTGTACATCAAGGAGATCATCAGACTGCATGGTGTACCAGTATCAATTGTATCAGACAGAGACCCAAGATTTACGTCAACTTTTTGGCAGAGCTTACAGAAAGCCTTGGGAACAGATCTTCGTATGAGCACAGCTTTTCACCCTCAGACAGATGGGCAGTCAGAGCGAACCATACAGACCTTGGAGGATATGCTTAGAGCGTGTGTCCTAGATTTTCGAGGTAATTGGGAGAAACATCTACCATTAGTAGAATTCGCTTACAACAACAGCTATCAGGCGAGTATCGAGATGGCGCCGTACGAAGCACTTTACGGACGCCCATGTCGATCACCTATATGCTGGACTGAAGTTGGAGAGACTAGTCTTTTAGGACCAAATCTTGTACGAGAGACTACAGAGAAAGTCAAAGTTATCCAACAGCGACTTCTGACAGCGCAGAGTAGACAGAAGAGTTACGCCGACAAAAGAACTAGACCTTTGACTTTCAACGTTGGAGACCATGTTTTCTTGAAAATCTCACCGCGTAGAGGGATCATCAGATTTGGAAAGAAAGGGAAGTTATCGCCACGATATATTGGACCATTTGAGATATTGCAGCGAGTCGGAGAAGTTGCTTATCGTTTAGCACTTCCACCTCAGATTGATCGTGTGCACAATGTGTTCCATGTATCCATGCTTCGCAAGTACATGGCACATCCGACCCATATCCTCAATTGGGAAGAAGTCACCATCGATGAGGACACCACTTACGAAGAACAGCCAATACGCATCATTGACCATGGAGAGAAGACTTTACGAGGAAAGACCATCCGTCTTGTTCGAGTCTTATGGCGTCATCGCAACATTGAAGAATCTACTTGGGAAAGAGAAGATGTTATCCGAGCCAATCACCCACACCTTTTTCTGACACTTTGTAATTTCGAGGACGAAATTTGTTAAGGGGGATAGGTTGTAATAACCCGTAAATATTTTTAATAAATAAATAGTTCGAAAATATTTTCTTATATATTTATACTCCGCGTATTATTTTTTTTCTCGTTCGCGTACGAATTTTTTCTCTCTCTCCTCTCTCTCTCTCTTTTCTCTCTCTCTCCTGGGTTTGGGCTGTTTGGGCCGGGTTTGGGCCGGTTCGGATTGGGCCTGGGCCGTGCCCGGCGCCTGGGCCGTGCCCGGCTCCTGGGCCGTGCCCGGCTTTTGGGCCGTGCCCGGCCGGCTGCCCGGGTTTTTCTGCCCGGTTTTCCGTCCGGTTTTGGTCGGTTTTTGGTCCGGATTCGGCGGTTTTTTGGCCGGTTTCGGGATTTTTCCGTCCGGTTCTGATTTTATATATATTTAAATAATATATTTTATATATACATATATATATATATATGTGTATATCTGTGTGTGTGCGCGCGCTGGGAACAGAAAAGACGGAACGTCTTTCCCAAGCCTCCTCTCTGATCACCCCACCTCATCCCCGTCAAGTCGCCGCACCCATCAAATCAACCGCCTCATTACTCCTCTCTGCCTTAGCCACCTCCTCCCCGTCAAGTCGCCGTTCTCCCATCCCTCGTCAGCTACTCCTGCCACAGCCACCCCTAAACCATCATTGTTTTGCCCCCGCCGTTGGTTTTCCCGGTTTTCCTCCCAGCCGTTGATCTCGTCCCATCCCGTTCTCTATAAATAGGACACCTCCCTCTCTGTTTTCTTCACCCCGAAATAGCAGCAAGGAAGAGGAGGAAAGAAAGGAAGGAAGGAAGGAAAAGAAGAGCAGCCACTCCCCGAACCGAATACGCGACCAACACTCCGAACTGATGTAAGATTTCTATTTTAGAGTTCTCTTTTTAATGTTTCGGATTAGTATCAAGTTGTCCCGAGATAATTAGGTGCCTCGTCGGAGTTCGTCGGAGCTCTGCCGAAAAAGAAACAGAACCTGGAAAGGACTACTGGAAAAAGGGGAGAAAGAAAATAAAGAAGATAGAATAATTGCACTCGACCCTTAGCTATTAGTTTAAATTAGATTAAGTTCAATTTGTATAAATTACTAATAGTTTAAGAAATATAAAGTATTATTAATTATTATGGTACACATTAATCCTATTATTTATAAAATTCCAGATTTGTCCTTGTTTTATTAAAATTACCATTTTATCCTTAAAATATTTAAATTACAAGTTTGTCCTAATTTATTTAATTATAAGTAAACTTATCATTTATTTTATTTAAATTAAAACACTATGATTATTAATTTAAATTTGTGCACAACTATCTTATTATTATGCATTTCTATTTAGTAGTTGATTATTAGTCGAGCATGAAATTATCCTGATTATTTCTTTGATTATCCTGATTATTACATTGGTTATCCTGATTATTAATTCTCAGGGTGTCCCGTGGATACCCGAACGTAAACACACTGATAATAATATACGTTTAGTTGTTGTGGATTATTCCCCGTGGGAATATTATGCGTGTCTTGTAGCCGTGATGCGACATGAGCCGAGCTTTGACTTTAACCAGAGGGTGTGATAGACCCAAGCTTTTGTAACACCCAAGCGCTGTAATTTAGCCGTGTCGTGCGTTTAGCCAAATTTCGCTTGAGCCGAAATTATATCTAGCCCTATCGTGCCTTTTTTAGTCTAACGATCTTCTAGTGTAAACTTTAAACTTATATTGTCCGGCACGATATGAAAGGATATAATGTTAGGGAAAGCATCTTGATTGGGAACACGACGATCGGGAGCGGTGCGGTTGGGGCGCAGGGCGGTTGGGAAGCATCGGTTAGTTGGGCGGTCGGGATCGTTATCGTTCGGGAGCACCATTTGGACTTTATTGATTGAGAGAAGCCTATTCGAAATATATGACGATGTCATTGATGTTAGAAAAGCCTTTTTGAATTATATGACGTGGTCATGCTTCGGAATATTGATTAAAGTCGAGTACTGTGAAAGATTTTTGAATTGATATACTCTGTGTTAGTTATAACTGCAATTCTATTAATTCGGTTAAATCTTGTATCTATCACTGTTCACACTTATTGTATGATACTACCAAACCTTGATTATTTCTACACATTTACACATTTCATATTCTTTTAAATGCTCTAAAACATTAAAAGGGAAACTTAAGGGTAGGAAACTTACTGAGTGTCAAAACTCATGGTGCAACTTCCTCCTGCCCCTGGTATTTCATAACCAGGTACTGACGACAATGGAGCCGGACCAGACTATACACCATATGACGACGTTTATCCTGCAGAAGACGTGATCGAGCCGTGGATCACTTAGACTAGTTTAGACTGCTCTGACTTTACTTTTAAAGTCTTTTTGAATGTAAACAGTCTCTTCTGAAATGTATTTTGACGATCTCGTGTATCAAACTCGTATTTCAATATAAGGATGGTATTTTAGTTACTCTACTCTTTTTATTAACGTGTCCGAAATTCGGGGCGTTACAGTGATGGTATGTCTGCAATTGGGAAGCCACATAGCAACATGTAGAATGGTAAGTATACACTTTTGTCATAGGCACAATACCATGAAATGTTTTATTTTGGCTGGAATTATATCTATCAAATATGTAAAGTCGAAAGTGAGTACTATATAATAAAAGGGTTATACAAAGAGCAAGCGATTCGATTATGGAGAGGAGTGAGCCTAATGCCTATGTTATAAGAGTTGCTTCAATAGAACCGTACCTAGTTGACTGCATATATATATCACAAGATCGAGATTCAAAGGGAAATCGAAGTTGGGGGTTAACTCAAGATGTATCACTGAGGAGATAACTTCTCCTACCCATTCCTATGAAACAACGGTGATTCCTGCAACATTATCTAGGATAAACTGAATTTTTATTGATTCTCATACCTTGAGAATTCAAGTGGGGTATAACAAGATACTTTTAATGGGAAGTCACTTATATGAATGTGACTGGATCGCTTCTATGAGAATAAAAAGACTTATTTTTCTAAAGCACTCATGAAACCAGGAATTGAGCAGTGCTAAAACGGGGACAATCATGAGAGCCAACCGTGTCATGAAAGATCACGTGTCACTACTATTGTCTTGATTTACTCTAACAACTGAGCAGTTTAAGGTATCACATCCACTGATTAACCAAATATGAAAAAACTAGTTGTACACTACACAAAACATCAAAGAAGAGTAGACAATTACACAATTCCATTAGGAATTGATAAACACAATTTTATACCCTAGACTCTTCAAAACATCAAACAAGTAACACCACTTTTGTTCTCACAATCAAAAATAGTATGCATTATTACAAGGCTGTTGCAAATGATAGATGATTTTACACACACACACACACACAAAGTACCTTAGACTGTCCTAAAAACAACAAGCAAGCAACACCAATCTGTTTCTCTCAGTCAGATTCAGAAATGATTTCTAATATGCTACTAAAAGGCCTTCCGCCCATGCTTCCTCTAGCAGTCGATGCATTTGTGGTGGAAAAGGGATTTGATGGCACAACCAAAGTCTCTCCATCTCCTTCGAGCATTTGAACCACAACATTCATTGACGGTCGGTCTATCGGATACCATTGAATGCACCTAAGCCCCACGATTGTTAGTTTCTTCACAATCTTAGCATCTTCATCTCTGTCGATTTCGTTCGTATTTTCTTCTTCCCGACTTAAACGTTTATAAATCCATTCAGGAAAGTATACTTCATCTCTATTTCCTTCCGAATTAAGATCAGTATTATTCTTCTTCTCACCAACCATTTCAATCAACAACATTCCGAAACTATATACATCTGACTTGTGTGACACTTTCCCGAAGTTCCTGGAGAACACCTCAGGTGCAATATATCCCACTATCCCCCTGGCAGCTGTCATGGAAACAACACTTTGTTCTTTTGAGCACAACTTAGCTAGGCCAAAATCAGAGATCTTTGGATTGAAATTTTTGTCCAACAAGACGTTATGAGGCTTAATATCAAAATGCAGGGTTCTATGATCACACCCTTGGTGAAGATATTCAATTCCTTTGGCTATGCCCAGAGCAATATCTTGTAGCTTCTCCCAACCAAGGGATTGTTTTTTCTGATCAGACGATACGAATTGTTGTAGCGAATCATTGGGCATGTACTCATAAACAAGAGCTTTTTTATACCCATCAGCACAATATCCGACCAAGCGAACCACGTTGACATGGTGGATTGTACCTATGGTTCCCACTTCATTGGTGAAGTCATCGCCATTTCCTGAGAAGTTGTTAAGAATCTTGGCTGCAACATAAACATCGTTGGAAAGCTTTCCCTTGTAAACTGTTCCATAACCTCCTTGGCCAAGTTTGTCCTTAAAGTTATCCGTGATTCTCTTAATCTCAGCATAGGTGTATCTTGTAGGCTTGAGAGCTCTGTAATCCTCCAAAAATCTTTCAATTCTTACTTGATCCTCTTTCTTTGATATATTTGACATGTAGCGACGTATTGCAATGACCACCACAAGAAGAATAAAGGAACCAACGATTGCCCCTGAAATTTGAAACTATTAAATCATGAAGAGAGTTTCAATCCCTAGAATAATGTCTGAATGATGGACAAGACGAATGAGTTGGAATACATTCAAACAATAACTTATTCTTATTTAGGTTTCTACTATATACACATTTTGAATTGCTTTAAATCCATAACGTCAGTTTCTAAACTATTGCAAATGCAGTTAGTAAAATCATTTATTGCTTTTATTTGTTTTTAATTTCAACTTTTAAAGATTTGATTAGTCAATAAGACATTTTCATGTCAGCTTCCCTTTTTTCAGAACCATTTGAATTCTATGACACACACAAAAAAAAAAGAAGAGGAAATTATTCGGTGTTCTAGGGAGCTTCTCACACTAACGTGTGGTGGAAAAGACATAGTTATCCACACTAATGTTTGGTGGAAAAAGCATTTCCGGTCCACACAATAATGTAATGTAACAAAAGGCTCTTGGAACATTCAAGCACTGAATAATTTGTTTATGACAACTTGTTCAATTGGTTGGATAACCTTTAAAGAGAATTTTGGGTCCGACAATTATACAATAATTGAGATGAATCCATGAATCAAATATATGGTGCCTAAAACTCTCTAATTTGGACTGCGTGTCAAATTTTCCCAGGAGCGAAGGGGGTGGAATTAGATGTAATTTAAAGTTTTCATAAATATGAACAGGTCTACATACCCTGTAATGTGTTATGTGTGTGATACTAGTAGTGCTAGTGAGTTATGGTGAAGTACAACAAAAGAAGTACAAAGTTAGGAAGGATTTTTTTGATAGGACATTCAAGACTGTGTGTTCGTTTCGTGAAAATAGGACATGGGTCGTATTTCTGATGTATCCTGCATTTTTTTCAACGAAAAAACCACGTTCAACTGGTTGAAGGTAAGTGTCAGCTGAACAAATTTTTGCAAAATCTTTCAGAATCAATTTCAACCCGTAGAAGTTTATTTGAACCGGTTGAGGTATGTGTCAACTGGTTGAGCCTATTTTCAAATTATTCCAGTGTTAATTTCAACCGATAGAACAAGTTTTAAACTTTTATTCCAAAAGCTATTTGAATGGGTTGACAAATGTTCTACCGGTAGACAGACTTATTATTTAAAAAATTGGCTTTCGTGAGAATATTTTGCGATGAACATTGTGTAATGATTCTAGATGGATATTGTTCCATATGCATGGTCGTACAGTGATGATTGGTTTTCATATGCATGGTCGTAGTCGAATTATGATGACCCTGGACATGTATCTTGATACAACCCTTACAAAGAATCCCAACTGAATTCTGTTATTCACTATTATTCTGTTAGTTAGCTACGAGTAGTTACAAACTGTTAGGGCTCCTTTGAGCACGGTTCTAGAGGAGTATTCCTCAATTTGGTTATCTAGCTAATTCAGTTAGTAGTTCAATTGAGGGGGAAAATCTGTTAGATGTAGGGAGTAGAATAAAAGGGGCAAGAGAGTAGAACAAATGTATCAAAAAGCTTATGAAAGAATTGTTACCTGTTTCGTAAACTGGTTGTGAAAGGGAACTAGGGTTCCTGCAACCTTCTGTGTTTGATTTTCCCTCATCCGAATTGCTCAATCGTATCATATCTACTACTTCTGAGAGTATGAGTTGTACATTTTAACAACAAGAGAAAGAAGAGGCCCATGCCCATTTTCCTTTTCTTCAAATTTCTTGATTCTTGTTGGTCATGACTCTAGTGAGACTCTCTTAGAGTTAAGCAGTAATGTATCAGCGGAGGCAATACTGGAAATTGGGGCCCTGCTGTGCACTGCGCACATCAGGATGTGCTGCACGCCAAAACGATATCGTTTTGGCCCTTAAAACACTGACCAAAAATTGTTCGGTCAATTTTTTACTGTTCGGACGACATTATTTTGCGCACTAAAATGACTGTGCGCTGCACACAGCAAGGCCCCCTTCTCCGGCAATACTTTAGCTATGTTTTGTATCTATATATCAAAATCTCTCTTTCTCTCTCTCTCACTCACTCACTCATATATATATGTATGTATATCTTCATTTATAAGGGAAAACACCTTTGGTATGAACCTTTTTTGAAGTAGGGTCTAGAGGTATAACTGATTCGGTTTAGTCCAGTTTAAAGCAAAAACTCGAACTAAATTGAAATTTCAATTTAGGATTTTTAAAACCAAAATCGAACTAAATTAATTCGGTTTGGTTTCTTCAATTTCAATTCGATTTGGTTTGATTTTCAATTAAGTTGTATCAAGTCAAATGTTAAAAAATAATAAATTTTTTTTTATTAAAAATAATTATTTGACCTATTAAAGAGTTAAGTTCAATGTGAAAAAATACATATTATAAAAAGCATAAATAATACAGATTATAACAAATACAACTTATAACAAAAAAAATATTTTTTATTCCGATCCAGTTCAATTTGATCTCGTGTTTAGTGTTAGAAAATCGAAACCGAATCAAAAATTCTCTAGTAAAAATTGAATTGGACCAATTTAGCCAAAAAACTGGACCAAATTGCATGTATGATTTGATTTTCCGGTTTAATTCGGTTTTGCTGATTTAGCCTTACACCCCTAGTTGGCTCACAATTTACTTTTTCAAAAATCTACAACTAAAAAGGATATTTTTAGGCTGTTTGTTAGAGGCCAAAGAGGGGATAGAATTATCACTCCTGATATGACAATTCAGATTATCATATCGAGGATTGTTTACTTCTAATATCAAGGATCCAAATTGTATCTACCTGAAGGAGAATAAAGTTATTCTAACCCTCCATATATATCCACATCTTATTCACTTTCCACATGCCTTCTATCTACGCATATGCCATTATAAATTACGATAATAACATTGTTAATTACGAAAATACCATTCACATATCATATCTATCATCTCTTTCTTCCTCAAAAAATACTCAAACAAACCATTTATAAACTATTCATCCATCTATAATAAATCTCTCATTCTACTATATCCCCTTCTTATTATATCCACTATATATTCTTTCCATAATTTTGACTACTAACAAACGCATCGTTATACTCAATGTTGTACATAATTGTAAGGCTAATTATGTACAATTAAAGTCCTAAAAAACTACATGACTTAAAAAAAAAAATTCAATGGTTTTTAAATTGCCCCCCACTTCATTCACTTCCTCTACATATCATGGTGGTTGTCACGCCCTCGTTTCCAAACATATGGCATAACTCCATTTATCATGTTAAAACCTCACAATTTCTCAAACACAGTTCCCATAATCCACCATTGATAAAGTATTTCAAATATTACAATTCTTGGGTGGCACTCCCGGCCTGTCACCCCAAAATATAAGTTTTAAACAAGTACAATACCATTTGCTTTCAATTACAAAAGAAGGAACAAAAGAGGAGTTAGTTTACATCTTTCAAAAATAGTTCTAAAGATACTATATAACTCCTAATATGAAAGTCTTCACAAAACATGCACCACCATGCATCCATACAATCCATGTCAAGCCTCCGGATCTGTACCTGAAAGAATGAAGGGGTGAGTTAAAAGCCCAGTACAGATATCTACGCCAATATTATATGAATGTGAATGATATGACATGCTTCATGAACAGTTCATATATCACTACAAGAATTCTGGTGTTTGGTGACGATTTAAATTTGTCTCTAATTGCATGTTTTTCGTCTCAAATGGTATAGGTGACGAAACAAGTGACGAAACAGTTTTCTCAACTAAAGGTTGTCACAAAAAAGCACCCGGTGACGAAATTAAAATTTCGTCACCTATAAAGGACTATTTTGTGACGAAATTCATTTTCTCATCTATAATGACTGTTTATGTGACGAAACTTATTTCGTCATCTATAGTGACTGTTTTTGTGATGAAATATTTTGTCACCATTTTGACATTTTGTTTGTCACCATTCATCTTTTTCGTCACAAATAGTGACTGGAAAATGATAATGTAAACAACATAGGTGAGAAAAATATTTCGTCAACGATAATTTTAAATTAAAAAATTACCTAAAATAGTAAAGGTGACAAAAATTGTGTTACCTATAATTTCAAATTAAACGCAAATCAGTGACAAAGCATTTCGTTACCCAATTTTGTTTAGAGAAACCTCATTCATGACAGAAAATTTCGTCACCTAAATACATTTATGCGGATGACAAAAAAAATTATTTCTAACACTCCATTGAAAATACAATAATCCTGTACATTTAAAATCCAATAGATTTCAACTAAATACCAAAAAGTTGACCATAATTGCTACACATCTTCATAACAAATATAGTCACTAATGACAAAAGCAAACTGCACCACATGAGCAAACTACGTTAACCATATATACTTCTTATCCTATGCAGCATAAAAAAAAAAAAAAAGGGAGTAATTCTAACATCATTGAAAGACCAAAAATATTGAAGACTTGAAGCTAGATTCAAAAAGAATCAAGTATCCCAAAAAAAAAAAAAAAATTGCTCTGTAGAATAGCAAACATGTCATCTTCCTTGTTGCCAACCTTCTATATATACAATCTGCAAAAATAAAAAATACAAAGTGACTCTCTCCTCAATAAATATTGGATAAATAATTATGTATACTTTAATACAAAACTTCATGATATTTTATGAATGTAAATACGAAAAGCATGATGTACTACTAACCGGCAAGTCATTAACCAGTGTACCCTTAGCATTTAAGATACCAGGCATATCAAAGTTATTTTTCACTTGAGGTACTCTAAAAGTAACATGTAGTCACCAGGCAGATAAAAATGCATCCTTTGAAATCTAGAATTGAGAATAAATGCCTTAAGTTTCACAGACACTAAGTGTTACGGGCTTGACAGTTTTCTACATTTTATAGGAACACAATGTGTACGTTAAACAAGGAAGTGCAGATAACAAAGAATTATGCAACGGATCAACAAAGGTAGAAAAAGGGAGTTAATGCGATAGTTTTTAGAAACATAAGCAGCCTCTTGGCTCTCCCACCATGTACAAGTCTTTTGGCATCTCTTGGCAAACAAAAAAACACTAAATCTCAAGCTTTATGAGACCCAAAGAAACTAAGTTCGAATTATCCCAAACGCGTCTAATATTAAAGGTTCATTCCCCAGAAGCCCTCAAACTTTCTTTAAGAGCTGAAATCAAGCTGTTGTGACATAAACAAAAATCAACAGTAAACAGAGAAATCAAGTAAAGAACAGAGCGGAAAATACAATCGGTAGGCTATGTCCTATAACTCTCACTGGGAAAACCCTTGGCCCCTATTAACTCCTTATACACAAGAGCCTACCATAGGGAACCAGGTCAAAAGATAAAACGACGTGTGGGTTATAGATATAATCCAGGAAAGATACGAGACACACTTACTACACAAACACATTACTACAACTTTAAACTTAGTGCACGGTGATTAAAGCATACTACTAGCAACATGAATTGTAAAGGCACTACAAACGGGGCAAGAATAGTGTACCTGGAAGCTTTTGCAAGCAGCATAAAGCCCCATAGGAATAAGTTGTTTTCATGACATTAAGAGCAGTGGCAATAGCATCGCTAGTTTGCACATTTCCATCAAATGAAGTGAACTTTTAGTCCATTAATCTAGAAAAACAATAGAACGAGCATAGTATATATCCAAGGCAACTCATCAGGTAAATCAAGACACAATCCCACATGAAGTGCATCAGCCACACAATCAACACAATAACAACCTAGAAATCCTCTACATATAGCCCCATTACAAAGAAAACATTTCAAAAAGCAAGACAATGAACCAACTGCCACTAAAACCATGGGAAACTAGAAATAATGTGGAGGCTTACTAGAGCCTAAATTGACAATGGCATTATCAAATCTATTGGCACATGGGCGCTACGGAGCATGCATGTTCGCTGCCTAATCTACCACTTTCAAATAGCTTTAAAGTCTCAACACATGATTGCTTTTGAAAATGCACATTGACTGCCCAAGTTTGCCTTTTTCTAATAGATTCCAAGTTGTAAGATTTATATCTAGTGTTGTTGCTAATATTGCACACCTAGAACGGAAAGCAACTCCTAGCATCCAATCATTAGTAGAATAAGCATTCACGAACCTCCCAGCCACAATCTGCAAAACAGCATCGGTAACTGCTAATTACAAAAGAGTATAGGGATTGTTAGCAAGAAAAACAGCTAGAAAGTTCTTCAAACAAAGAAGAAAAAGAAATAAAGTCAAACAGAACTCCAATTACTTTTCTATCTGCTTCCTAGTTCTCACCTTTAATTGCAATTGGTGCCCCAAGAAGAACAACACTTTCTACAAGTTCAGCTGCCAAAATCAGCCAAGTACATGAGGATCATTCAAGCAAGCCAAACAAATGCTACACAAATAATGGTTAGCAACTAGTATCATTTACCACTATTTTCAGTTTCGGCCAAAAACTAGAGACACTTAAAAATTACTCGTGCTCCCAGTGAAAAACCTACAAGTGTCACAGGCCTAAAAATGTTGTTAGCAGACAATAATAGAATTCGGTATACTGTAAAACTCCCACATTTCTGAGACAATGGAGCAAATTTTGAAAAGGCTTGTCTACCTTTGCCCTTGCATTCCTTTTAATAACACTTCAGCAAGCAGCTTTCTAGTCTTATCAGATCTAGGAGAAAAAAATCAAGAAACTTAACAAGGGATAACAAGAGTACAAAATCAAGAAACTTATTTGACCAAAATGGCTTCTACTGCTCCACCAAAACCTTAAAAACTGACTACCAAAAGCTAACAGTAAATGCCACTTTTATCCCCATTTGATTCATATGCTCACTTTCCCTAAATCATGACCAAGACCCATATTCTAGATGTTAACCAATCACTGCCTAGCAAATAGGGTTTCTAATACAAAACAATACCCTGCTTATAGAGGGACCAAAATATCTCAAATACTCCAGAACATCACAAAGATACCTATAAATTCTACGTATAACGTATATATGTAGATTAAATATTCGTATGTATAACTACCCTATACGAATAGATAAGAACCGTATAGCGTAGATCCATATATATACAAGAACTCAACTGTACATACTATACATACTCGTGTGTACAGAATAAATAAATACGAAAGCATACACGCCCTAAATACGAAGAAATAAGATCCGTATTATACATATTCATACCTAATACATGTACGGAAAGAGATGAGAGAACACCGGAGATGGATCGCCGCTTTGATCGACGAATTCGCTGGAGTTTTTGCCTGAGAGAGAAGAGAGACGCACAGATTTGTTCCCGCACGTTCTTTCCGTCTCCTCTTCTCTTTTGGCTTTTTCTCTTGTTTTTCCCTTTTGCCCAAACGTGACTTTTTGCTGCAAAAAGGTTAATTTCATACTAGTTTAAATTCCTATTTTGTAAAAATATTATAAATTTGTTTTTTCATACTACTTTGATTTCCTATTTTGTTTCTTAATTTTTGACGTACAAAGTAACCACATAAATAAATTAGTATCTCTGTACATATGCTGCACCAACAAGGATTGAGTAGGAAATTGTGATTGTTAAGACTTTAGAGAAATATAAAAAAATTGTTAAGAACACGGTGGAAAGACTTTAGAGAAATATAGAAGTGCGAACAGATTAAGTAGTTAATATGTATAGTCAATATAAAATGACAAAAAAATATAAAAACATCACTTGACATTCAAATTTGAAGAGAGACAATAGAAATGTATTTCAAATTGTGAAAAACAAAACCAAAAAAATTAAAAAACAATAAACAGGTAAATTGATGGCTAATTATCTGTATAATACTTTTCTTTTCTTTTTTTCTTTCTGTATAGAATGTGAGGAATTTTTTTATTTTTCAATGTGATGGTGACTTCAACATATGGATGAAAAATTTCAAAGTTCAAATTTCAAAATTTTTAATTGAGTGACAAAATTATTTCGCACTCACCTATCGATTTCAAATAATTTGGGTGATGAAATAAATTTTCTAATGGAATAAATTTCCTTTTGATAAATTGGGTGACGAAACAAGTTTCCTCGTGTAAAAACTTTTCTTTTCTGAGGAATTGTTTCGTCACCTACTGGTTTCAAATAAATTTGATGACGAAATAAGTTTTCTCACGGAAGAACTTTCATTTTGATAAATTGGGTGACGTATCGAGTTTCCTCAAGCAAAAACTTTCTTTTCGTGAGGAAATATTTTCATCGCCTATTTATTTCAAATAAATTGGGTGACAAAATAAGTTTTCTCACGTGAAACCCTTTCGTTTGTGACGAAATTGCGAAATGGAGGGAATATATTAGTGAGAGAAAAAACAAATTTGTCACGAAAACCTTTTTCTGTCAACTCATTTCGTGACAAAATGTATATTTTCGTCACTAATGGACAGTATATGGTGACAAAATATAATTTCCTCACCTTAAATATTTGTTCCCTTCTAATTGGTGACGAGATAAATTTTTCCTCACAAAATAAGCATATTTCGTGACAAATTTTACTTTCATCACGGGCATTTTGTCACAGCTTCATATTTTTCTTGTAGTGATAATAACATGTGGATGACAATTAATCCATTAGTCTAGAACGCAATACTGTATGTTAACCGTTTTGATAAATTTGTGGTTCTCATATCCACTCAGCTATCATATTCCAACTAGCACATCACCCGTTGGGGGCTAGACAATATTGAAACATACTGGCACATCTCCCGTCGGAGGCTAGACCATTTACATAACTAGCACATCTCCCGTCGGAGGCTAGACATCACATAACTAGCACAACTCTCGTCAGAGGCTAGAAATCGCATTATGTCAATACAATACAAATTCATAGTTCGACCCTTTACCGGCCATTCACATATCACGCCAATCACAATTTAATCTCATAGTGAAAGAAAAACTAAAATATGAATAATTTCAACGTCATCGAGCCCTACGAAATTTATTGTCACATTAAGATCTCGCTTGTGGTACACATTCCACATACCACATGTATGAGTGAAAATATTCTTAAACGTCCATAAATCTCAAATTAGGGTGAAAACCGTCAGTAAGAGTCGCCCGACAAGTCGCTGGAGCGGCTAAAAAGTCGCTGGACGCGTCAAAACTCAGTAAAGGTCGCTGGATGGTCGCTGGACCGACTTCCATAAAATCAAGGTCGCTCGAGCGACGCCCAAGTCGCTCAAGCGACTTGGTTGATCTCTGGTTTCGCACAGACAGTTCGCAACTCGTCCAAATCGGTCAAAAACGCAACAATACTCAATCTAAACACAAATTCAACTACCAATACCATGAATAAACATATAATACGGGTGAGACATCCCTACCTCAAGCTTTGAATCAAAAGATTTGGCGAAGAGGTAGAAGCCCTAGGTTCCAAGTTTCGGATCTTTTCTTTCCTAGCTCCAAATCGCGATCCGTTTTCGATTCCACATCAAGGACGATCCAAACTTCCTCTATCCCAAAGGAATTCAAAAATGACGGGGTGGTTTGATGGTGGTGGTAGAGAGAAGGTAGAGATATGGTGGAGAGAGAGAGAGAGAGAGAGAGAGAGAGAGAGAGATGTGTTCTTCCCTCCCCTTATTCCCCAAAATCTGATTTTAAGGCCCCCCATGGGCTCCCACGTAAAATACTACGTACGTAACGCGCGCGAAATAAAACCAAAGACCTCGGGCTCGGGTCTTATAACTAAAATTGCGAAACACATGTTAACCAATCGATCGAATAACCCCAAATATAAATTTAATTTATTTATTTTATTTATAAAAAGTTCACAATTTTCCGGGTCCTTACAGTGGTTGAGTCCTTAACTTTGGATTCTTATCTTTTATATCCTTGTTATTTGCACCTGTAGCGCGTAAGCACCCGCTGCTCTATATACATATACATATACACACACACACACACATATATATATATATATATATATATATAGAGAGAGAGAGAGAGAGAGAGAGAGACAGAGAGAGTGATTGCCTTGATTGATTTCTTGTATATATGATATTTCGTTCCACATATATATACAAGGTACTTATTGACAAAAATAGGCATTAATTCAAGAGAGCGATTCAATTTTATTCTTGCAAAAATTGTTTGACAACAGATGTCAGTGAATTATGAATAAGTTAAATATGGTTATATCATATGGATCCGACATATGATAAAGGAAACGAGATGAATGAAGAACCAATCTCTTATTCAGATAATAGGGGCTGAAGGCATTTCTTAAAAATTGTGGAAGGAAAGTAATCATAATGAAAGAGTAGTTTTTATTATTATGGAAGGAATCTTAGTAAGGGGGTTTCAATGTGTGTTAGCTAATATTCATGCTCCCAATGAGGTATACTCTAGGAGGGGAATTTGGGACTCTTTGAGTCGGATCAGGCTCACTTTCCCCTTCCCATGGTGTGTTGGAGGGGATTTTAACGAAGTTTACAGAGTGGGCGAAAGGAGAGGGGTTACAAGAAGGGATAGAGGAATGGACCTTTTTAACTCTTTCATACAAGATATGGGATTTATGAACTCTCCCTTACTAGGGAGGAGATTCACTTGGGCTGGAGGTGCAAATTATCAGAGTAGGAGTAGGATTGATAGATTTTTGGTTCACCCGGAATGGATGCATCAGTTTCAATTCAAGCAATGGGGTCTTAGTAGGATCTGGTCCGACCACTGCCCTATAGTTTTGAAGGAAGACGATAGAAATTGGGGGCCCAAACCATTTAAGTTTTATAATGCATGGCTTCATCAAAAAGGGTTTATGAATGTGGTAAAATCTGCCTGGGAAGGGAATAAGGAGGCATGTTGGGCAGGGTTTAGACTATTTACAAAGCTCAAAGCAACCAAACTAGCTTTTAAGGAATGGAGCAAAGGGGCTGTATGTAATATAAGATCTAGGATGATGGAGCCAGAATCCCTAATATCCAACTTGGACTTGAAGGCAAACTTGGATAGCCTAACAAAGGAGGAATCTTTGCAGCTCATGCAAGCCAGGAAGAATTTTTGGAATTACAGCAAGGCTGTTGAAAGCATGTGGCTGCAAAAATCTAGATTGGTTTAGAACCTACAGGGTGATAGAAACACCAATTTTTTTCACTTGGTAGCCTCAGGGAGACAGAGGAGAAATTTCATAAATTCAATTAAGATTCAGGGAAGGGAGGTGATGGATCCTATGCAGATTAAGAAGGGGATTTACGATCATTACAAGGAAGGTTTCAGAGAAGTGTGGGCTATCAGACCAAGGTTGTTGCTGCAGGATCATAATTTGGTCTCTCGACCCATGGGGGAGCAACTGCTGGCTAGTTTTTCTAAAAAGGAAGTTTGGGGAGTTATCTCAAAGTCAAAAGGCAATAAGTCCCCAGTCCCTGATGGTTTTAATCTCACGTTTTACAAGCAGTGTTGGCCTACAATTAAAGATAACGTCATGCAATTTTTTAGGGAGTTCCATGCCAATGGGAAATTAGCCAAAGGGCTAAAGTCTGCGTTTATCACTCTTATTCCAAAGGTGGACAATCCCTCTATCCTTGGGGATTACAGACCTATTAGTCTTATTGGAAGTGCTTATAAGATTCTAGCAAAAGTTCTTGCCCAGAGATTGGCCCTAGTCCTGCCTAATGTGATTGGTCATTTTCAATCTGCTTTTGTGAGAAGTAGAGGTATTCAAGATGGCATTTTGGTGGCAAACGAGCTGGTGAACCATTGGAAACAAAAGAAGAAGGGTGTTCTGACATACCAAAATGAAACTATTTGTACATGAAGAGTGTCCTGAGATGCTTTTGGTTTTGCTTACTTAATTTGTCTCCCTAAAAAATGCAGGTCGCTTGGAGAGAATTTTTATTGAAATTTTAGATCAGGGTGAGTGTTCTCTCTTTCTCATGTCTTTTTTCTTGTTTTAATGCTCATGTGTTATTAAACTGTTCTCTAGCTTTCCTGTGTTGGGAGCCGTTGATTTCATATTGAACTCCTTCTATCCTTTCTATTTGTATATTTTTAGAGAAATGCAATAATATATATTTTCATTTGGATGTTTACTAGACTTGGGAATGAGTATCATGTTAGAGAGTTATTTATTGAAGCAAGCCTCGATAAAATCATCGTGTCACCGTTTTCAGGATTAAGATCAAATTCATAACATTTTGAACTCAATCTGATACTTGGACGCGTATCCATGCTTGATACTTGTATCCAAGTCTATATAATATTGAATAGTACATGATGTATTTTTCATGAAGCATTTGTGCTTTTAGAACGAATTTTGGTTTCTTAGAAACTGGATTTTTGAGTTAAGAGTTCTAGATCAATGTTCCAGGTTCTGATGATTCGAACTTATAAATTACTTTAAATCACCCGATCTAGTCGTTGGAATGGTAAATCCGTCTTGCATTAAGAAGTTTGAGTAATTTTGTCTATTTATGTTCACCACATAACTTATCGATCCATGGATATTTTTGTTGCAGTATATATTCATCGTCAGGTGCTCATAAACACTGGTAAGATCTTTTGCCATCTTTTCTTTACTGCTCAAGCTGGAAATCACGTAGGGCATCAACCTTCAAAGTTAAGGAGAACTCATCTCTTAAAAGTTCTGAAGCTTGTAGATCCTGTGCATGGTTGTGGGATTAATTTGGTGGAACACACGTAGGGCATCAAGGAATATAAGGAGCCTATCGCCACGTGTGTGTGTATATATATGTATGCGTGTGTGTGTGTGCATAGTCATCGGATTGGAAACTCACCTCTCCCTGTGGGATTGGGAATCTGATGGGCGGTAGAGGGAGGTAGGGTGGAGTATAAAGGCCGGTTTTTCCGTAACATAATGCATGTACGTAATCTCCCGAATAGCACACCAAATGCACGAATGTAAAAACTATTTCTTTCAACACACATTTCTATTATATACCATGAAGCACTAACTTGTTTCATGTTTCGGACTACATGAGCAGGATTGTTCCTTGGCGCAAGATATTTTTGCGGGATATTAAGCCTATTTGCCTTTTTAATCTACAAGTTCAAAAGAAGACATTTATCAATGTTTGATGCTATTGAAGGTTTCCTGCAAAGTCAAGACAATTACCTCATGCCCATCAGATACTCTTATTTCCAAATTAGGCAGATGACAAAAGGTTTCAAGGACAAGTTGGGGGAAGGAGGTTTTGGTTCTGTATACAAAGGAAAGCTTAGAAGCGGTTATGTCGCTGCGATAAAGGTATTGGAAAAGTCCAACGCCAATGGCCGAGATTTCATAAATGAAGTTGCTACTATTGGAAGGATTCATCATGTCAATGTTGTCCGACTAATTGGATTTTGTGCTACGAGGTCAAAGCGTGCTCTTGTTTATGAATACATGCCTAATGGCTCACTCGAGAAGTACTTATTTTCCCAAGAAGTAAATGCATCCTTGAGTTGCACGCAAATGCATCAGATTTGCCTCGGAGTGGCACGCGGGATTGAATATTTGCACCAGGGTTGTGACATGCAAATCTTACATTTTGACATCAAGCCTCACAACATTCTTTTAGACGAGAATTTCAATCCAAAAGTTTTGGACTTTGTACTTGCAAAATTATATCCAATAGATCATAGCATGGTTTCTATGACTGCCGCCAGAGGAACAATGGGCTATATGGCTCCAGAATTGTTCTACAAAAACATTGGACGCGTTTCCTACAAAGCTGATGTTTATAGTTACGGGATGTTGTGGATGGAAATGGCAGGTAGGAGAAGGAACTTGAATGCATTTGCAGATCACACAAGCCAAATTTACTTCCCTTCGTGGATTTATGATCAATTTAAAGAAGGTAAGGAAATGGAAATGGACGAAACATGCACGGAAGATGAAAGAGAGATGGCGACGAAGATGGTAATAGTAGCGCTATGGTGCATTCAAATGAATCCTGGGGACCGTCCTTCGATGAGCAAAGTTGTAGAGATGCTTGAAGGAAATGTTGAAGCTCTAGAAATGCCTCCAAAGCCTTCTTTACTCCTCAAGATATGCCAACTGAAGATGACTAAAACAAACCAAATCCTAAAGAGCTTTCCATTATATCATGTAGTGATATAGGTGTAGTGAGCTTAGATTAATGTATCAAAGGTCATGATATAATCGGATTGTGTACGTATATGCTTATTTAAATCAATATGTAAGGGCCTAGAAAAATTTTCGTTTTTATTATATAACTGGAATGTCATTAATTATTGAAAAGTATTACGTGAATTGGGTGATAGAATATGAAGGAGGTGAAGTGAGAAGTGAAGGAGGGGTGGACGACCATCAAGTCAGGCCCCAGGACCAACCATCAGGTCAAGTTCCTAAGCATCCATTCAGATTCTGAAAATTTTGAGTCAATGGCCAAACTTGACCGGTCAGGTTTTGGACCTTCTAGTCAGGCTTATAATTTGAACATGAAAATTTTTAAATTTTGAGTCGGAGACAAAACCTGACCAATCAGGTTTTGGCCCTTTTGGTCAGGTGCTCTGCTCAAGATTTGTTATGTGCAAATTTTTTTTAAAAAAAAGGCCAAATCAGATTTTTTTTTGGGTTAGCTATTTTTCTAAAGTACTTCCTCTCTCTTTCTCTCTCTAAGGAGTCTTCTTTCCCACAAGAACTCCAACTTCAAACCTTTAATTCAACTTCAAATCTATCAAATTTCTTCAAGATCCTTTACTATTATCTCCAAATTTGGTTATATCTCATTTGGTTATATCTCCAAAAACATCACTATGGAGAGATAGAATATCTCAAGTACTAGATTTACACCATAAATTCCATCAATCATATTCCGCTCGAGGCCTAAAAAAAGGTAAAAACTCAACTAATCTTCCACATTTTTTGGCAGTAGATATCAGAAAGCTTCAAGCGAAATCATCGTAGCAGCAACATCATCATTTGTGTAACAGCAAAAATCAAAGTGTTTAGCATCTTGAAACAACATCAATCAGCACCTTAAAACAGAGCCAATTAAATCAGTATTCAAAAGTTGTAGCACCAAACAAATGTAAATGACATCTAAATACATGATCATCATAGAAATCATATCTTTTAACTTGAAGAAAATGTCTAATTAAGCTCAACAACATCAGAAAAATCATTAATTTCTTATACCTTTCCAAGAAAAACCAGGGTAAGAAATGCTGCATTGAATGTCATTCAATCACCTCTACTAGATATTGGTATAGAAAGAGCTACTGGTATAGTCTAGAACATAAGTGATGGAAGTGATCTGACTCTATACGAGGTACGTTTTTTCGGTAGTTTCATGTGCCAAGTACTTATGCACTTTAATATAGGGCCAAAACAAGGGGTTCCAAAAATATTGTATTATTTGTACATTGTCCTACGAATTTGCAAGTTTCACGTGTCAAGAACCAACACCTAGTTTAGTCTTCATTTTATTAATCTCCACTACCTTTTCACAAGCAGTGCCGAGTTTTGTACCATATGTAAGTCTCTTGACACATAAACCACCCGAACATCCTACTTCCTAGCTAGCCACATTATCCATTTTGCTACATGGAGATTCTTATCATTAAAATCACCCCATAAAAACTATCTTCGAACTTTCTTGATGTTGTTACCTTGGAAACAGACAAAAACCACTCCCTAAAACCTAAAAAACAGACTCAAACTAGAACCCAAACTCTTACAAAGACCTAAACCAAGAGATTATGCCCCTTTTAAATATCCCCAAACCTTTGAAGCTCAATTTAACATCCTGCCACCAAGCAATACTGTAATTCAAACTACATCAGAAATAAGAAGTGCAAACATCTAGGCACCAATTCAAGAGACACATGACAAAATCATCAGTATGCAAATTTACAGCCTAGACATTGCAATAGAAATCCAAGCACCAAAATCCGAATCCTAGCTCAATAGAAGATTTTACTCATTCCTCACGATATCCAATGAAACATCAATACCATAGCAGTAGCAAATGAGGACTCATAACTTCAAAAAAATCATCTCTGATTGGGAAAAGAAGCATCAGCAGAAGCAAGCAGATTTCTAACAGCCAAATCACCAAACTTAGAAGGGGAATCAATATTAGGGATGAGTGCCACAAAAGTTTTGATAGTATTCCATACCTTTTTAATGAAGGCAAAATTAAATCATTAGCATTCCATGATAACATATTCAGGAAAAACAATGAGCAAACATGCATATTGAGAGTTAGAGAGAGAGAAAGTGGGAGAGAGAGAGACAATGAGCGTGAGAGAGAGGTTCAGTGTAGGAGCAACCTTTTTGGAGAAAACAGTAACCCATGGAACCTTATCACACGAAGAAAACCATCTTCATCCATGTTTCAATTTCAGTCTTCAGGAGGTTTTCATCCCAATGGAAGCCTCACAACTCCAACAGGCGGGACCCTTTATGTGGACAATCTCCCATTTTCCATGGATGGGGAATGGTTATACCAAATTTTCAAGAAACTAGGAAAGGTGACAGAGGTTACCATCCCGGCTAAACGGTCGAAATCAAATACTAAGTTTGGTTTTGTTAGATTCCAGCTACTTAAGGATGCGAGATATGCTATAAGGGAGATAAATGGAACAGTGGTTAGGGGGAATAAGTTACACGTCAAGGAGGCATACTACCCAATGATAGAAGATAAGCCAGCTTTCAGAAGTAAGCATATGGGATCTTTCCATCAGTTTCCAAGGAAAATAACTTCACATAGGGGGCCAGAAGGCATTCAAGTCCCCACCCGCAAAGCAATTTTGAGTAACCACTATCAACAACCGATTCCGCACAGGGAGTTTGGAGGTCAGACGTCATTTGCAGATATCCTCAGAGATCAACCAAAACCTAAGACGAAGACAAATCTATCCATCAATGTCAAACCACACGAGGGTAGTGATTGGGTATGGAGAAGTGCGATTGCAGAGTTGAGATCTTTCGCTGTTCAAAAAAAAAAAAAAAAAAACCAGTCATTAACAAATTGTATTAAATGGAGCAAATAAATGATCTTACCAAGCAAAAGAAAACTATTTGGATTGAATGGAGCTCGTCGGCCAACACTATCCTTTCCCATCTCTGCAAGTAGAATGAAAAATATACCACCTAACTATTAATTTTAATCAGAAACCAAACAATACAATGATTAAATGGGTCAAGAACGAAAAGAAACGCTCGAGAACCAACAAAACAAAAAGAGAAACGTTGGTAAAACACCAACAGAAGACATCATGAGCAACTACAAAACAAAAAGAGAAACATATGCTTCAAGACATACAACTAAGATAATATAATAATGGGCCTCAACATTAATTCGGTAGATTTTTCAATAGAGTAGAAGTGTCCGGCCTCAACATATGCAAATAATTCACATTTGAGGACTCATAATTAACGTTGTTTTAAGTAGGGTTGAAAGCAAAACCGAAAAAATCGACCGAAATCGATTCAGTCGGGCAAACCTCATTAGTCGTGCTCACTTGATATGAATGGTTTATTCAGCCTTGCGCAATAGGCCTTTGCATTTGGATGACTTATATTACAGTCAAATGTTCCTTTGCATAACTACTGCCATGAATTTAAGCATATGTGGCTACATTTAAAGCATAATAGACTAAGAGAAAATATCATAAGCTGACAACTATTTGTGTCCACAATGAAGTTATACACCTCAAAGTCATATATTCATATTGTCTACAGCCAAAAGTGTAAGAATATGGGATAGTTCTGTACAAACTACAATACTAAGAAACGAAGTGATCAGTAAGAAAATCAGATCTTTCATTGTTCAATTTGCAGGAATTGGCGGCAAATAAGGCATTGAAATAAAAAAAGGCACAAGAACTACCATCGCAATCTGTGGAAGTTATACTAAAATCAAATCCAATAATAGAGAACAAGATAGGAAGAACAACGAGAGACAAATCTATTATGAATTTTTTTGAATATCATCGCAATCTGCGGAAGTTATACTACGCATTCAAAAATGGAGCGACACCAGGGTAGTTTGCAATCCAGACCTTTCGATTCTTCGATTGAGTTCTCGGATTCTGCAGTTCCAGATCTTCGCGCATGTAGTTCTTCGATTTTTTGACTCTGGCTCTTGGATTCCGCAGTTCAGCCAAATAGAAGGAGGCCGAATAGGGGTAGTTCACGCGGTTGAAGATGGGAAGGGAAAGTAGGGCAAGAAGTAAAATCTGGAAAAATTAGGTTAAACTTTTTATCTCGCTGTATATTAAAACTGAGATTGATTAAAAACAAGGGCCTTGTTTGGCTCTTAAATTTTTATAAATGAGTTTTTTATGTTTTTAATCTCGCTTAAATATGAAAATCGAGATTAAAACATATTAAGTACAATCACATTTTTACCACATACCGAGATAAAATAGTACTATTATCACGATTTTTTGAAAAGACGTGATTAAAAAGATTTTCTAAAATAATTCGTCACACTTTTTATAAAACTGAGATCTTTTTAATTTTTTATGCGTAATCTTTTACCGTTATTCTAGTAGTGAACATGTATTGGCCCATATTTCTTGGTTTTGAATGTTATTTGGAGTTTTCGCCATTATTGTCCATATTGTTGTTTTTCTTGGATTTTGATTAAATTTCTTGGTGTTGGTAGTGTAAGGACCCGGAAAATTTGAATTTTTTTAAAATAATTATTTAAAAGTTTATTTCGGATAAATAAATTTAATTATTTGTGTTATGTATCGGATTATAGTCATAGGACCCGAGCCTGGAGTCTCTCACTTTATTTCGCGCGCGTATCTTTATTTGGCTATTTACATGAGTGCCCTTGGGGCTTGAAAAATCTGACTTTGGTGGGTTAGGGGAGAAAAACCCCCATTCTTCCACACCCCTCTCTCTCTCTCTCTAACCTTGGCTCTCCCTTCTCTCTACCCTCTCCACAAATCCACTCCGCCATTTTCGAATTGCTCGGAGGTATAGGAGGCTTGCATTGTGCTTGACAAGGAATCGAAGCCGGATCGTGGATAGTAGCTCGGGAAGTGCGGGTTTGAACGTTGGAGGACAACCGAAGCTAGGGCTTTCACCCTTGGACCAAATCATCCACATTGAAGCTTGAGGTAGGGATTTCTACCTTGTATTATGTGTATGTGATGTATTTTGATGCCTATTTCGTGGTTATTTTGTTGCCATAGTGAGATTTGGAGAGTTTGCGAAATCTGGAAATCGCGCTGATTTCTGCAGATCGCGTTGGGGCGTCCGGACGGAGACCATGGGCATCCGGATGGCTGGCCCAGGAAATCGGACAGAGAGGTAGTAAATTTGGCGTCCGGACGGGATTGCCCGGCGTCCGGACGGGACTGCCCGGCGTCCGGACGGCCACCGGACGGAACCGGGCGGATGTGTTGTTTTCTCTTTAGGCTGTGTTTCTGTTTCAAATTATGCCTTGGGCCATCTCTGGTTGATAGTTTGACGTGATCGTGGAATGTTGGTATTTTGTTAGAATGAATGACAAGTGCAATACTAGCCTCCATCGGGAGTGGTGCTAGGAAAACTACGAGACTAGCTCCCATTTGGGAATGTGCTAGGAAACGCCATTGGGAGATGTGCTAGGATATATGTATGACTATTGTGTGGTACAACTTGATGCATTGTCTAGCCTCCGTTGGGAGAAGTGCTAGGGTATAACCTATCTTGACTTGTGTGATTGTATTCGATTGGCATTGGATGTGAGTAATGAATTAATTGCGAGGTGTGGTTGTTGTATGTGTATTGGCGAATTGTGGATTGTTATTCGTGTGGTAGTGTATGATATATGAAAATGCTGCATTGTTATACCATGATCAATAGTGCATGCCATGCATCTCACATGCGCATAATCTTGGCATAGATTTTCTTACTGGGCTAGTAGCTCAACCCTTCTATCTTTCAGGTACCGTAGCAGAGGAGTAGCATGGATTGCTTGGTGTGACATCTTTTGGATAGACTAATGGAAGGAGTTATTTGACATCTCCATAGACTTATTTTTGGGTAGATGTACTATAACTCCCATATGTATTTTGTTAACGCAAAGTGGAATTTCTCATCTTTTGAAATCATGGCTATGTATTTTGGGCCGGTAGTGCCCTTTGACTTTTGAAACGGTATTTGGTAAAGTTATGGATATTATTATTCTGTGTTTTTATTATATGAAAATTCGGGGCGTGACAGGTAGCACTCCATCATTTTTCCTTCCTTGTATGGATGGGCTCTCTTTCCTAAGGTTGGGTTCACTTATGTGTTTACTTACATAGTATTTTGTATATTAGGTCGGTAAGTTGATTATGACTTGTAATACGACGCGTGAAGTTTTGTCTTTGATAGATATGAATTTCATAAATGATAGGTGTCCATTGGAAAGTCATGAAATCATAAATTGTGAAATGTCTATATTATGAACTTGTGATTTCTTATGCATTTAACACAATGCGTGGTAGTCTAGCTTCCGTAAAGAGACGTGTTAGTGATAAATGAATTATTGTCTAGTCTCCGTTAGGAGTTGCGCTAGTGATATATGAACCGATGTTGGCATCCTTAAAGTAGTGGTGCTAGTAATGAAAGTTCTCTAGCTTCCCGAGAAAATCATACTAGTAAGATGACATATCTTGTTTAGCCACCTTCGGGTGAGGTGCCATCGTTGACAAATGAGTTTGAATCGAACATACAGAACAATAAAATGGTTAATGAAAGTTCTCTAGTTTTCCGAGAAGAATTGTGTTAGTAAGATAATGCATATTGTTTGGCCATCTTCAAGTGTAGTACCGGTATAGATAATTGAAACTGAATGTAATGTATGAAAATTGTTCTATCTCCCTTAGGGAATTGGGCTAGTAAATGATATAGCTCGTCTAGCCACCATTGGATGAGGGTTAGGAGTGAATTAGACGGACATAAAACGTGAGATATAGACCAAGATTGGGTCATGAGAGCTATTGAATTATGAAGTAATGTTTTTACCTAATGATTGACGTTAACATAAGTTGGATATAGCATTATGATGAACGGTGGTGGTCGCGAGACCCATTATGATACATTGGCGTAGAAATGACGTGGAGTGACTGGTAAATGACACATTGACGGAGGGTTATTCAGTTACCTATATTATTTGTTTCTTGTACACAATATAGTGTTTGTCCGCTTTTGTGACTTGATTGTTGATTGTTAGCTTTCCATTGATAGTTGGGATTGCGTAGAACTCTATGGCATGTTGTGAATAAAGGTGAATAAGGCATTGTGATGGAACATAGACTGTCATCTTGATACGTCGTTAAATGAAAATGAAAAAGGTACATTATGAGAGTTACGAAAATTATAGATTACACGTAAGGGGAGTTATGGAATATATAGTCTATGTTGTGTAAATGTAACTAGGTAATAGTTACGTGACATGTGACAAGTGTGCACACCGATATGATATGAGATGATCGTTGGAAGATACGTGATAGACATAGATATTGAACTTAATCCTTTCATGGAAATGCCAGGATAACATAAACTGGTCCCATACGGGAGAAAACCAGATATAACAACTCGACACTTAATGAGAATATGTTGTTGATCTTTGCTTTTCCTTCGTGATCTTACCTGTACAATATTTTGGGGTCTTATGTTTGAAGTGGACATACGTTTATGGGTGGATAAAGTATGAAAATCAACGATATTGATAGCCTTGTATGGAGCGTGTTAAGGAATGAGATGATGGACTGTCTCCAACAGGAGAGTGTCAGGACCAACAATGCTATGGTTAGCTATCATCTAGTGAGGTGATAGTAATTACGAATAAACCAAGATGAGAAAAATGAAATGACTTGTGTGGCTTGGGTATCGATTAAATGGTTCGTTATACAAAGTTGATGTCATAGATTATTGAGAGTTTGGACAAATTATGAGATTTTTGGGTGACTTTGTTAAATTGGGGCTTGATGATTTGATGCTTGATAAAAGACGTGAGTATACTCATGAGACGTGGACCGTAAGGGATGACTATATGTGCATACATAAGGATATGAGAGTTGGCTTAATAGTATATAGCGACTGCTGCGAATTCATGAGTTACATTAAGGCTAATGTACTGGTACATTGTAACGGTCAATGAATAATCACCTGGTATCGTGAAACGGTTAATAGAGAAAGAATTGGTAGTGAGAAATGGCTGACTGAACAACGAAACAGTGTTGTAAAATAATTGAATGTGTCGTTTACACTTATCTTATGATTCACATAAGCTCATACTTTTTTATTGTTTATTGATCATGTTATATGTCATTTTAAATCATAGTCACATGGCATAAGTGTAAATATTCCTACCGAGTTATGTAACTCACCCTATTATTTTACAGGTGTTGTTACAGACGATTTGCATGAAGCACGAATGATGCATGATAGGATGAATGTTTTGAAAACTTCGTAGGAGATAAAGATGTAAACTAATTTATTTTTTTGGAAGGCAAAAACTAGCATTATATTGAAATGAAGAGAACAAGTAGCAATTACAATGAAGTAGGAATTGAGCCATAGACCATTGGTTGTAGAGAGTTCAACCAAAGGATATCAGCTGCAATAGCATGATAGGCCAAAAACAACCACACTAGCTACCGAAAGAACAACAACACAGCCCACTGACACCCCAAAAAACATAAAGGAAAGAAAACCGAGTAGGCATAGACCACACTACTCTAGCAGCTAAGGCTCCACATAGCACGGAGAGAAACAGAACCAGCCAACTGAAGCTTTCTTCATCTAGAACCTTGATTTTTTCTGAACTCAGCCCTTGAAAATGACTGTTCTTAGAAAGGAAATAAAAATGTTTAATTTTGATAATCTATTTTGATATATGTAATCGGCCGGGAATTTTTCTACTTTGATTTAATATATTAAACGTGACTTTTAATAGGATATTGGATTGACTATTGAGCATTGTGAAATTTTATTTATGATAAACTTTCATAATAATATATTAAAAAATGAGAGCGTTACACAATATTTATGTCAATTCAACTTTTAGGAGCATTTTTAATGGGGGACCCTTGGTGACCATTAGTAAAAAATGGCATGCCGAATTGTTCCAATTTGACACCTACTTTTTTTCTTCAAATTTGACATGATCCGTTGCCAATTGTTTTTTTTTTTTAGTGTTTGAGCTTTAAATATACAAGTTCAAACAACATAAAAGTAAAAATTTAGGCTATTGTCATGACCCTTGACTAGGGGGTTAGCAATCATGACCGATCAGTGGTCCTCATGCCATTATAGCCACTCTATTTTTGTACAGATTTTAGTTGAACAAATATGTTAAAGCGGAAGTGTCACGCCTTTAATTTTAAACATAAATAAAATTACACATTAAATATAAATAAAGACTCACAATCTCACAAAAATACCCAATAGATCCCTTAATAAAAGCTAGAGTGCAACAAGTTTGAAATATATTGCAAAAGAGGTTTCGACCAATAACAACTATCTCCAAAATAAAAAAGGAATTAGATAGTTTACATCTTTTAAATTAAAATAAATAGGTACGAGTTACGATACGTCTTTTTAAAAACAAAAATATAAAAGGTTGCTGAGTAACTCCTCCAATGCAGTTTTCAAAAAATATATATATGCATGTCACTTCACTTGCCAAGCACTCCATGTTATGATCACTCCAATGTTATACTTGAAAACAAAGAAGAGTTGAGCTTGACAGCCCAATAGAAAAGTCTAAGCAAGTATTATATGCATATGACAAGAGATAACATGTCACGTGAGCATCGATGTCCATATAAGAGAAAGAAAGTAAACGGAAGCAATAATAAGTCACGAATGTGCATAATCAACTCATAATAAGTCATAAATTCTCAATTCATCAATTTAAATTCCATGAATCATGTGTCTCATTGATATGTTATTATTATGTGTATTTCGGTGTCATTCCTGGCATTACACTAAATGCGGTACTGTAGAAGTAATTTTGTTCAACGTACATTCCTATTATCTATCATGATTCCTATTACGGGATGTTGTTAATGGAAATCATAGGTAGGAAAAGGGACTTGAATGCATTCGTGGACCACACAAGTCAAATTTACTTCCCTTCGTGGATTTACGACCAATTTAAAGAAGGTAGGGAAATGCAAATGGGAGAAGCTTGCACGGAAGAGGAAAGGGAGATGGCGAGGAAGATGTTAATAACAGCGCTATGGTGCATTCAAATGAATCCTAGGGACTATCCTTCAATGAACAAAGCTGTAGATATGCTAGAAGAAAATGTTGAAGCTCTACAAATGCCTCCCAAGCCTTTCTTTACTCCTCAAGATGTGGCAATTGAAGATAATTGAAACAAATTAATTAACCACAACCAAAGGAGTGGCCCATTCTATCATGTAGTGATATAGATCTAGTGTGAGTTAAGATTAATGTATTAAAGTGCGTGATATGATCGGATTATCTATCTATATGCTCATTTAAATCAATAAGTCCATCAAACTTTTAAGAGCTTTTTCAGTGGGTGAATCAAATTCTTAGTGGCACCGCAACAGTAAAAAATAGCATGAAGAGTTTTTCTAATTTGACACCAACTATTTGCTTCAAATTTAATATGGTGAGGTGCATGCCAATTACTTTTTCAGTGTTTGAATTCTAAATATAAGAGTGAATACAAAATAAAAGTTAAAATTTTACACTATTGTGACCGACTACTTGTTTTAATGTCATTGTAGCCGCTCTATGTTCTTACAGATTTTAGTTGAACAAATTTATTTTAGTGGAATCTTAATCCACCGATTTTCATAAGAAACAACCCAATCCAATATAAAGATAAACATCAAAAGACACAAAATGGAATACAAAAGTTCTCTCTATAATCTCTTAAGAAAATAACAGCAACCTCTTTTGATAATAATATTATAATCCAAAAAATGCAAAACTAGTGCTTAAAAGCGATTTTCTGCGTCACCACCCCACGGAGGACTTAACCAGCGTCAGGGTAGATTTTCCCGAGGACCTAGCATTAGTTGGTTCCTATTCAACATCTGGACCGGAATTGCTCGAGCGTCCGAACGCTCATCGACGTGCGTCCGAAAGTATTTTAAAGTCTTCATATCCCAACACTAAGTGCCATAGTTATCTTCCAAAGGGAAGACAAATCAAGCAATCTTGCACAACCTTTTTGTTTGGACGAAGTAAGTGTTTGGAGTGAAGACCCCCGCGAGTTTCTAGAAATCCCATCCGGACGAGAGCGATGTCCGTCCGAACGCCTGACCTTCTGTTTTTTCCATCTGCACGCCGGGGGCAGTCCATCCGGACAAGAGTTATGTCCGTCTAAACGCTCGACCCTCGGTATGTGATAAAAATGTGATTATACTTAATATGTTTTAATCTTGATTTTTATGTGTTTGCGAGATTAAAAACATAAAAAAAATCATTTATAGAAATTTAGAAGTCAAATAAGGTCCTTGTTTTTAATCCATCTTAGTTTTAATATGCACCGAGATAAAAAGCTTAAGCTAAAAAATTCCCCAAATTTTATCGCGCATGTGCCCTTTCCCTTTCCCTCTCATTGATCGAACTCCCGCCCTCCCTCTTGTGGAAAAACGGCAGAACCACTCCATCATTGAAGAACTGCAAAATCGACCTCTGTATATATCTCTCGCCCTCCCTCGTCGAAGAACTGCATGCTCATCCCATCTATTAGTCTTTGAACATTGATGACAGCAGGATTGGGGAAGGTAATGTGAGTAGGGATGGTAGCAAGGCAGATTGGGGCCAGATTTGCTCATCCCCGAAATCAAAATTTGCCTCCATTCTCGTCTCATTCCTCGAATGTGGATGAATTCAACGTTTCATCCCCGCCCACCTCTTTTTTTAATAAAAAATCAATTACCTATTATATATATAGGGCTGATAAGGATCCGTTGAAATTATTAATCAAGTTATACGAAACAAATAAGGAAGAACCCATAGAGGGTCTGTCCAGAATAAGAATGCAGAATAACTAATTACAAGAATAAACCTAACAATAAAATAAAATACTATATTTAATAATTATTTAAAAACCGATTGGGGAACAGGGCAAGGAACGAGGCGGAGGCGGACGTACTCTGACCCGTTCCCCATTTGCTTTCCAAATTTTACCTTAAAATTCAACCCGATCCCTAAAAAAGTCCTCGAAACTCCAAACTAAACGGGATGAGGAACGAGACGAATCGGACTAAATTATCATCCCTACATGTGAGTAGGCTTTGCAACTTTGGCTAGTTGGTTAAGGAAGCTTTTGTCTCCATCTATCTTTTTTTTTGCTTTATTTGGGTTGGAAAAGGTAAGCCTTCTAACATCGCGTCTCACTGGGAGAGAAAATACGAAAAATAATTATCCACCACATTTTGAGAAAATGTCACGCCCTCGTTTTTCAACATATTATTATTATAATATATTGTAAATAAAATCTCGCAACTCTCAAAGATACACCTATAATCCCCAACCATTTCATTCAATGAGGTAACAAGAGTCAAGTCTTACAATATTACATTAAATACTCCCAACCCAAAAAGGAATTACCAAAATCATACTGGAGTTAACCGTTTTACATTATCTCTTGTGAAAATAAAAAACAAAGTTAAAACTAAATTATAGTACATCTTCCAACAATTTAATACAAAGATGGTAGGTAACTCTAGTAAAAAATCTTCAAAAATCATACATCACCACATGCACGTCACGCACCACATGCTAAGTATCTGAAATTGTACCTGAAAAAAATAGGGTGAGCTACACAGCCCAGTAGGAATGTTTATACCTATGCCATGTGACTATGATTTGATTTCGCATATAATATGATCAAGTATGAGTTTATAGGAATCACAAGATCAGCATAAACGACACACTGAACCATCTTACGACACCGTTTCGTTAATTCCATCTGTCACTTCTCAATACCCAAGCTTCTCTATTAACTATTTCAAGATACTATGTCATTTTCTCATTGACCGTTATATTGTATTGGTACATTAGCCATAACACAACTCATGCTTCTCTATTATCAATTCAACCCTCATATCCTCACGTACGCACATGTATTTATCCCTCACGTTTTATGCCTCATAGGTACACTCACGTCCTTCATTAAGCATCAATTTCATCATACCTCAATTTAACAAAGTTACCCAAAACTCTCACAATTTGTCCAAACTCTCAACAATTTATGGCATTGACTTTGAATCTAACAAACCATTTGATCGATACCCAACTCACACTAGTCATTTCATTTTTCTCATCGTGAGTTATCCATAATCGCAATCACCTCACCCGATGGTAGCTAACCATAATATCGCCATTCCTGACACTCTCCCAAAAGGAGATAGTACATCACCTCATTTCCTCGCACACTCTATAGGAGACTATCAATATCATTCATAATAACTCATTCATTTAATTCATACCATGACTCACGTGCATCATCAACATATTATCATTAACTGTCAAGTTGTTGTACCTAACTTTCTCTCTAACGGGACCAACCCACGTCATTCTTAATACTCACGTGAAAGGACCTAGTACCCTACTAGTATACTCTGAGAAACTCAGCACATATTCACGTCCCATTCCTAGCACTCCCGAGAGGACGTCTAATTCACACACTCCTGAGATACCCAAAGGAGCCTAGTTCAATATTCATGTAAATCACGTGTCTCATAAGGACCATCTCATATCGCATCGGTATCCACACATGTCATGTGTCACATAACTATCACCTAGTTCTATTTACACAACATAGGCCATATGTTTCATAACTCCCCTTGCACACAATCTATCATTTTCATTTAACAAAGTATCAAAATGACGGTCTACGTTCCATCACGATGCATCATACAACCTTCATTCATATGTCATAGAGTTCTACGCAATTCCAACTATCAATGAAAAGTTAATAATTAAGTCACAAGAGCAACAAATACTTTAGTGTATATAAGAAATAAACAATGGAAGCATATAAATAGCCCTCCGTCAACGTGTCATTTCCTAATCACTACATGTCGTCTCAACGTATCTCCTGGCCATTATCATTCATCATAATGTCATATCTAACTTGTATTAACGTCAATCATCAACTGAAAACGTTACTTCTTAATTTAGCAGTTCCCATGACCCATTGTAGGTCCACATCCCATGCCTCATGTCTGTCCCTAATTCTAATTCAATGGTGGTTAGACAAGCTATATCATTTACTAGCACGATTTTACAAGGAAACTAGCTAGAGAAAGATTCTCATATATTCCATTCAATTTCAATAATCCACATTGGCACTACACTCGAAAGTGGCCAAATAAGATATATTATCTTACTAACACGATTCTCACGGGAAGGTAGCCAACTTTCATTAACTATTCTATTGTTTCGTATATTCTATTCAAACTCATTTGTCACCGATGGCACCTCCCCAAAGGTGGCCAAATAAGATATGTTATCTGACTAGCACATTTCTTTCGAAAAGCTAGACAAGTTTCATAACTAGCACCATTCCCAAAGGAGACTAGTATAATTTATTTTCGTTCATCTAGCACCTCTCCTTACAGAGGCTAAGTCACAATTCATCAATCACTAGCACATCTCCTCACGGAGGCTAGAATATAATTAATCAATAACTAGCATATCTCCACACGGAGGTTAGACCACAATGCATTGTGTCGAATGCACGAGAGATTACAAGTTCATGATACATATTTTACAACTCTTACGGTTATGGTTATCCAACTAACACTCATTAATTCTAAAGTCCAATCATAAATAAAAAGTGGAACCTCGCGAATCGCACCACAAGCCATGGTCAAACTCATCTACATCATTTTCGAACACGATTTAACTAAACTTATAAGTGACTCGATCTTAGAGTAAGGCCATTTATGCAAGACAAAGAAAATAGTGAATAGAAACAAAATCCACATTTGAACCACAAATCCATGGGAAAACCCCAATATGAAGAAATATAGAACAATCTTTTTCATATTCAAAATTAAGAAATATGGGTCAAAACATATAGAATACCCATAAATCGAAGAGAAAACATCCCTATCTCAAGTTATTAGCTCAAAAGCTTGAACTTCAAAAATCCAAGCTCCAATGGTGGTGATGAATCTCCAATGAAATTCCTCCAAGTGAAATCATGCCTTAAATCTTGAGATATCACCTAATCTTGAGATATGAGTGGAGAATCTCGAAGAAATTTAATAGATTTGGTATTGGATCTAAGTTTTGAAGTTAGGGTTTGATGGAGAAGAAGTCCCCTAGAGAGAGAGAAAGAGAGAGAGAGAGAGAGAGAGAGAGAGAGAGAGAGAGAGAAAAGTACTCCTTTTGAAAAGTTAGATATTTTTTTCCAAAAATCTGATTTTTCCCCTTTAAAAGACGCGTCCAAAACCTGACTGGAATATCTGATCAGATGGTCCAGAATCTGACCGGTCAGATTTACTCACTGACTTAAAATTCAAAATTTCAAGCAAAATTTTAAATCCAACCGGAACATCTGAATGGATGATTTTTAAACCTTCCAAACCTGACTGGATGGTTTCCAAATCTGACCCGATGGTTTTCAAACCTAACCCAATGGTTTTAAGGCCTGACCCGATAGTTTTAAGGCTTGACCCGATCGTCTTACACCCCCCCCCCCCCCCCCCCAAATCACTTTTCACTTCACCTCACTCATACTCCATCACCTATTTCACATAATACCTTTCAATACGAAGTCATTAACGACATTCCGGTTATGTAATAAAAAAGAAAAAAAATTCTGAGCCTTTACAGGAAATTACCAATGACATGTTCGTGTCTTGGGCTCATAGAGGGAAGGGATGAGTAAAAAGAATCACGTGAAAACATTTGTTGTGTTTAATTGCTTAAATGTTGATGTAATTTCCTTTTCCTTCCTGTTTGTAAATGCAAAATCCGGAGATGCATGGGTTAAATTCAATGTGTAGTGGCAAAAAGCATGACAAATTGTTGGGATTTATCTTGTCAATCATTTTCCTTTTTTTAGCCTCCAACAGCATATGATTGATGGGATTTATGGTGTAAATCTAGTTGAAATTTTATCTCTCCGTTGTGATCTTTTTTTTTTAAATGAGAGTTGTATTTGTGTTGTATATAAATATGGTGATCTTCAAATGATTGGAGAAGTTTGATGGCGTCTTGTCAACCATTCTATTTTTGGAATCAAGGTTCAGGAAGAGGAGCTAGAGAGTATGGCTCTAGTGTTGGGATGCAAAAGGGTCGCACTACCATTCAAATACTTAGGAATGCCATTAGGGGCAAATCCTAGAAGATCTACTACTTGGCAGCCTATAATTGATAATTTGAGAGCCAAGCTATGTTTATGGAAAAAAAAGCTACTTTCATTAGCTGGAAGAATTACCTTGGTCAAATCAACCCTCACCAATCTACCGGTATATTACCTTTCCATGTTCAAGTGCCCTAAAGGAGTGGCGAAGTTGATGGAAAAAATCCAAAGGAGATTCATATGGGAAGTCGGGGACAAGAAAAAGCTTCATATGGTCAATTGGGAGGCTCTCTCTAGATCAAAGAAGTATGGTGGAGTAGGCATTAAGAGAATTATTCAGTTTAATCATTCTCTCCTGGGTAAATGGTGGTGGAGGCTGTCTAGAGAGAAGAATGCATTATGGTCTCAAGTTGTGTCTAGGAAGTATGATCTAAATTCAACAACTTGGTTCCCATCTAATCCTTCCCACGGTTAGATATCAGGGATATAGAGAGATATCTGTTCAGTAAGTGCCCCCAATGCTCCTCTGGGAGAGATACTGAAGGAATCTATTGTGGTAAAAAATGGGAGGAACACCTTGTTTTGGGACCAAACTTGGTGTGGAGATTCACCACTCAAAGACCAATTTCCTAGGCTCTATCTACTCTCTCTACAAAAATCTGATCTGGTTAATCAAGTCTTGACAGAAGTCCAAGACCAGGAATGGCATCTCAGATTCAGAAGAAACCTATTTGTCTGGGAACAACAAATGGCTGACCAATTGAAGACTATACTGCGGTTATTTTCAAGAAACACGGGAGGGGAGGACCATCTTGTTTGGAAGTGGACTGCGGATAAAAAATATTTTGTCAGATCAGCATACAGAATTTGGGAAGATCATAATTTTTCAGAAAATAAGCTTCTCAATTCAATTTGGAACAAGGTATGTCCTCCAAAAACAGTGATATTTACCTGGCAAGTTCTACAAGATAAAATCCCAACAAGAACGGCTTTGTGGAGGAGAGGCATTATTAACTTAGGCCAAGGAGAATGTCCTATGTGCAACACCGGGGTTGAAACAACAAACCACCTCATGCTTGGTTGTAATTTTTCGTGGAAAATATGGGGTCAGATTCTTAGTTGGTGGGGATGTCAGTGGGTGATGCCCCCAAATATCCAAGTTTTGGTGGAGTATTGGCTTCAAAACTCATTCTCAAATTTGGAAAAATTTATTTGGGAATCAGCCTTGTATGCTACTCTTTGGTCAATATGGATGGCAAGGAATCAGAAGGTATTCAATGGGATTCAGGAGCAGCTGGAAGAAATTTCAGATAGGGCAATCACAAGAACTGCAGTATGGGTTAAAGGAAAATTCAAGATCCCTGGGGTAGCTATTGAAGATTTCCTGTGGAACATTCAGTGCGTTAAATCATTACTTGTTTGAGTTTGGCATGTAGTAGTTGTTTACATCAATTCCTTGTGTGTCTTCTTCCTTTTCTTAGTTCTCTTTCCTTTATCGTTGGCTACTGGCCAACTTGGGCTTGGAAGGAAACTCTGTTTCATTGATGTAATCCCGTTTTACTTCAATGAATTTCTTTGCTGAAAAAAAAATTACTCAAAACAAGTATGTAATTTGTCATGAATTTTTTTATTTGAAATCAGAAAAAAAAAAATTCGGTGCTATTAAATATATGTGATTTTTGATGGTTTATTTTATCGGATAGAGAGTATTTATTAATGTTGTTCGTAGAAAGAAATTTTTTTATCTTTTGTTAGAGAAAATAATTTACAATCACGGTTTTATACAACATCCAGATGTTAGATATACTTTTTAATCACGGATACTGTACCTTTAATCATGGTTTTATTATTGGACCGAGATTGTTTGTTCCACTTTAGATCACGATTTTTAAGCGTGATGAAAACGGATGGGCTTTTCATTACCTCCGGGTACACTATGGAATTGGAACAAGATCACGGTTATTCACCGTGATCTTTTGCTCTATTTGCAACGACCCGTATTTTTGGAGCATTTATTTAGCTATTTGATATTTTAAATAAGTTGTTAAATTTTTTATTATTAGATTTAATTATTTTGATTTATAATTATTCTTTTATTTTTTCCTATTCAGGTTCGTTAAATCTTTTGGGAAGTTTCCGATCAATTGTTTTTAATAGATATTATATTTTTTCAATTTATTAATTATTTTACTCATAATTATCTCATTCGATAACAATTCGATTGTTCAATTTCCAATTGAGCTCTCTTTCTTGTATTTGAATCCTACTTAAACTTTATTTTTTTAGTTCGTATCTTTATCGGACTCAAATTCATCTCCCTTTGTTTATTTATACAGTCTTTGATCCATCCAATATTCACTTTCCACCGTTTCAAAATTTTTGCATGTGTCTCGGATATTCACAGAGTATTCTTTTGAATATCTCTTGTTCGTTTTATATTTTTTGTATTGTATCATAACCCTTCAACACCTCTTCTTCTTATCTTCTTTCTCTCTTCTTTTTCCCCACTACCTTATGTCACGACCCAAGAATTTCTTCACTTGTGCATCGTGCGGCACTTAGGCAAATCACTCATTTGATGCCCAATTCAACCTTTCCTCACGAGCTAATCCACCCAACCACCTAAGTGAGACACACTCACACACTCTTAAGACAAGAGATTTGGGTAAAGGAAGTTCTTTCACTATAAACAATCTCTTTACAAGACAAGATATACAAGGCTCTCTCTCTCTCTCTAGCTCACAAGCTTAGTTCTCTCAAGCTCTCCTCCAAGCTCTCTCACAAGCTCTCATATGCTCTCATATGCTACCTCACAAATGAGGCCTTCCACCCTTTTATAGGCTTCAAGGAACTCTTGGAAAAGATCTAGAGGTCTCTCATTCTACTAAGTCCTATAACATTCCACACACATCTAAGAACAAAGTAGAAGACTCTATACAATTCTAGAATATTCCCAAACCTTTCAGCATCTTCTTGAGCCTTCAAGCACCTTCCAGCATATTTCGGACATCTCCAGAATCTTCTAGCTGCATCTAGCATCCTCTGCAATATTCTGAACCTTTCCAGAATTCTCTAGCTTCCTCCCCGACCTTCTAGATCTTTCCGGAATTCTCTAGGCTCGACTAGGACATTCTGGATCTTTCCGAACTCATCTTGAGCGTCCTAGAACCTCCTCCATGCTTCTATCAACTTCTAAGGGCTTTCAATGTCACGAAAGTTGACGGTCCGTGACATTCTCCCCCACCTGATTTCGTGACGTCCTCGTCACGTCGTGGTACTCCCAAGCACCACATCGAGATAAGACTTCTTGCCCGATCCACTCGAGCTTGGCGAAGCATTGTCCACCCCCTTGCCCTTTTCATGCTCTCCAACCTTTTGGACTGCCGCTTGGGACTTCTCCTTCTTCAGCTAGCTACACTCTATCAAAGGGACGCTACACAGGGCCTCTCTTGAAAATAGCAACATTGATGCCATGTGTGGAACGGGTATCGCATTGGACTTTCGCAAGAAGTCCATCCCCAATATCATTGGATGATCATCTATCTCGATCACCGAGAATTCTGTCTGTCCCATCCAACTCCGAATGACAATGTCAGTACTTCGGACAACTCATTGGATTGGCTTGGCCTCCAAATTCACTGGTTTGGACCAACCCTTGTCCTGCTTCACCGTCAAGTCTAGCCTCTTGGCCTCATCCACACTCATTCTTCTTGGTGAACGCTCCAAGAAGTTGAACACTCCCGAGTAGGTTCTCTTCATCCGAAGAACTTGACCACTCGTTGTCGGAACCCTTTCGCGACTTTTTCTTCTTCTAGCATTGAGCTTTTCTTGTTTAGGACAATATCGTGCCAAGTGCAGTCCATTGCACAAAAAGTACTCGATCTTCTTCTCATTGCCATGCTTCTTCGTGGAGTGACGCCCCTTGGCTGTGATCATCCTTGCTCTTGTGGGACTCCCTATCACTTCGCTCATCATTGGTTGATGTTGGTGACGTCTTTCCACTATGGGTCCTCTCTTTTGGTCGGTCATCCCAACCCTTGAAGTGGCTCTCTCTCCATACCTTGGGTTTAGTCAGCACCTTAAAGTCCTCCAACTTTTCTGCTTCAACAAGCATGGTCGCCATATCATTGACGCCTTTGTCTTGAAGTTCTCGTGCCGCCCATGGTTGCAAGCCATCCATGAACCCAAATAGTGCTTCCCACTCACCCATGTCCGGGATCTCTAGGAGTAGAGCCGAGTACTCCTTCACATAGTCCCTCAATGAGCTTTCATGCCTCAACTTGTGAAGCCTGCGAAACGCCAAGAACTCCACATTCTTGGGGTAGAAGTGCTTCTTCAACACTCTCTTGAACTCAGCCCAGTTCTCGATTGTGCACAACCCCTTCATCTTGTCACCATATCGTCTTCTCCACCACAGCATTGTCGTGTCAATAAGGTACATGGTAGCCGTTTCTACCTTCTCTTCCTCATCTTCAATATGGAGATTGTCGAAGTACCTTTCCATGCTCCATATGAAGTTGTCAATCTCCCAGGCATCTCTTGCACCATCGTAACACTTAGGTTCCGGTGCTCGAACTTTCTTCTTTGGCATGCTCGTCCCACCATCCCTTGATGCAACAATAGCCTTCTTGCAAAGTTGCTACTCTACCTCCATATCCACCAATCGCTTCTCCAGGGCGTTTTCGTGGCTACTCCTTGATGCCACTAGTTGCTCTTTGAAGGTCCCTACCTTCTCCTCGAGCTCCTCCACTCGAACGATTAAGTCGGCAAAGTATGCGTAGAAGTCTACAACCCGGCTCTTGTGCTTGTTCGAACCAGCCAACGCCTCTTCTAGCCTGTCGAGCCTCTCTGCCACTACCCCTTCTATGCTCTCGAGTTGGGCCTCCATTGTTGCTAGTGCAACTTTGGTGGACGGTTTCTTTGGCTTGATGACAACACCCGCGCCATCGGTCTTGCCAAACTCATCATCCGATGTAGCCATGTATACTTGCTTGTCTTCAATTAGCTCTGATACCAACTGTCACGGCCCAAGAATTTTTCCACTTGTGCACTGTGCGGCACTTAGGCAAATCACTCTTTTGATGCCCAAGTCAGCCTTTCCTCACGAGCTAATACTACCCAACCACCTAAGTGAGACACACTCACACACTCTTAAGACAAGAGATTTTGGTAAAGGAAGCTCTTTCATTATAAATAATCTCTTTACAAGACAAGATATACAAGACTCTCTCTCTCTCTCTCTAGCTCACAAGCTTAGTTCTCTCAAGCTCTCCTCCAAGCTCTCTCATAAGCTCTCCTATGCTCTCATATGCTACCTCACAAATGAGGCCTTCCACCATTTTATAGGCTTCAAGGAACTCTTGGGAAAGATCTAGAGTTCTCTCATTCTACTAAGTCCTATAACATTCCACACACATCTAAGAACAAAGTAGAAGACTCTATACAACTCTAAAATATTTCCAAACCTTCCAGTATCTTCTTGAGCCTTCAAGCAGCTTCCAGCATATTCCGGACCTCTCCAAAATCTTCTAGCTGCATCTAGCATCCTCTGCAACATTCTGGACCTTTCCAGAATTCTTTAGCTTCCTCCCCGACCTTCTGGGCCTTTTCGGAATTCTCTAAACTCGACTAGGACATTCCGTACCTTTTCGGACTCATCTTGAGCGTCCTAGAACCTCCTCCATGCTTCTACCAACTTCTAAGGGCTTCCAATATTACGAAAGTTGGCGTTCCATGACACTTAGCCTCTCTTGTATTTTTTTGTATTTTGTGTTTTTTAATTTTTTCTCAATCTCTTCTTTTCTACCATTATATCTCTCTCTGTCCTCTCCCGTCTCTCTCTCTCTCTTTCTCTCTCTCTCCCTCTCTCTCTCCGTGTGCCATACTCCTCCCCCACTTTCTTTGTTTTGTTTTGTTATTTATTATTTTATTTTCATGTTATTTTATAATATTAGTACACTATTTTTTTATGTATGTATAAATTATATTGTATTTATTCTATTATTTATTACTAATTGTATACTTTTTTTACATCATATTCAAAGTATGATTTTCATTGTTGATTTGATAGTGTTGCAATAATCGAATCTCATTACGGCAGTTGATTTCAGAGATTTTCAGTAGTGCTTTAACGTCAGATCGATGTAGGAATTTCGGAACGAGCCCTACATAATGATTTACGAGTAGATTTGGATTATGTTCGAAGAATGTGTAGGAAATATGAATCGAATATTTAATAATTAATTATTAGAGTAATTATGTGTATTCGATTGCGTGAATTAATCAACGAAGCCTATTCGATTGCGTAATTATTAGAGTAATTATGTGTAGGAAAATGATATTTTTAAAATTTCAGAAAAAGAATTGAGTATTTATTTAGGGAAGAGTTATGATTTTTATCTTTGAAGAGGGGTGAAAAATAATTTTCCTTTCTGAGATCATTCTTTACCTCTACATTGCGAAATTTTTCCAAATCCAATCAGTTGTTAAGAAAAACACACACAACATTCCTAGCCCCATGGATACGGAAAGGGAAAGGGATAACAATCCAATTCTCGACTGCATAGGCTCCGTTCAGTTATCAAGAAAGTCGTACGAAAAAGTTGTTTTCAGGAAAAGTAAAGTGAAGTGAAGTAAAAGAAAATGAAATCTTTTTTTTTTTTTTTGTGTTCATTTGCCAAGAAATCCTTTAGGAAAATAAAAGTTTATTCGTTCATTTGTCAGGAAAAAAAATAATAGAAACTTTTGTTTCTGAATTCAATGGTTAGTTGTAAAGAATGAGATCATATATTTTCAAAGTTTCTCTTTTCAACCACTATGAAACTTCTTCATAAAAATTAAAATGCTACAATTTAAATCAAGCAAAAAAAAAATTATTTTCATTCCACCAAGTTAAACAAATAACAAGATAAATATATATTTTTATTTCATTAACAAATCTAACAAAATAAATAATATATTTGATATATTAAATATGTGTGTGTGTGTGTGTGTGTGTGTGTGTATAACATTAGATATATCTACATAATGTATTAAATACAATAGACTAACATATGTATAAAAGAGTAACAAATGCCCAGTTTTTGTCGATTTTCACTTTTTACTCATTGTATATTAATATATTATATTCATATGTATTACTGCAGCTTTGGTATATATTCTATTATGTAAAAAAAAGTAAGGTATCATAAATATAGTGTACCCTAAAACACATATATAACTATTGTACCACCTGGTGTACCATTGTACTTAACTAAATTAAATATTTTTTATTTTTATACAAAAAATATTTATCAATGTTTTCTAGAATATTAGTTCATCTTGACGAAAATAATTTAAAAATATAAAATTTTGTCTAAAAGCTAAAAAAAAGTTCATTAAAAATGAAAAATAAACTAAAACGTATCATATTTTGGTTATTTTTTCTTCTTTTATGAATTTTTTTATTTTTGAACATAATTTTATATTTTTTAAAATCTCTTGGTGAGACGAACTAATAACCCAAAAAAGTTCAAATTAGAACGAAAAATAATAGGAATTAATTTAATAATTACCACAGTCTTAAATAGAAATCATAAGATTTTCTCGCGACGCATAATCCTGTGAATTGGACAAGATATAATTTGAGGGAAAGTAAATCCTAGTGAGAAAATTTGAAGTCTGGGACCCACTACTTTCTTAGTATCTGAACATCAAAAAAGTTGTAGGAAAATTAATTTTTTCATCTTTTTTCATTCTTTCCTGGCAACCGAACGGGGCCATAAAGAATAGTATAAGTCTAATTTCTAGGCCAACTCTCCCACATTCTGAGACCAGTCTTTATCTCTGGACTGCGAAATGTTTTCAAAAGATTTTATCAATTGTTACAAAAAAAACAAATAAAAATCCTAGCCCCGTGGATACGGAAAGGGACGGGGATCATAAGAATATCCAATTTTCGACAGCATAAAGAATAGTATGATTCCAATTTCCGGGCCGACTTTTCTACCTTCTGAGATCAGTCTTCATCTCTAGACTGCGAAAGAACTAAAGAATAGTATGAGTCCAATTAAAAAAAATAACAATGCTGTTGCACCAGTTTGTTGACATTTTGTCACAATCTATAATCCAGATTATTAAATTGTGTGTTCGGTTGCTTGTTTGAGAGATTTTTTCCCAAATAAGTTTCTAGAAAAAAAATTTCAAATATTTTTACTTTTTTCCCAAACAACTTCATCTCTTTATAAATGAAGAGAGAGAAAGAGACATCTCGAAAACGCCGAAAAAAATTTAACTCCCAGATTTTTTCTAGAACACTTACACCAAACAATATCTCAAAATTTTTTTCTTAAAAAATTATTTCAGAAACATACAACCAAACATAGCCTAAAGATTGTGCTATCGGGTGCCTGTTAGGCGATGGTTTTGAACCATCAAATCATAAAAGTTCATGTGCCCTTTTTAATATTTTACTCCTGCACATTTTGTACTCATATCAAAATAACAACTTTAACCCATGTGTTATATGTCATTTACCCCTTCTATTTCTCTCTCTTCTCTCACTAAAACATATTTCTAACCCCTAAATACTTGCCCTCATGAGTCACCTAATAAAGGAAAGTTAGGCTATATTTTTTGGATAAACGAAACTTAGGCTCTCTATGGACAAAATTAGTTTTCATGAATGACCCCATGCATTCGCCAATTTGATTATTTTTCATTTTTATTCAGTAATTCCTTTTCTATTAGATATTTGTTAATTTTTTTATATTATTAGTTCATCTCGACTAGAGGAATTTAAAAAGTAAAATATTTTATTTTAAAAAAATCACTGTAACACAAAAATAATTCAAAACAGATATTTTTTTAATTGTTTTTATTTGTTCTTATTTTTTCAAGTTTGGCTTAAGTTTCAAACTTTTTTTTATTTCAACTGAATTTTTAGAAAATTTTGGTCATAATATTTTACTCTTTAAATTTATTTGTTAAGAATAATAATTAATCTAAAAATTTTAACGTGAATGTGATGTTAAAATTTTAACCAAAATGATAGTAAGTTAACAGTGGTATCGAATAATTAAAGCCCTAAGTTGTGTGTTTTTTACTTTAGAGGCATATTAGTCAATTATAATCTTACAAAAAAAAGTAAGCAAAAAACTTAATCTTTTTCCTTAGAATGGGAGCTATTTTATTTACACTTCTCACTAAAATATTTCTAGTGCTTAAAGTTTTTATCTTTTAAAAATGGCAAAAAAAAAAGAAGCCGCTAGTTGATTTGCTCATACTTTTTTGGAACTTTTTTTGTGGAAATGATAATGGAATATAATTTACATGTTTTTATGTTCATACTTGAATCGTGACAATCTATCTGGCCCAACTTAAATAGATATTTTTTTATCTTTATTCAATTTTATTTTTTATTTTTTATTTTGTATCTTACTGATTCATCTCGACAAAAAAAATTTAAAAAGAATAAAGTTATGTCTAAAAGTTAAAAACAATCCACTAAAGATGAAAAAGGTGCCTAACTAGGCAAGTGACTAAAATTGCCAACCATTACCTCTTTGGTTGCCTAAAATAAGACATCAGCGACTAAACCATACTTCACGGAACCTTTTACCGACTACTAATATTTCGTCGCCCAATAAAAAGACGTTCAACGACCAATCTCTATTCTGTTTTTTGGACATCTATGGCTACACTGTTTATGTTTCACTGTGTTCAAGGAAAAGGAAAATATTTATGTTTGTTTATGGAAGTGTTCGTAAAATGGAAATGGAACCTATTTATGTATTACTGAAGCCATGTACTAATCCACTTCGCGTGATTGCAGTAGTGTATATGTTTGTGATTACTACTGCATAAGATGAGGCTCTTTTGTGCATGTAATTTAGTCGCCAAAACTGCATTATAGTCTTTTATCACTAGTGCCGACCAAACTAATAGTCGGCATTTGTAATTTTTATTAGCAACTAAATTGCATGGTCGCCAAAAGTGACATTTAGCTACTAATATACTTGGTTGCCTAAATAAATTCTTGACAAATTATATAGTCGGCAAGTGTAACATTTTTGGTGTCTAAAGTCTGTTGGTTGCCAAAGAAGGTGCTTTGATGACTAAATCCCGTTCGTCGCCAAATACATTTCTCGACCTTATTTGGGGTCTACTTTTGTGGCTAACATATTTCGTCAGGAAATACTTTGGGCCTAACTGGAGACTAGATCGTTAGTCGGTGATTGTGTATTTTCTTGTTATAAACATACGATGTTTTAGCTATTTTTTATTTTTTATGAATTTTTTTAATTTTTATACTTTTCTAAAAGTTATTATTGAGACGAATCAATAATTCATAAAAAATTAACACAAAATAAAAAATTTTCAATTAAGGAAAAAAAGTATTATGATGCAATTGGCGTTCACGCTAAGCAACAGGGGGCTCTTTGTATTATTCAAAAACAATGAGAAAATTGTTATAATTTAGCCCAACTATTCTTACCACTTGACTTTTGACGCATTAGACCTGTACTATCTAACATGCTGATTGAACACTCGCAATGCCTTTAGGACTCTGGTAATTAGCTTTTCCCTTAAATTAAATTCATCTTATATTTCTTTTCTTTTTTACAACCAAAGTATCCGGTCAGCTTGGGATATAGCCCATCTGTTATCGATTAATATTTAGGGCCTGAAATTAACAATCGGTTAAATCTCCAGTGGCCTTAATAAATAGTTACCAAGATTCAACCTCATCTTATGTTTTGATGCAAATTAATTAGGACGTTGAATGATGTGAGAGATTTTGTGAAATTAAAGTTTCTGTCATATTTGACTCTAAAGATGAATTCTCTCACGCCCTCAATTTTTTCATAGAATAAATATACGTTTGGACATTGATCAAACCTCACAAGACATACATCGTTCCCAAAATAATTGCCCATAACATGCCAGTAAGTTAATGAACATACATATTTCTCAAAAGTAGCCATTACACACCCAAAAAGGCCAGTATAGTTACACAAATGTTTAGGTGAGTTACATCACATCTCTCTCAAAAACAGTTGAACTAAAGATGTTGAATAACCCTAGAGAAATCTTCCTCAAAAGATGCAACACGCCAAGCATGCCATGCTCTACCAACTACGGCTCCGGAAGGGTACCTGAAATGAAAGACAGGGTGAGCCAAAGCCCAGTAGGAAAGTTTTCACAAATGCTATATGAACGCTAAACGTAATGGTACACACTCCATCTTCGGATCACAACATAACTACAGTGTACAAGGAGCGACAAGCAAATAACACGAGAGAGAAGAACCTTAAGATCCACTTCATTTATATACATAAGATACTCCATGAAGAGGAGTCGCTAACCTCATCCAGAATCATTACGTTACCTCGAACGTACCATCATGCCATTCCTAGCATACCCGAAGGTGTCTAGTTCACTTCCTAGCATTCCCGGTAGGGAGTCTAGTACATTTCCTAGCATACCCGAAAGGGAATCTAGTTCTCTTCCTAGCATACCCAGAAAGGGAATCTAGTTCGGATGGGTGCCTCATTTGCACGAATTACTCGGATCTACTTTCAGGACCTATCATAGGGAGATCATTGTATAACCATGCGTCATTCAAACATTCACTACGAGTGAACGAGAAATCACGAATAAGCGTCTAGATGCAAGACAACAACCCTAGCACACAAAGAGTAATACATAGGTAAAGTTTCTGGAATCTCCGTTCAGAAGCCCCAGGAGCGCTACACCGTATCACATGGAGCGCTACCTTTCATCTCAGAAGCCTCGGTATCGCTACACCTTAGAACCTGTAGCGCTATCTTTCGTCTCAGAAGCCTCGGTATCGCTACACCTTAGAACATGTAGCGCTACCCTTCATCTCAGAAGCCTAGGTATCGCTACACCTTAAAACATGTAGCGCTACCCCTCGTTCGGACACAGGTCGCGACACAGCAGAAAACGCAGAAATCCGATTTGTACCAAAATGCTCCAAAATGAATTATACACCCACATGTACGTTTAGAACAAGCCATATACATATAGAATAGGTGAAAACCCCCTACCTCAAGTTTGAAATGGTTGAAACAAAGCTTCCAAGGTTGAGCTCCAAGTCTCTAATGGTGAAAGCTCCAAGGTTGACCTCCGGGCAACTTCACGCGTTCTAGCTTCGGATATCACTCGAGGATGGCGAAATGTGGGAGATTTTAGACCTATTTGGGTGATTTGGGTGTTGGATGGTGAAGCCCCAAGGCTAGGGTTTTGAGAGAAGGGAGAGGTTTGAGAGAAAGCCAAACTCTTCTTCTCTCTAGTGTTCCCAAATGAGCTCCCTCCCAAGCCTAAAATCTGGTGGAGTATAAAAAAGGGGTCCAAAATGACCTCAATACCCTTCTTTGCATAAAATGTCCAAAACAAGCATTAAAGGTTAAACCCCTAACTTACCGAAACCAAAGTTTGTTTTTCTATGGCAATAAGACTTACTAATAAATGTTCCGAGCATGTGTCCAAAATGAAATAAAACAGATTAAATTTCGGGTCGTCACATCCTCCCCTCCTTAAAGAAATTTCGTCCTCGAAATTTAAGACAACATGTCGACCCCTATATTATTACACACAATTCACAAGTCAGACACAGATACTTCCGGATACAGACACACCGCTATTTTCTCGATCTTTACCATGTACCAATCCGTGCTTTCACAAAGCTCAACGGATACCGATTGTCAAGTCATCGTGTTCAAGCAAAATCAACCAAGTACATAGCAATCATGCACACACCGTGCTCGTTGAATACATAACAACCAACGCACAATCAAATCCCAAATCTCATAGCTCATACTCAAGAACATACTATAAGTAAGCACATATCATGGTGGCAAACACGCCTCAATCCATCAACAACAAAAAAAAAAATAATAATAATCACATAGTAATCAAGGATTAAACAAATGCGGGTATTTCTCCCGAACCTCGTCCTCACGCTCCCACGTAGATTCCTCCTTACCTTGGTTGTTCCATAGGACCCGAACCAAGGAGATCGTTTTACCCCTAAGCACTTGCTCTCGAGAGTCTAGGATGCTTACCGGTTTCTCTTCATAAGATGCGTCGGCTTCCAACTCCAAGTTAGACCATTCAAGCACATGTGAAGGATCAGGCTCATACTTTCTTAACATCGACACGTGGAATACATCGTGAATGCCCGACAATCTTGGCGGTAACGCCGAACGATATGCGACCTCTCCAATCCTCTCAATGATGTCAAAGGGCCCAATATAACGAGGTGAAAGTTTCCCTTTTCGCCCAAAACGGGTTAAACCTCTCCGCGGTGACACTTTTAAGAACCCATGATCACCTATTTCGAATGATAGTGGTCGACGACGACGGTCCGCATAGCTCTTTTGGCGGCTCTGAGCGGTAAGTAATCTTTCACGAATCACCTTGATTAGTTCCGTTGTCCTCTCTTGGGCGGCCAAGAGTCTTTGGCGAATTAATATTATACTGTCGGTAGTTTCCCCGATCAATTCTGGCCCCACAAAGGTCGCCTCTCCCAATTCCGTCCAACACACGGGTGATCTACATGGGCGCCCATACAAGGCTTCATATGGTGCCATCTCAATACTAGATTGGTAACTATTATTGTATGCGAATTCGGCTAGCGGTAGATGGTCTTCCCAATTCCCTTGAAAGTCCAAGGTGCACGCTCGAAGCATATCCTCCAATATCTGAATCGTCCGTTCGGATTGCCCATCTGTCTGAGGGTGATAAGCTGTGCTAAACAAAAGGTTTGTACCAAGTGCAGCTTGTAAACTCTGCCAAAAGCGTGCAGTAAATCGCGGATCTCGATCAGATACAATAGACACGGGAACGCCATGAAGTCGAACAATCTCCCGAATGTACAAACGGCTAAGCTTCTCAACAGAATCTGTCACTCGAATCGGCAAGAAGTGAGCCGATTTAGTCAAACGATCTACAATAACCCAAATAGAATCATGTCCTTTCGGCGATCTTGGCAATCCCGAAACAAAATCCATCGTGATATTCTCCCATTTCCATTCGGCCACAGGCAATGGTTGCAACTTCCCAGCAGGTCGTTGATGTTCGGCTTTCACTTGTTGACATGTGAGGCACTTGGACACAAAAGTCACGACATCCTGCTTCATTCCCGGCCACCAATATTGTCGACGGAGGTCATGGTACATCTTTGTTCCTCCCGGATGAATGGCTAATGGTGAGTGGTGAAACTCTCTCAAGATCTCTTCTCGACATGAAACGGGTACAAATAGTCTCCCCTGAAAACGTAGACTTCGGTCGGCGTGAACCATCCATCCATCTCTGGCGTTGCCACCAAAGAATTTCTTGCGTATCTCATCCGTCTCCTTGTCCTGGAGTTGGGCATCTATAACCCGAGTTGAAATAGCCGAGTGGATCGTCAAGTAGCACAAAATCACCCCTTCTCGAACTTCCTCAAGGTGCGGCGCATAAATTCCCAAGTCTTGAGCAACCTTCCACCTATGGATTGTTAGACTTGCCAACTGTGTCGGCTTTCTACTCAAAGCATCTGCGACCACATTGGCCTTCCCGGGGTGGTATTGTAAATCAAAATCGTAATCCTCGATATGCTCCATCCATCGACGTTGTCGCAAATTCAACTCCCTTTGGGTGAATAAGTATTTCAGGCTCTTATGATCGGAGAAAACTTCAAATTTCTCACCATACAAATAATGTCGCCAAATCTTCAAGGCAAAGACTACAGCTGCAAGTTCTAAATCATGAGTTGGGTAATTTCGCTCGTGGTTCTTCAATTGTCTCGAACCATAGGCCACCACTTTACCCCCTTGCATTAGCACGCACCCCAACCCTTCCTGTGAAGCATCACAATATACCGCATAACCAGCTCCCCTTTCTGGTACAATCAGTATCGGTGCGCTGGTTAGACGTTTCTTTAATTCCTCGAAAGCTGCCTCACATGTCACATCCCAAACGAAGCGCGTCCCCTTACGAGTCAACCGAGTCATTGGGGCTGCTAATCGAGAAAAGTCAAGAACAAAGCGTCGATAATACCCAGCTAAGCCCAAAAAGCTGCGAATCTCAAACACGTTCTTCGGTCGCTGCCAACTCACAACAGATTCAATTTTCCCCGGGTCAACAGATACACCTCCTCTACAAACGACATGTCCCAAAAATTTCACCTCCGATAACCAAAACTCGCACTTACTAAGCTTGGCATACAATTGATGTTCCCTCAGAAGTTCCAACACGGTGGTCAGATGAGTTTTGTGCTCCTCCTCTGAGGATGAATAAACTAGAATATCATCAACAAAGACTACAACAAACCGATCCAGGTACTCACGAAAGATGCGGTTCATGAGGTCCATGAACGTTGCAGGCGCATTTGTCAATCCGAAAGGCATGACCACAAACTCATAGTGTCCATAACGCGTTCGAAAAGCAGTTTTCGGAATATCCTCGTTCCGAACTCTCAATTGGTGATAACCCGACCTCAAGTCAATTTTTGAAAAGCATGTTGCGCCTCGCAGCTGATCAAATAGATCGTCAATTCTCGGCATTGGGTACTTGTTCTTCACGGTGACCCGGTTTAGCTTTCGATAATCAATACACAAGCGCAAAGAACCATCCTTCTTTTGTGCAAATAGGGCTGGCGCTCCCCACGGAGATGTACTAGGGCGGATGAAACCCAAGTCTTGCAATTCTTGCAATTGTGTCTTCAATTCTTTCAACTCAGCGGGTGCAAAACGGTAAGGTGGCATAGAAATAGGAGTGGTACCGGGGTGCAATTCTATCGTGAACTCAATCTCTCTCTGTGGAGGTAAGCCAGGTAACTCATCCAGAAATACATCTGGAAATTCGCTCACCACCTCTGGCAATTCCCCACGTACAGATAGGTCCTCATCAAGAGTCAAACCTGCTAATAAAGCGTAGATCGAATCCCGCTCTCGGGATGCACATAGGTAGGGTTCGAAAGGTTCTTGGCGCTCTCCCAAGAACTCGAAACAACCGTCGATGGGTGAACACATACGGACCCTACGCTTGTAACAATCAATGGTGGCATGAAAAGTCGACAACCAATCCATACCCAAGATAATATCAAACCCCCGCATGTCTAGCACGATGAAATCAAAAGTAAAGCAACGATCAAGGATGGTGAGTTCGCAACCTCTACAAATATGATGCAGTAATGATCTCCCTCCAAGAGGTGTCTCAACGAATAGTGGAGGATCAAGCGAGTCAGTTTCTAATTCCAAGACACGTGCAAAGGATGCAGCAATAAAAGAATGAGACGCTCCAGAATCAAATAAAACTTTCGCGAATGAGTTAAACAAGAGGAATGTACCCCTCACAACTGAAGTCTCTGGAGTCTGTGAAGAAGATGGTGCAACGGTGGATGTAATGTTGAAAGCTCTTCCCTGGGTATGTTGGGCCGGTGCATATCCCCCTCGTTGTCCTGAACCCAGCGTAGGTGCCGACGAACTTGCACCCCTGTCGACATAAGTACCCTGAACTGATGTAGTCTGTCGGAAATGGGGCTGATGTTGCCGCTGAGCACCCCTAAACTGCTGTTGTCCACGGCCCTGTCCTGACTGCTGGACCGAACCCGCCTCACTACGCCCGCTCGTCCCCTGGGGACAACTCCTCGCCAAATGACCCGGTTGGCCACAGGAATAACAAGTCTTAGGTTGTACGGTACACTGGTTGCGGACATGGCCGGGTTGGTTACACCGGTGGCACACCACAGGTGGTCTCGGAGTATTGTTCCTTGAATCCGAAAAGGTAGGTGGTCTAAGGTTAGAGTGGCTTGGTGGAGACTGAAATTGCTCCCTTTGTCGTTTGCGCCCCTGACTCCCGGAGCTCCCTGAAGATGACAAAGTTTGCACCACGTTTGATTGCCTTGGTTCCCAAGCTCTAGAACCCCGTGGTGTTTCCCTAGGTAATTCCACACTCCTTGCGCACTCGATGATTTCGGCAAAATCCATCTTGTGTTGGCTCACAACAAGTCTCCTAACAGAAGAATGGAGACCCCTCTCAAAACGACGGCATTTTCGATCTTCGGTAGTCACTAACTCCGGTGCAAAGCGAGATAAATTCTGAAACTTGGCTGCATATTCTGAGACTGTCATATCCCCTTGCTCCAACCTCTCAAATTGTATACGCAACTGCTCACGATAGGACTCCGGAAAATACCGATTTTCAAAAAGAACTTCAAAATCAGCCCAAGTTATATCCTCAACATCCGGTTCATTACTTCCTACCGCTCGCCTAGCGGTCCTCCGTGCATCCTTTCTTGCTTCAAGGATTGACTCCCACCACTCATTTGCTTCTCCTGTCAATTGACATGCCATAATAGAGACTCGAAGGTCATCCTCCACAATCCTCAAGGCCTTAAACAGCTTACGAATCTCGGTAAGCCAGTGATTTGCTGCAAGGAAGTCCCCACCTTCTCCGCTAAATTGAGGAGGGTTAAGGCTCCGAAATTCTCTCATAGCATCGATAGCCCGATCACTGGCCTGGGCCCTAGCAGCCTGGTTTTGTCGATTGGCCTCGGCGGCCTGATTTAGCCTATTAGCCTCGGCGAGCACAACCATAAACTCCCTAGCGAAGGCACTCGGGTCAATTTGCGGTTCAACGTTCTGTTCCACTTCTTCATGAGCTTCCCCAGTCCGCGGGACCTCCCTCCGTTGACTTACAACATCTTCCAATGGTCTTTCTCGATAACGACCCCGACCCCGGCCTCGTGGTCCACCTAACCTCACTCCGCGTCGAGGAGGCATAACTCTACAACGATAAACATCACACTATCAAATTTCAATCGGTTACAGCCATCACAAGTCAATGTCAGTTTGGGATTTCTAACAAGGATCAACAATCACATATAACCCCATTCAAATGCTATGCAATGTCAATGCATGTCATGCACACAAGCACACGCAAATCATGTCTAAATGTAACAAGTTTTGAACCCAGTGAGACTAAATGCCTCCCCACGGCCTCAAGGTATTCTAACCTACGCTCTGATACCAAGTTGTCACGCCCTCAATTTTTTCATAGAATAAATATACGTTTGGACATTGATCAAACCTCACAAGACATACATCGTTCCCAAAATAATTGTCCATAACATGCCAGTAAGTTAATGAACATACATATTTCTCAAAAGTAGCCATTACACACCCAAAAAGGCCAGTATAGTTACACAAATGTTTAGGTGAGTTACATCACATCTCTCTCAAAAACAGTTGAACTAAAGATGTTGAATAACCCTAGAGAAATCTTCCTCAAAAGATGCAACACGCCAAGCATGCCATGCTCTACCAACTACGGCTCCGGAAGGGTACCTGAAATGAAAGACAGGGTGAGCCAAAGCCCAGTAGGAAAGTTTTCACAAATGCTATATGAACGCTAAACGTAATGGTACACACTCCATCTTCGGATCACAACATAACTACAGTGTACAAGGAGCGACAAGCAAATAACACGAGAGAGAAGAACCTTAAGATCCACTTCATTTATATACATAAGATACTCCATGAAGAGGAGTCGCTAACCTCATCCAGAATCATTACGTTACCTCGAACGTACCATCATGCCATTCCTAGCATACCGAAGGTGTCTAGTTCACTTCCTAGCATTCCCGGTAGGGAGTCTAGTACATTTCCTAGCATACCCGAAAGGGAATCTAGTTCTCTTCCTAGCATACCCAGAAAGGGAATCTAGTTCGGATGGGTGCCTCATTTGCACGAATTACTCGGATCTACTTTCAGGACCTATCATAGGGAGATCATTGTATAACCATGCGTCATTCAAACATTCACTACGAGTGAACGAGAAATCACGAATAAGCGTCTAGATGCAAGACAACAACCCTAGCACACAAAGAGTAATACATAGGTAAAGTTTCTGGAATCTCCGTTCAGAAGCCCCAGGAGCGCTACACCGTATCACATGGAGCGCTACCTTTCATCTCAGAAGCCTCGGTATCGCTACACCTTAGAACCTGTAGCGCTATCTTTCGTCTCAGAAGCCTCGGTATCGCTACACCTTAGAACATGTAGCGCTACCCTTCATCTCAGAAGCCTAGGTATCGCTACACCTTAAAACATGTAGCGCTACCCCTCGTTCGGACACAGGTCGCGACACAGCAGAAAACGCAGAAATCCGATTTGTACCAAAATGCTCCAAAATGAATTATACACCCACATGTACGTTTAGAACAAGCCATATACATATAGAATAGGTGAAAACCCCCTACCTCAAGTTTGAAATGGTTGAAACAAAGCTTCCAAGGTTGAGCTCCAAGTCTCTAATGGTGAAAGCTCCAAGGTTGACCTCCGGGCAACTTCACGCGTTCTAGCTTCGGATATCACTCGAGGATGGCGAAATGTGGGAGATTTTAGACCTATTTGGGTGATTTGGGTGTTGGATGGTGAAGCCCCAAGGCTAGGGTTTTGAGAGAAGGGAGAGGTTTGAGAGAAAGCCAAACTCTTCTTCTCTCTAGTGTTCCCAAATGAGCTCCCTCCCAAGCCTAAAATCTGGTGGAGTATAAAAAAGGGGTCCAAAATGACCTCAATACCCTTCTTTGCATAAAATGTCCAAAACAAGCATTAAAGGTTAAACCCCTAACTTACCGAAACCAAAGTTTGTTTTTCTATGGCAATAAGACTTACTAATAAATGTTCCGAGCATGTGTCCAAAATGAAATAAAACAGATTAAATTTCGGGTCGTCACAAATTCCCTATTTTGTATCACAAAAAAAAAAAAAGAAAGAAAAACAACAATTCATGGACTTGAATTTAGTCAAAAGTCTATCAAATTACAATTTTAACAAACTAAGTGACTTAAACTTACTCCTAAATGTGACATAAACTCGGCTAGAGTTTGGCAAAATATTATATTGGATGCATTAACCTTGGGATCCATAATGCATACTCCATTCTGTTCTATATTATTGGTTTACTATATTTCACATTTTTACTTTAGATAGAACATATAACTAATATTATACTCTTCAAATTCTTTATTTTTAAAATTTTCCCTATTTTTTAATTTTAAAACAAATTCTAATTGTATTTTTTTTCTCAGCAAAAAGATTTGTTAATCTTTGTAAAATTACAAAGAGTAAAGGGTATAGTTTCATATTCGGCATCACTAAAGGCTTGCCTGAAACTCAATTAGGTTGGCTCTCGAGAATCCTACAATCAAATACCACTGGCAAGAAATCAACCCCAAACAAGAAGTGGTCATGGACAAATTTTAATTGTTCATAAGTGTTAATTTGTGAAAATCTAAATAGTTTTTGTTTAAATTTTGTACGAGTACTATTAGTTTTTGCCGTATCTCAAAAATGAAATAATATACTATATCGGAGAAAATGAATATATAAACCACAAATTTATAATTCTTTTGCATTAAAATTACCTATTCCATATGGGCCAAGGTCTTATCATCAGTTAGTTAAAAAAATAAATAAATAAAAATCATAGCCCAAGGGAAACGGATCAAAGGGGAGGGGGGAGTTAATTTATCCACACCAAAAAAATAAAAAAAATTAAGGAGGTGGGCCGAAGAATAGTATGAGTTCAATTTTTAGGCCACCTCCCCTGCTTTCTTTAGATCAGTCCTTATCACTAGATTGTGAAATTTTACCAAATGAGCCTCCTCCATACACATTACTTTCAACATATTTTTCCAAACACCTTATCTAATAGTGTGGTTTTACTTTTCCATGATCAGAACTTTTCATTGTAGAAATTCCAACATCTACATTATTTTTCCAAACACCTTATCTAAGGTTGATCGGATTGATAAGTACGTAACTCAAATTAATAGGTGAGTGATGAAAACTACAACAATTCATTTTTTACATGAGAAATATATATTTGTAGATTGTTAATAATGTCTGATCGATTTTTGTTCTTTTGCATAAGATATTTACATGTTAAGATTTACAAAATAAAAGGTTCAGACCATCAAGATAATTAGTTATTGAACTCAACTATTAAATAGTGCCTTTAAAAAAAATGTTTGACAGACGTGTAAATGAAATTATCTATTCCAAACAAGTTGATTGCTTTTAAATCCAAAGTCGGTCAATGGAAAGATATTGAGTAGAAGCCAATACCGTAAAGACCGAGGAGATGAGGAAAGACTTCCCACTAACGCGTGGTTGTCCAATTGACAGCTATCTACTTGTCAAATTAAGAATAATATCATGTAATTGCGAATAATACTGACATGGCCATGTGACTATAGGTTAAGAAATTGTAGGCTTTTTTAAATAAGTTATGAAATTCTCATAAGGAGAAATGAGACCCATTAAATTTCATAAGATTATTCGTTTATATGATAGATTTTAATGTGAAAAATAACCGATATAATTTAGAATTTATTTTTACTTTCCGTGTATTTCTGTTCTGAATCTCATTTGAATTTCTTCAATTGTTTCCTTAATTTTTTCAAAGTTAGAACATCTCCCTATTCCCTAACCTTGGGGGCACAATTAACAGAAAATAAATATATAAACCCAAATTTACAATTTGTTTGCATCAAAATTAACTAAATATAGGCCAAGGTCGTCTTATTAATTAGTTGTTTCAGAATAAAAATAAAAATAAAAATCCTAGCCCAAGGGATACGGAGAGGTGAGGGTTTGGTAATTCAATTTTCGACAGCATAAAAATCCTTACCACTAGATTGCGAAATTTATCCAAACAATTCAATTGCTTTTAAATCTAAAGTCGGTCAATGAAAAAACCGTAAAGACTGGGGAGATGAGGAAAGACTTCTCGCCAACGCTTGGTTGTCTAGTTGGTAGCAATATTGTATCTACTTGTCAAATTGTGAAAATATCTTATAATATTTGAGTCCTTTATCGAGTCCCGAGTGATACGGTAACTACATAACTCAAATTAATTGGTGAGTGGCAAAAATTACAACGATCCATTTTTTACATGAGAAACATATATTTATAAATTGTTAATAATCTTTGATCAATTTAATTTTTTTCTTCTGCATCCGATGTTTACATGTTAAGACTTATAAAATAAATGGTTCAGATCGTCAACACAAGTTATTGAACTCACACTACGAAATAACATGTTTAAAAGATGTGTTTGAGATATGTGTAAATGGTATTGTCCATTCCAAACAAGTTGATTGCTTTTAAATCCGAAGCTAGTCGATGAAAAGACAGCGACTAGAAGCCAATGAATTACAGGGTATGTAGACTAGAGAGATGAGGAAAGACTTCCCACTACCGCGTGGTTGTCTAGTTGATAGCAATAGTGTGTCTACTTGTCAAACATAAATTAATAATATCTTTAATTGAGTCATTTATTGAGTTTCGACATGGCCACATGACTGTAGGTTAAGTAATTGCAGACTTTTCTACACGAGCCGTGGAAATCTCGTAAGGAGAAATGGGACCCATCATGATCTAAATTTAATAATATGAACTGTTTATATTGTATATTTTACTGTGAAAACAATTGGTGCCTAGTAATTCGAGAATATTAGTTACGACTGATCCATTTCTTATTGACATGTTTTTTATGCTGCTGGTAATCATCTACTCTTGTTGCCTTATAGTCCCCCATATGGTGTATACCTAGTTTTGCTTTGTTGGTCATTTATATGCATTGCCTTATTTTTATTTTGACTGTTTATAAGTAGAACGCAACAATAAAAGAGGAAGCAAAAATTTACAACTATGAGAGTGGAACGAAAAATGTCTAGGGAAATTAAAATGCTCGATTATTAAGTAAAAAATGAATTGTAAAGGCAGGTTTGGAACTCAATTAGGTTGGCTTTCGAGAACCCTACAATCAAATGCCACGAGACATCCGAATAGGAGTTGGCAAGAAATCAAACCCAAATAAGAAGTGGTCATGGACAAATTCTAATTGTTCATAAGTGTTAATTTGTGAAAATCTAAATAGTTTTTGTTTAAATTTTCTACAAGTACTATTAGTTTTTGCCGTATCCCAAAAATGAAATAGTATACTATATCGGAGAAAATGAATATATAGACACAAACTTATAATTTTTTTGCATTAAAATTACCTATTCCATATGGGCCAAGGTCTTAGCAGTCAATTAAAAAAAAAAACATAAAAATCATAGCCCGAGGGACTATATCGAGTTATAAAGAGAAAAATTGACTAACGAACGTTTCGAATGAACCGAACCCAAAGACCTAACATAAATTTTTAACCTAGTTTTTTTCCTCGTATTTAATATATAGTCATCACTTGACAAACCAAATTAACAAACTTTGAGGTTGATGTACCAAGCGTCGAAAAAATAAATTCGCGAAGTCTTTTACCTAACTACTATTTTCCGTGGATCGATATTTCTTACTTTTCACTATACCTCTTTTCAATCTTGAAGGAAGTCCTATTTTATAAATATAAATCTTGTCCTAGGAGGGCGCCCTAACGACGCACTTTTACCGGCCAGTCACCCACCTTAAATGACATTGGGCGACGGCGACATTCAGTATATAGTTTTTCTGTCGACTTTTGCGCAGTAAGTAATCTTTGGCAAATCATCTTGGCTTGCTTAGTAGTCCTTTCTTGAGCGACAAAAAGTCATTAGTGAATCACATTCATACTCTCGATAATCTCTCCAATCGAGTTCGGTCCCACGATAGTCATTTCTCCCAACTCGATCCAACAAATAAGTGACCTACACAGTCTCCCATACAAAGCCTTGTACGAAAGCCATCTCGATGCTAGATCAATAACTATTGTTGTACTCAAACTCGATGAGCGCCAAATGATCCTCCTAGCTACCTCAAAAATCAGTTGCGATTTGTTCTACATCAATGATCGACTTACTAAGATACCCATACATGTGAATCTTCAGTTAATGAAGAACACTAGAGATAGTTTTCTCAATTGGAATATTCTTGAATTATTAAGAGTGTGATGTATTTGTTATAAGACCATTACTAGGGTTCAGAGATACTTGTAGTTCACCCAAAACTATTGTCTGCATTAAACCAGATATCCAATACTAGTACAAGGGTATTGTAATGCCAATTGGGTATCTAATACGAAAAACTCAAAATTCACTAGTGGATATGTCTTTATTCTTGCAGGTGCAACTACTTCTTGCAGGTGCTCAAAGTAGACATGTATTTTGAGATTGACAATGGAATCCGAGTTTATAGCTTAAGACAAAATTGGAGAATAGGCTAAATGGCTTCACCACTTCTTAGGAGCCATTGCAATGTGGCCAAGACGTGTGCCAACAATTTGTATACATTGTGATGGTATGTCTGCAATTGGGAAGCCACATAGCAACATGTAGAATGGTAAGTATACACTTTTGTCATAGGCACAATACCATGAAACGTTTTATTTTGGCTGGAATTATATCTATCAAATATGTAAAGTCGAAAGTGAATACTATATAATAAAAGGGTTATACAAAGAGCAAGCGATTCGATTATGGAGGGGAGTGAGCCTAATGCCTATGTTATAAGAGTTGCTTCAATAGAACCGTACCTAGTTGACTGCATATATATATATATATATATATATATATATATATATCACAAGATCGAGATTCAAAGGGAAATCGAAATTGGGGGTTAACTCAAGATACTTTTAATGGGAAGTCGAAATTGGGGTATAACAAGATACTTTTAATGGGAAGTCATGTATATGAATGTGACTGGATCGCTTCTATGAGAATAAAAAGACTTATTTCCCTAAAGCACTCATGAAACCAGGAATTGAGCAGTGCTAAAACGGGGACAATATATCATGAGAGCCAACTGTGTCATGAAAGATCACGTGTCACTACTATTGTCTTGATTTACTCTAACAACTAAGCAGTTTAAGGTATCACATCCACTGATTAACCAAACATGACAAAACTAGTTGTACACCATCTAAACTCTTTATTAGACAAACAGTGGTTTATAAAATAGTTACTGTCAGCATTTTAAACCACTGCTTGGATCAAGCCGTTTTCGGTAAGATTTTGAGTTAATTTCTCGTGGGTACCTTTAAAAACATGTTTTAAACACATTGAACGGTTCGGATCATTAAAATTTAATTAGGAATTAAGAGTTTAAATATTAGTCTAATATTTATCTAAAAAAGTGTGGATATATATATATATATATATATATATTATTGTAATAACCCTAAATTTTAAATCTATTTTTAAATTAATTAAGTTATTTAATAATTATTTATTGTTATTATTCTATTATATTATTTTTATTAATATTTTGAAAACAAAAAATCAAATTTCTCTAGCTCGGTCGAGCTCAAGCGGTCTCCTTAGATTCTAAAACTGCAGAATTGAGGGTTATGAAGGTTTGATGAAAGAAATCAATTTTTATTTCGATTTTATGACAATGAATATGCGTAATAAGCTGAGATTTCTATTTAAACTTATAAGGGATTTTATGTTATTCCTTTACTTTTACACGAAATCAGATTGTTTAAAAGTGTTGGGAGAGAATTTCAAAGGTTTTTGCTTCTTCTTGCAAGTTTTTGAGTATTCTTGGTTCTGATCATTTCTTCTTCAACAAATCTTGCTCTTTTCGTGGTTTACTCTTCGATCAAGGTAGGTTTAGTTACCTATCAACCCTAGATTTTAGATTTTATTGATAATTTTTAAGTTCGAGCATGATTAGTTCGAATGCGTGTTAGAATTTATTCTTATTGATTTTGATTGATTTCATGTACTCTGTGATTCATATGCTCAAATTATTTTAGGGAAAAGCATGCTCGGTTTATGTGCTACGAATTCCAGTAGCTAATTTGTGAAATTTATGGTCTGTACATGTTTGATTTGTGTGAACAAACCTAGAATGTGCAGAAAATCTCAACCCACAATTTGAGAAAAATGAAGGCTCGCTCGATCGAACGAGCTCTAGGCCGCTCGAGCGACTTCTTGAATTTTTGTCAAATTTCAGCCCGAGTACCAATTTTTCAGTACCCATTATTTGGTAGCTCGCTCGAGCGACTTGTTGAAAAACAAGCTGTTTGGCAGGCTGTTTCATGTTGTTTCTCGATCTTGCTTTGGTATTTTTAGGCTCTGTTTTATAGAATATTTAAGTACTAATTATAGATTTCCACATCTCACATGTATCCACTCGAATATGTTAGAATCGTTGTTGTTATCCATGGAGAATAAGCATGTTTACGCTTTAAGGATACTTATGACCTTGTGTACTTTTGTTGTAGATGTTGAGGAGATGTAATTAAGGTTCTGTTGATGTTATTGTTGTTGTTTTGAGTTTAGTGGTTGTGTTTCCTGAGGAATATGGATGGATGATATTGAAACCCTTACAATATTAGTAGAATTTATAGTTTTCAGATAATTAAGCAGGATTGGTGTAATTTGGATTTAACGGGAAAACCTACAGTTGCACTAGGGACGTTGGGTCGAATGACACCTGATTAAGGCAGCGGAGGGTATTGGATGTGCGTTATAAAGTAGAGAACACGTAGAAACTTGTGTGAGAAGTTTAATGAAAAATGATAATCTGGTGTGGTTGGCCTGGTGTGGCATGTGTGTTTGAGATATGTGATATCTGTTGTGATTTGACTTAAGGACCCCTACTAGGAGGAGTTGGAGACGGTAGAGGGTGATCTCGGAAACGTTTGCGAAGGTAACTCCGGACCCCGAGTGAATGACGGCTGCTTGACCATTCGGGTGTTTACAAAATAAGACTCTAAAAATGGCGTCCCAAGCGTAAGACTCTCGACTGATGTAGCATAATAAATATCCGGAAGTACCGGAGTCGAACCACTGAGACGGACGGACTGTGTTTTAACCCAAGACTGCGAGCACTAGTTTTACTTGGCTCTTAGGTAGCCACCCATAAACTTCGATTTGGTTGATTAATTAACTAGAAACTTGACAAATAATTTGAATAACAATAAACTAAAGCAAGTACAGTCACGGAAGCCCAGCGTCCGCAACTAACTTAGCTGATTCCTGCTCGGGCCACAATAATCCTTTCACTAACTTTGGAGTAAGCTAACGAGGTTTTCGAATAAAAGCCCACCCGTAGGTTTCGTTTATTAAAAGGTTCTCATTTTAGGAATCCCAAAATTGCTGGAAAATATGGAAGATTCGAAACCGAGGCACGAAATCAGTTAAGTCAATCACGGCACGCCTTCGTCCCGCGACCATACTTTGGAAAACTACTCACACATAATGAAAGAAAACGCAGCAATTAATAAAACCCTAGATCTAGACATATTCATGCGAACAAAATTAAAAACAATGATTAAATATGTTACCAATATTTTTTTCAAGCGGAATTAACACGAGAGTTGCAAGGAACACTTACCCCGAAGCTCGAAAACCAAAGAACTTGATGAAAGAAATTGAACTTGACAACTTTAATGAAGGCGAGAATAGCATAAACCTTACCGAAGTGCGATTAACTTAACTTGAAAGCTGGAATAATGGAAAAACAAGGTCTGGAAAAACCCAGATCTGAGAGAACAGCTGCTTAAGAGAAAACTAAAACCTAATTAATAAAAACTTAACCTAAAACGCCTAAACACACATATTTATACTAAAACATACTTAACCCTAATAAAAAATAAAACTAATCCGCGGAGAATGCTTGAAAACGGCAACGTTTGGCTTATAACCATCTCGGTAGCGCTACAGATGAACAGGGGTATCGCTACCGAGGCTCTTCGGATGAACCTTTTGACCCTTTGATTTCTGGAACGACGGCGTTTTCTGGCCATGATAAGCTCTCGGTAGCGCTACACCCAAAATGGGGTAGCGCTCCCGAATGGGTTAAGTCGCCCCTTTGAACCTTGGCCGGCGTTGACCTGTTTGACCTTCTAATGCTTCTGTAGCGCTACGGGCATAATGGTGTATCGCTCTTAGACATTCTGGACCTTTTGTAACAGCTTTGGAGCGCTCCTGGACTTTATGGGTAGCGCTACCGATGCTTTTACGTCTTTTCTTCGGATAGCTTGGCCTCCACGCTTCTCTTCCACTACCCCTCTCCTTCACGGGCCCACATAATCATCAAATAGCACCAAAATTAACCCATTTTTCCTGCAAAATAACTATAAACACAAATACCGACCATGTGCACGCATTAATAGGAAAATAAGAATTAACCCGCTCATCTAATGCGCTAAAACCCCTACTTAGGCGCTAAAACACATGTATTTCACGCGCCTATCAACGGCTAGTGTTCTGTGCATCTTTTAGTCTATTAGGAAAAGTGACTAAAGTTCACGGGATCTAAATAGGGTGAGGTAAGTATTGACTTGAGAGAATGGTAGAAGTTTCTTTCCTTGTCATGTTATGATTCGAGTTATTATCCTCGGGTAGGCAAGGATTAGTCAATGCCAACTAAGGGTCCTATACTAGTGTCTAAAGGAGAATATGTAATACTTCACAATGTACTTAGAAACACTAATGGACTTAATAAAACTTGCCAGGGTGTTAGTGTTCTTTTTCGCTTGTTATTTACTATGAAGCTTTGTTCCATGATTGTTATCTCATCTGCTTAGCGTATATATCTATTATATATTGTATCACCTATGAGTTTGGTCTTTCGAGTGACTTTATCTACTAAGTTTCATTACTTATCAATGTAAATTTTCTACTACTGATGTTTCATACCGAATGAAGATAAGTAGACCTAGGAGTAGTCAGCGCAAGAAGTGTCAGGTGTCGATAGAGAGGAGCTACTTGTCTGGATGCCGTACCTTTAATTTTAGCTCTGATATTTTTTTACTTTAATGCTACGAAATAAATGTAAATCTCGGTGGCTAATTTGTTTATTTTAAATTATGCACTCTTGAACTTAGTTTTAAGTTAATTGATAAATAATTGAGTGATATTTCTATTTGAATATTATCTTTTAATAAAATAAAATCTTAATTAAATTATTTAATATTTTGAGAAATCGGAGCGTTACAATTATATTCTCTCTCTCTATATATATAATATATCCCCTAACCATCTCCTTTATATATATATCCCTTTCCCATATATAGGGATATTATATATATATATATATATATATATATATACACATATTCAATTGGTACAACTACAAATGGATATTAATAGAAGAGAGAGAGAGAGAGAGATGAGGAAAAGAGGAGAAGTAGAGAGAGTGAAGAAAGAGTTAGATTGGAGATAAATTTAAAATTTTGGATATATTTTGGGCAAAGAAAATGAGGGATGGAGACGCAGGGAGGGGGGGGGGGGAAGAGAAATGAGAGACAGAGTAGAGAAAAAGAGAGATGAGAGAGATATAGATTTTGGCCTTTAGAGTTTAGGGTAGTGAGGGAGAGGAGAGAGAAAGAGAAGAGGTAGAGAGGAATAAAGAGAAAGAGAAAGAGGGGAGAAGAGAAAAAGAGGGGTGAGAGAGAGAGAGTGTAGAAAAAGAAAGATAAGAGAGATAGGTTTAGGGTAGTAAGAAAGGGAGGGGGAGAGAGAGAGAGAGAGAGAGAGAGAGAGAGAAGAAGGGGGGTGAGAGAAAAAGGAGAGAGAAAGTGTGCAGAAAGAGAGAGATGAGGGAGATATGTTTAGGGTTTAGCGTAGACAAAAAGGAAGAGAGATAGAGAGAGGAAGGAGATAGGGGTGAAGAGGATGATAGATGAGATAGACAGATTTAGGATAGTGAGAAAGTGAGAGAGAGAGAGAGAGAGAGAGAGAGAAATAAGAGAGAGAGAGAGAGAGAGAGAAATAAGAGAGATAGGTTTAGGCTAGCTAGCGATAAATGGATAGAGAAATAGGAAATATAGAGAGAGAGAGAGAGAGAGAGAGAAATTATGCGTAACATATATTTTTTGAAGAAAAAATGCTAAACATATGTTATATATTAGATATTGTAAAAAAACTCATGGATATTATGGTTGGTGCAGTGGTTAGAGGGGATATGCATAAGGTTATTGGTTGTCGAAGGTCTAAAGTTTGAAACTTGGGAAGGGAATAAAATAGTATTGTGAGTGTTTTTTTTTTTTTTTGACATTTGAAATTAATTTAGTGACAAAAAAAATCATCGCCAAATCTAGTTACTAACGATGGAAATAAGTTTCTCGCGAAATGATTATGGATTCAGATGAAATCTTTCGTCTCCATAATAAGATTTTGGCGACGAAACAATTACTCACAAATATGTTCTATTAACGATAAAATATGTTGCCGCCAATAGAACATATTGGGTGAGAAAATTTATTTTTCGTCGCTAAGATTTTTTTGCATGAAACTATGGGCGACAAACGTTCATAACGAAAAGTGTTGTTGTCTAATGGGTTAGCGACAAAAAAATTATAATTTTTACGACAAAATTATTTCGTTATTATAAACCAATTTTGTTATAGTGTAAACAGCCCATGAGCTAACTAGCCCAACCCAAAAGAAATTACTAACCGGTGGGTTAGGTGTGGGATCAGCCTTCGCTAAAGCATTAATTACTTAACACGTCTCTTAATACATCATCGAATCAGGCCCTGGGTTCTAGGAACTGAAAGCCACTAAATGCGAAAGGCACAGTCATCTGCAAGTGGATGATGTCAGAATAATGGTTCGATAACTCATCCACTCAAATGATTAGCTTATTGTTGTCCGATCACAACTACACTGTCTATTCTTCAACAAGCTAAGGACCAGTTATGAGAGGTGTATAAATTATACTACAGACACAATGATATCCGAGCAACACAAACAACTGACCTTGGAAATAAGGCCTAATACGACCGATGTGTCATCTTGGACCAGTACTATCTTTTTACTGCTAGGCCTCGGATGGCAATCACCTAAAATCAAAAGCCATGTTGGTCAGCAGTACGGACCACTTAAAAAATGAACATTCTTGAATTCCATAATACATCAAATAAATCGACAAATTAAAAAAGAGTGACGCCACCAGAAATAGGATCCTACAATGCCCATAAACTACACAACCCCAAATCCCCCCACCCCCCAACAACAAAAAAACAAAAAAATCTCTGATACACATACATTTATTTTTTTATAACCCATTTAGATTTTTATTTTTATTTTTCAGTTTTTTATTTTTTATTTTTTATTAGTCATGCATTAATTTTTTTTTATAAATTATCGATTCGTTTTGATTAAAAAAAATTTTTAAAATATAATTTTTATTCTAAAAACTTAAAAGGCTTATTAAACACACAAAAAAAAGTCTAAACAGTAGTCTATTTTGTCTTTTTTCATCCGCAACTTTTGGTGTCATCAAATTTAATATTTCTGGCCAGGACAGTAAAATTTCCATAATAAAATGGAAAGTTTGGTGTCTATTGAATGTATATTCAATTATGATAGTAAATTTGACGATCGTGATGGTAAATTTGTTGGGATGCAAATTCAATTATAATGATAAATTTATTGATGTGGTGATAAATTTAGACAAGATGTTTTAAAAAAAAATTATCTCCAAAATTAAAAAAATCATAAAAGACAAAAATAAGTCGAAACATAACCTCTTTAGGCTTAGTTTTTTGTCTTTAGTATTGTTTTTAATTTGTAGACAAAAGTTTATACTTTTAAAAAAAAAATTCAGCAAGACAAATCTATAGTTAATAAAAAAATTAATGTAAAACTAATAAATGCATAAAATATTTAAATAAATATAAAAAGCTAAAAGATAAGAATAATAATTTAAATCGGTATATAAGAAATGAATGTGTGATAGGAAAAGAGAGGGCAAGGGGAGGGAAGGGGGGAGGATGTCCCCTTGTGTGAGAAGGAGGTTGTTTGGGCTCCACCTGTCCTTCTTAGACATTTCTTGGATCTCTCGGATGCTAGCATTTTCCGTTCAAATAGAAAAAAATTCAGTTCCCAAAATTCTCGACCAAGAAAATTATCATGAATTCAAAATTAATCATCTTAATTTAGTGATTTATTTGAATTAATAGAACTATAAATACAAATAAATTATGATCATTAATTTTGAATTCGACAAATAAATAAACCTTAGCTTTACTAGTTAAAAAATGCACAATCTTCTAAAATGAGCCCCACTTTATTGTTTTCCAAGCGAATACTCCTTCACTTTCCTTTTGGTTGACTGACTTTGACTTTGCAAGTAAAGACTTGCTTGGCTAAATGCTAAAATTATTCAGTATCCTTGCGCCCACTTGAATAATGGTAAAGTTGTGTTGTATACTCTGTTAAAAGTTGTGCGTAAAGAAAACCTTGTGATTTGTAGCAATTCTCTCTCTCTCTCTCTCTCTCTCTTTCTCTCGACTATCGCTCCTGTTTCAAAAATCAGAATACTTCAAATGCTCTCTTCAGATCACAAAACCGTTCTTTCTTTCCTTGTTGGTGTTGTTGTTCTTACCCTGTTCTTGGGAAATTGTGGTGCTGAAAGAATGGACGAGCAGTGTAAGAATCCACCCTCTCCTTGTCGAAATAACCTCAACATCAGTTACCCTTTTCGATTGAAAGGAGACCCAGAAAACTGCGGAAATAAGAAGTACGAATTGTATTGCGAGGGCAACCGGACTGTAGCTTACTTGTTTCCATCCGCAAAATACTACGTCCAGGCAATCAACTACAACAACTACACAATCCGACTCGTTGATGTTGGCTTACAACTGGGAAATTGCTCCTCCCTTCCTTTCCACCATTTATCACATCACAACTTTACACTTCCTCCAGAGAACAATCCATATATTTTAGGCAGTTACAACGACTACTATTTTGACCACTTTTACCTCAACGGAACTTACATTTTGTTAAGTTCTGTTAGTATACAAATCCCATGGGATATAGCTACAACAGTGTTGGTCGATTGTAAAGAGCCAGTCACGTCTCCCCTTTACACCAGTAGCACTACGACTTCTAGTTGTCTTAAAAAATTACCCACAAACAAAAACAATGATTCTTATTCTTATGTTCTGTTCGGGAGTTTGAGAGAGTCCGATGTGGCAGATAAGTGCAGAATTGACGAGATACTCGCATCCACGCTGTGGTTGCTGCAAGCTCCAAAGGAAGGGATTGATAATAATTCAAGCAGCTTCTTGGACTTCCACAGTAAATTGGCGTATGGGTTTGAGCTTTCATGGGTTTACAGTCTCTGTGATGATTGCCACCAAGACCATTGCCTTATTGAAGAGGATTACAGCGTCATTTGCCAAAACCTCTATAAGGATTCCTTTCGAGGTGCGTATGATCTTTGATACCTTAATTAAAATGTCAGAATTTGATCAGCTCTTGTTGGGTGAAATATAAATAATGACAGTCCTACGTAATTTTTAGTATTTGATTACAATTCAAAAAAATAAATAAATAAAACAAGACAGAATATTCGAGATACCAGCAGATATTTTTTTTTCCAATAGTACCATCTTGAGTTTGAACTCATGTTTCAGTTTTGTTTTAGTGATTTTTCTATTTTTTTTAAAGAAACAAAAATTCCGAATTTTCTCAATTAGAGCAATAGAAAAAGTACAAGCAAATATATACCAACATTTAAACACAATTCCGAAAGAGTTCATTTCTTTGGCTATTTTTTATCGTAGTGGAGTTCATTTTCAATTTTGTTACACAGTTTTGTCTTTTTCTGATTTCTTCGGCTGAAAATGGATTTTTTTTAATACAAACTGAAAAAGCTGGCAAAATACAAAAGTAAGAACACACAAAAGTCGTCAAAACTTTTGGGTGAATAGGTAAATTCTTAAAAATGTCGACTCCAATTATATTGAAAAGTTCCAATATGAGAATCTACAAATTGATAAAAAAAATTCACACCCAACAAGCAATTCGATAATAATATGAAACAAATAGATAAGCAATCAGCCAGGACAAAAAGGAGTTGCTCCTAGCGGTCTACAATCACTAACCTCTGGAACTTCTCTGCCTTAGCCAAATTAAAGAACAAATCAAACACAGAAAGGATCCTAAAAGGGGGAGTCTAGAGTGAAACAAAGTGCAGTGTTGATTAGTATAGGTTGTACAACTTCATGCTCAGAGCGATTACTTTGAACATCTACCCATTCCCTTTGTGAAAAGGCTTAAACACTGAATCTTAATTGACTCAATTACACTGATAATTCCTTAGGCCTAACTTGCCAAAACCATAATACATTGATCGAGTTATCAAGTTAGGGGATAATGGCCATACCAAAATGAAACTATTTGTACATGAAGTGTCCTCATGAGATGGTTTTGGTTTTGCTTACCTAATTTATCTCCCTAAAAATTGCAGGTCGCTTGGTGGGTTTTCTTTTGGAAATTTTATATCAAGGTGAGTGTTCTCTCTTTCTCATGTCGTTTTTCCTGTTTTAATGCTCGTGTTATTACACTGTTCTCTAGCTTTCCTGTGTTTGGAGCCATTGATTTCATATTGACACACCTTCTATCCTTTCTATTTGTATATTTTTAGAGAAATGCAATAATATATATTTTCATTTGGATGTTTACTAGACTTTGGAATGAGTATCATGTCAGAGACTTATTTACTGAAGCAAGCCTCGATAAAATCGTCATGTCACCGTTTTCAGGATTAAGATCAAATTCATAACATTTTGACCTCAATCCGATACTTGGACGTGTATCCATGCTTGATACTTGTATCCAAGTCTATTCATATTGAATAGTACATGCATGACGTATTTTTCTTGAAGCATTTGTGCTTCTAGCACGAATTTTGGTTTCTTAGAAACTGGATTTTTGAGTTAAGAGTTCTAGATTAATGTTCCAAGTTCTGATGATTCGAACTTATAAATTACTTTAAATCACCCGATCTTGTCGTTGGAATAGTAAATCCGTCTTGCATTAAGAAGTTTGAGTAATTTTGTGTATTTATGTTCGCCACATAACTTATCGATCCATGGATATTTTTGTTGCAGTATACATTCATCGTTTCGGGCTCATGATAAACATTGGTAAGATCTTTTGCCATCTTTTCTTTACTGCTCAAGCTGAAAATTACTTTGTTGATACAAAATGGAAGAAGATGCACAACCTTCAAAGTTGAGGAGAACTCATCTCTTAAAAGTTCTGAAGCTTGTAGATCCCGTGCATGGTTGTGGGATTAATTTGGTGGAACACATGTAGGGCATCAAGGAATATAAGGAGCCTATCGCCACGTGTGTGTGTGTGTGTGTACGTGTGTGTGTGTGTATATATATATATATATATATATATATATATATATATGCGTGTGTGTGTGTATTGTCATGGGATTGGAAACTCACCTCTCCCTGTGGGATTGGGAATCTGATGGGCGGTAGAGAGAGGTAGGGTGGAGTATAAAGGTCAGTTTTTCCGTAACATAATGCCTGTACGTAATCTCCCGAATAGCACACCAAATGCACGAATGTAAAAACTATTTCTTTCAACGCACATTTCTATTATATACCATGAATCTAGCGCACTGATAATGGCAGCACAAACCAAGCACTAACTTTTTCATGTTTCGGACTACCTGAGCAGGATGGTTCCTTGGTGCAAGATATTTCTGTGGGATATTATGCCTATTTGCCTTTCTAATATACAAGTTTAAAAGAAGACATTTATCAATGTTTGATGCCATTGAAGGTTTCCTGCAAAGTCAAGACAACCTCATGCCCATCAGATACTCTTACTTCCAAATTAGGCAGATGACAAAAGGTTTCAAGGACAAGTTGGGGGAAGGAGGTTTTGGTTCTGTATACAAAGGAAAGCTTAGAAGCGGTTATGTCGCTGCGATAAAGGTATTGGAAAAGTCCAACGCCAATGGCCAAGATTTCATCAATGAAGTTGCTACTATTGGTAGGATTCATCATGTCAATGTTGTTCGACTAATTGGATTTTGTGCTACGAGGTCGAAGCGTGCTCTTGTTTATGAATACATGCCTAATGGCTCACTCGAGAAGTACTTATTTTCCCAAGAAGTAAATGCATCCTTGAGTTGCACGCAAATGCATCAGATTTCCCTCGGAGTGGCACGCGGGATTGAATATTTGCACCAGGGTTGTGACATGCAAATCTTACATTTTGACATCAAGCCTCACAACATTCTTTTAGACGAGAATTTCAATCCAAAAGTTTCGGACTTTGGGCTTGCAAAATTATATCCAATAGATCATAGCATGGTTTCTATGACTGCTGCCAGAGGAACAATGGGCTATATGGCTCCAGAATTGTTCTACAAAAATATTGGACGTGTTTCCTACAAAGCTGATGTTTATAGTTACGGAATGTTGTTGATGGAAATGGTAGGTAGGAGAAGGAACTTGAATGCATTCGCAGATCACACAAGCCAAATTTACTTCCCTTCGTGGATTTATGATCAATTTAAAGAAGGTAAGGAAATGGAAATGGAAGAAGCATGCACGGAAGAGGAAAGAGATATGGCGAGGAAGATGGTAATAGTAGCGCTATGGTGCATTCAAATGAATCCTGGGGACCGTCCTTCGATGAGCAAAGCTGTAGAGATGCTTGAAGGAAATGTTGAAGCTCTAGAAATGCCTCCAAAGCCTTTCTTGACTCCTCAAGATATGCCAATTGAAGATGACTGAAACAAACCAAATCCTAAAGAGCTCCCCATTCTTTCATGTAGTGATATAGATCCAGTGAGCTTGGATGAATGTATTAAAGGTCATTATATAATCGGATTGTGAATCTATATGCTTACTTAAATCGATATATCAATTCAACTTTTAGGAGTGTTTTTAATGGAGGAGTCAAATCTCCCTTGGTGACCCATTAGTAAAAAATGGGATGCTGAATTTTTGACACCTACTTTTTTTCTTCAAATTTGACATGATCAAGTGCCAATTTTTTTGTTTTTTTCTTTTAGTGTTTGATTTTTAAATATATGAGTTCAAACAACATAAAAGTCAAAATTACACGCTATTGCCCTGACCCTCGACCAGGGGGATAGCAATCGTGACCGACCAGTGGTCCTCATGCCATTGTAGCCACTCTATTTTTGTATAGATTTTAGTTGAACAAATATGTTAAAGCGGAAGCTTCATAGATTTTCATAACATACCATTCGGGCCAAAATAAAGATAAATGTTAACCTGTATATAGATATAAAGACATGTCCGTACGTACAAAAGGAGAGGAAATATCCTTCTCTTAAATTGTAATTTACAATTTTAATCCTTGTCTGGGCAGCACTTCAGATCGAATGCAAAGGAAGTGAAAATGTTTCGTCTGTAATCTCCTCCAAAATATATTGGGAGGAAATATCAGAGGATTAGCAAAATAGTCGAGAAAGTCCTTTTTTACTCTTACATTCATTGATAATGCGGAATGAAATTATGGTGTCAAATGGAACAATGAGGAGATTTTTGAAGAACTTTCAGTTTCCAGGCGCTCTACTTCCATAACAAGTATTGAAATTATCTATAACTCACTGTCAAAATCAAAGTTATTAGAGAACCAATTCGTCTAGAGAACGAAGATCCATGTAGGAAATCAAAGACCAAATGAAAAGGCAAAATTTAGTTGAGCTAGCTAGATGAAAATTGTTTGATATATATAATTCTTTTATAGAATTAGACTGTGACCATTTCAAGAATATGAAATGAGCGCAGAAATATGAAGAGAGCGATTGGAAAGTGTTTCTTTGATTGTGCTTCGAGATTTACACAGACTTATGAATCCTTGAAGCATATTGAATATCTTTAAGAGTTTTTTGTCTTGAACAATTAATCTATGTGAAAGAAGTTTGAGAGAAGCCATAAGTCCGGTGGATCTTCGGAGTCAAAAGGCTTGTGGATTCAAGGCAGTAGTCAAGTGGTGGTATGGTGAATGAGGATTTGGAAAGTAAATTTTTTGGCGGTTTGGGAGGTTATGTTTGCTTGTGAATATACTAGGTATAGTGTATAATTCATTCCCGTGGTTTTTACTCATTTAATGATTTTTCACATATATTATGTTCATATGTATTGCTTTTGAAATCCTGTCCTTTAATTGTGGGTTGCTGATGGTGAGGATTCATATAGCAAATTGTATACCCATGGCTATCTAGGATTTTGCCATTGTGGTAGTTTTTTTTTTCTCTTATTTGTAAGGGCCTAGAAATTTTTTCATTTTTATTTGTATAATTATAATGTCGTTAATTGCTTTGTAGTGAAAAGTATTACGTGAATTGGGTGAGTGAATATATAAGAGATGAAGTGAGAAGTGAAGGAGGGGTGAAAAACTATCGAGTCAGGCCTTAGAACCATTAGGTCAGGTTTGAAAACCATCTAGTCAGATTTGAAAAGTCAGATTGGAAAAACCATCCAGTCAGATTTGAAAATTATTCAATCAGGTTTGAAAACCATTTAGTCAGATTTGAAAACCATCCAGTCAGGTTTAGAAACCATCCAGTCAGATTCTGAAAATTTAGAACAGTGGTCAAACCTGACCAGTCATATTCTAGACCTTCAGTCAGGTGTTCTAGTCATATTTGAAATTTTGCCTGAAATTTTAAAAATTTTAAGTCAATGGAAAAATCTGACCGGTCAAATTTTTGACCAACCAGTCAGGTCCGCCAGTCAGGTTTAGTACACGCGTTTTAAAAGGGCAGATTAGATTTTTTTGAAAAAAATATAGATCTAACTTTTCCTAAAAGGGGTTTTTTCCCTTTCTCTCTCTAAAACTTCATCTTCTCCACCCATACTCCACTTCAATACATGATCGAAACCAAATATCATTCTAATTCCTTCAAGGTCTACTACATAAATCTCAAGATTAGTTGATGTTTTGAGCTTGAAAGCACTATTTCACTTAGAGGGGTCTCTTGAAAGTTTCTCATCACCATTGAAACTAAGCTCTTGGAGCTCAAGCTTTAGAGCTAAAACCTTGAGGTACGAATGTTTTCTCCTTGATCCATTGGTACTTGACTTGTGTTGACCCATCTTCTTTGATTTTGGTTGTCATTCGGAGTTTGAGCACCATTTCTCATATCGTGACTTTTCTTTAGAGTTATTGTTTGAATATTGGATTTCGGTAACTATTCACCATGTTTTTCCTTGTCACGCCCTCACTTTTGAGTAGAATAAATACACATTTTAATACTAAATAAACCTCACAAGGTATACAACTGATCCCAAAATAGCTATTCATAAATGCCAATAAAGTTCATGAGCAATCCATATTTTCAAGTTAGGTCGTTACAAGCCCAAAAGACCATGCTAAGCATCATGAAACCAAAGCGAGTTATATTACATCTTTCTCAAAAATAGTTGGTCCAAAAGATGTTAAGTAACTATACATGAAATTCTTCCAAAAGTTGGTAACAGCCAAGCCGAGGTCTCGAATAAATTTGTGCTCGACAAAATCAAGAAACGGCTACTAGCAGCCAAAGGCAGGTGGGCTGAATAACTCTACAGCGTCCTATGGGCATACCAAACAACTCCACGCCGATCAATTGGCCGAACGCCGTTTTCACTGGCTTTCGGCATGGAAGCTGTTATTTCCCTTGAGTCCAGCCTCCCCACGATGCGAACCGAGGGCTTCAATCCAGATACAAATGCAAGGCACTGTCAGCCATTTTGGATGAGGCCGGAGAACAGAGAGAATCCGCTCGGATTTGAATTGCGGCATACCAGCAGACGATATCCCAGGGTTATAATGGAAGGGTTCGTCCAAGTCATTCAGACCTGACGATCTCATCCTCGGAAGGTAGTCGGTGCAAAACAGACGAATAGACTCGGTCCCAATTGGGAAGGCCCGTATCGAGTGATCAAGATGGTCGGAGTCGGCTCTTACAAATTAGAAGACCTGGATGGGACCCCCGTTCCCCAGCCTTGGAATGCTCACAATTTACGCAAATGTTATCATTAGACCGCCAAAGGATCTCTGCCTACGTTTTCTTATTTTTTCTAGTCTAGATTGTGTGGCTAATTGCCCCCATCAGTTGTCAATTTCTTTGTACGACCTCGGGCCGTCGATTATTTTCACCATTCCATTTAATGAAAGGTATTCTTTTTATTCCGCAACGCCGAATGCTCAATTCCAACCTACGTCTAGTTACCAACGTGTGAATTTTTTTTAAATTTCTCCTATCATCAATGCTCGGCAATATGCCAGCTTCTCACGTTTAATGACAAACTCTAGCATACAATTGGCTCTCACGCGTTCTCTCACGATCCCTCTTTACTTAATTGCCGCCCAGCCTCCAACTCAGGGCTCGGCACCAACTAAGGGGCTACCACATATATACCATACATGTTAGAATGTACCACATATATACCATATATGTTATATGTACCATACACGTTAGAACGTAATCAGTGTAGATTGACGATCATTGGAATACAAACTTCTATTATCAAAACCAAACATTCGCATTCCAAAACAAAAAAACAAAAAGGGGCTAGCATTTCTACGAAGTACACAACTAAAGGTACAGCTACAACTATTACAAAATTTGAGCTCATATTTGAGCCGGTTGATCGACTTCTCCGGACATTGGTAGGCCCGGATCTTAGGCAGGAACCTACTCGTGCTCCTCAGCAGGGGTCAGTGGTACGACTGAAGGGTCCCTCGACGGCTCGGTGGAATTAGTTGGTGCTTCGTATGCAGGAATCTTCTCGTACAGAGACGACCCCTCCGGTACTTAGGCCTCCTTCAGTGCCCGAAGCCAACCACTCTTGAAGGCATCGTCAAAAAGACCAGCCAATTGGGCATTGATCCCTTCCATCTGCTTCAAGAACTTTCCCTGGGCCTCAGTGTACCCATCGGAGTATCATTTGGAGTCCGCCTCGTCAACCCTCTGCGCCGTCTCTCTATCCTTGGCTTTCTCTTCGGCCTCGGTTAGGGCAGCTCAGACGTCGTTCCACTCTTTGCGCATCTTGTTTTTCGCCTCCACCTCCTGCTCATGGAAGCCCCTCAAACACCGGATCTGGTTCGCCTTCCGTAGAAGTCCCTCCTTCATCAATACCAAGTGCTGGGTCGCTGCATGATATACCCGAAGTTACAAAAAGTAAAGAAATTACTACATAAAAACAAAGTACCTAAAAGAAATGGCGAAGAGTCCTACTTTCACCATTAGACGAGCCATCTCCAAGAACGAGGAGTCTAGGCTCTTCAGTAAAGCTTCAGCATCTTTGGGGAGTATCATCCCCTCAGCTAGGGACAACGCGATGTGCAGATTGGCATCCATGGAATTATCAATATTCAGCGGCCTTCCATTGACCATGCATTGTGGCACAAAGGTGTCAAGGGTTGGCACGCTCATTGCCTCGGCACCAACGGGCGTGGGGTTTGTCTTCGGCAAAGGAGAAGGGGCTGCCTTTCCCTGAGAGGCCCCTGCGGCCTTCTGTCGGCCGTCTTCTTTAGCCCCCCTGGGCTTCTTCGCAGGCGCGTCTCCCTTTGGGGGGCCCTTCCTCTTCTTCTGAGGATCAGTAGGTCATGCAGCCTTTGGCGCTGACCCTTCGCCCGTGGCCAGCTTCAGTGTCACCTCCTCTGGAGCCTTCCTTGGCATTTGATTGATTTCTGTGAACAAATCCCTCAACTCCTGGTCACTAACACTAATCGAACGACTGTAGCCAGAAGAGAAGTCTGAGGAACCGGTACCTGAAGAGATTCGGATGACTGTCTCCGGCGTTGACTCTTCTCTCAGCTCCCTTATCACCCTGAGCGGAGAATTAGTACTCGTCCGGACCGCTGGATTAGTTACTTCTTGTGGCTCGCAGTGCGCTCCTTCACCCTCAGCGCTTTCACCACTGTTGCTGGAGTATCCCCGAGACTTAAGCTTCGATCGGTACAAGTCAATGTACCCAAGCAAAATCGAGCAGTCTCTATGCCCCCTCCGAATCTCCAAGGCGCGATTGATCCTAGCCTGCGACGCCTTGCTCCTCAGGCGGTTAACGACTTCTTTTCCTGCAAATGGACAATCGGATTAGTACGAAATAAATACATAGCACCGAACAAGTAAACTTATCTGTACAATCCTTACCGACGTACCCCATGACCCTGGGGATTAGGTGAAAATGGTATTCACCTAGGGTGAATTCGAATTCTTCTCGAACGACGACGAAGTCATTCGCGTACTTGTCAGAGTCTAGCAAGCCTCTGATTAACTGCCTTTGCCTAGTCCGGCAGCTGAGGTATTTTCTCCTTGCTACCTTGTTCTAGCTTACCAAGTAAAGGCCAAACAAATCCTCAACTTCGAACACCAGATGGTATCTCTCCTTCAGCTCGATGACTCCAACAACAGTACGATAAAAATTTATCGTGACTTGGGAAGGAGTCAACTCAAGAACGTTTAGCACTTGCTGAAGAAAATGATGGAATGAAAAACGTACCCCTCCCTCGATGATGACCATCAAGGGGAGAATGATTTGAAAGTCGTTCGTCACAAAACTATCACCCGGTTGTACTAACTCTACAGAGACATTGTCTGGAATGCTGTACGTGGTGCGGAAGTCAGCTAGACTCTTCGGATCATCGAAAAAATAAGAATACCAATTTTTCGCCGAACGAGAGGCCAAGGCTTTTGGCATCACGTCGATGCTTGGGAGCCCTGCCGAGCCATTGGGTCCGAGCTATTCGGCACTAGAGAACAACATCTACGATGAATCTACTTCTGGCTCGGACATCCTATTAGGGGGTGCACGGGTGTTAAAAAATCTGATGTACGGTGTATGATCAGAATTTAACCTCGGCCGTAACTCCATCTGGCATGACGGATTTAACTCAGACTCTAATGGTGGAAAGTAAAGTAAAATGGATGCCTACAAGGGGGTCGGGGCTCAAGGTCAAGGCAAGTCGCCGTCGGCCAATCTTCATCTTGCTCGACCGGATTCTGGGTTTAAGTGACAGAACCAGATGGTGACTTCAATCTAATTATCGCAAACTCAATATTTTAACGAGACAAAGTGAAAAACATTCATACAATGAAGGCGTAAAGGAATAGGCTTACTAGGAACTCGAACTTTGATGACGGATCGATGAATGACGAAGGATTGAGCGTCCAGAGGATTTATCAGCAATATGGAGAATACTGAGATGAGATATGGCGTAAAAGAAGATATCTTCTCCTCGGAAGCTTTCTATTCATACTGGGGCTCATTTTTCGAGAAACGGTTGGCGCTAGACGCGAGGCATTCTGCGTGGGAAGGTGTAACGTTTCATCGTCGACCGTTGTATCAGGCGTCACGTGGCGCCATCTCTGTTGCTAGCATTCTGTGTAAACCGACGCACGCGCCTTCAAATAGCATCTTTTCATCTCCAACCGTTGAATCAGGTGACATGTGGCGTCGATCTTTAACGCTGACGTTTTGTAAGCTGTCGCCTACGCTCCTAAAAGCCACGGTTATGCTTGGCCTCGCCTATTTCTGAAATCAATTCCTCTATACTAAATTTAATACAGAGGAATTTAGGGGCTATTGTAGTAGGCCAAAATACGCCACGGTGGGCCTTAGGCCCACGATCGTATTCAACCTGTTTACGTTCGGCAGGAGTGTGGCCAGGTCTCAAAAGTAGTCTACAAAGTCTTAAGCTACGGGCGAACAATCCACGCTCAGTCTCTATCTTCGAAAGTTCACTTGTACGTTCGGCATCATTGTTCGGCATCAGTGTTCGACAGAATATTTTAAAAACGGCACCTCTTGTCTCTCGGCCGAGAAGCCTAATGTTCTACACTCAGTCTCAGTACATGGGAACATGCTCTCCGCTTTTTGAGGGAATGTGTAGGCGTGCCTGCCCGATCCGTGCGGATGTGGGACACTTGGCAGCACCTCTGTGGTTCCCGGACCACAACGCTACATTCTCGACCATTGCCCACGGCAAGCGGTTGGACTTCTACACTATAAATATTCCAAGGGCGCTCCTGCTACAGGTACATGCATACTCGCGCTAAAACTTTACTTTCAAGTTGGTTTCACTTTCCTAAAGAGTTAACTTGATCGTCAAAGTGCCCGCCAGAGATCCAACCCCAGTCGGCATTAATTTAGTATTAAGTGTTTTGCAGGACAATCGAGAGGGTTCAATACATCAACCCAAGAAGTCTAGATCGAATTTTAGATTCCACATGGAGCATTGGGGGGTGTCACATGACACCTCCCCCCCCCCCCCCTGCCCCCCCGGGCCTCTATTAGTCCGCCCCTGGATGAGGTGATAGCTATTACGAATAAACCATGATGAGAAAAATAAAATGAATTGTGTGAGTTAGGTATCGAACAAATGGTTAATTTGATACAAAGTCAATGTCATAGATTGTTGAGAGTTTGGACAAATTATGAGATTTTTGGATAACTTTGTTAAATTGAAGTATGATGTTTTGATGCTTAATGAAGGATGTGAGTGTACTTATGAGACGTGGAATGTGAGGATAACTATATGTGCGTACGTAATGATATGAGGCTTGGATTGACAATAGAGAAGCATGAGTTGTGTTATGGCTAATGTACTGGTACAATGTAATGGTCAATGAAAAATGGCCCAGTATCGTGAAACAATTAATAAAGAAGCATTGGTATTGAGAAATGGCTGACAGACTTTACGGAACGGCACTGTAAGATGATTGATTGTATCGTTTATGCTTATCTTGTGATTCCTATAAGCTCATACTTGTTCATTGTTCATTGATCATATTATATGCCATTTCAAATCATAATCACATGGCATAGGTGTAAACATTCCTACTGGACTATATAGCTCACCCTATATTTTACAGGTGTTGCTCCGGACGCTTTGCATGAAGTTCGAGTAATGCATAGTAGGATACATGTTTTGAAGATTTGATAGGAGATATTTAACATCTTGAAAGTGACTTCTGAAAATATGTAAACTAACTTATTTTCGGTTTATTTCTTGTATTTGAGAGGAAATGTAAATGTTTAATTTTGATAATCTATTTTGATATATGTAGTAGGCTGAAAATTTGCCCACTCTGATGTCACATACTTAAACGTGACTTTTGATGGTATCGTGTATAATGAAACGATTAACGATATTGAATTGATTATTGAGCGTTGTGAGGTTTTATTTGTGAAAATCTATTATAATAATATGTTCGAAATCGAGGGCATGACATTATTTGCCCCCATTTTTTCTTTCGATACTTTTATTGCGGTGCTTTTTCTTTTCCTTTCTTTTTCTGAATCTTTATTGTATTGTTGTTGTTATTGTTACAGTTGAGATAATTGTTTCCTTCGAGTGGAGAACTCAGTATGTAGACTCACAAAAGTACAATTTCTGGTTCTCTCTTCATGTTTTTGGTATCAATTTTTCTCCCAATGGTTATCATTTAGCCACAGGTGGGGGTGATAGTACTTGCTGAATTTAAGACTTGAGGAAAAGAAACTCCAAGTATGTAATACCAGCACACTCAAAATGTCTCTCTCAAGTCAAATGAAAACATTCAATTTTGCCCTGCACTTTCATTACGTATAGCTCTTCTAGGATAGAGTAACGAGATCGCATCCTTTAGATTAAGATACAATTTGCAATTTATCTTACTTTTTGTGGTTAAACATTTGTTAGGTACAAGTAATACCCATGTTATAGAATGCAATAGGCTTTTTTAGTATGCTGAGGCTGAGAACTTGATTAGATGATCTAGGCTTGTGTCGCCATGGACTCGATGAACTATATTGGTTTTTTAGTTCATCAATCCTATATTTTTGCACAGACTTGACATTGTATTCGGGGGGGCTTGTGTGTGTACTTGTAGGCTTCATATTACTCTTAGTTGGTTCGAAAGGCAGGAGGTCTAAAGGTTGTTATCACGTTTCCCTCTACTGAAGCTATGGAGTCCATTCTTAAGGGTAGCAAGCTAAAGGCTCTTGAGATATGGCTCACCAATTTCATTAAATGGAATCCCCTGGTGGATGTGCAGTCTAAGCGTATTGCGTGGTTACATTGTTATGGTGTTCCCCTTCATCTTTGGAACTCATCTACTTTTTCTAATATTGGAAGTTTATGGGGGGAAGTATTATCCTTGGATGATGATACGGTTAAAGAGAATCATTTTGTATTTGGGAAGGTAAAAATTTTAACCTCAAACTTGGAATGGATTAATCAGTCCATTATGCTAGAATGTGAAGGGAGAGTGTTCAATATTGGTGTCACGGAACAATCCCTTTGTTGTTGTTCGTGCAAGTCCTCAAACAACCAAAGGTGTGGAAGCAGAAGGTTTGGAGTTCCAGATACTGAGGTGGAAGAAAATCAACAGGAGGGCGAGGGGGAGATGCAAAATAATCTTGGGCCGGAAGTTGTGGGTCAATTCAGTGACAATATTCAGAAACGGGATTGCACGCTCGAGGACAGACAGCCTAGGCTGGTAGGGGACAGATCAGCCGTCTGCTTGGGGGAAGTCAACTCTCTTTCTCCTTCTTGGGTGGAGAACTCTGTCAAAGAGTCTTTCACGGCAGGGGAAATGGTTAACACTGTCCACTCTAGCCCAGGCATTAATGGTAAGGGCACTTTGGGGACTCAAAGTACAGCCTCGTTGGACCCCACAATTCAAAATGGAAGTGATAAAGCATCACAGTGGATCTGCTCCTCCTTGGACTACTTGAGAGCTGGGCCAGATTTGCAGGGCCCAGAGTTGGGTCGGCCTACACCAACCAATCTCCAGCCTCCTATCCAGGTGAGTACACCCAGGGACTTACTGAAATCCCAGGAACTTCCAAGTGTTTCACAAGCTACGGGTAGGCCTAACTCCAAAAACAAAAAAAGGAAGAGGTAAAAGAAGACAAGTAACTGAGATCCTGGGTTCTTTCAACCATTTACTAAGAAGAGGAAAGAAATTAAAGAGGAGAAGAACAAAACAACCAGTGTTTAGACCTGCTGCTGCAGCTGCTATTGCTGCCGCCACATCATCAAGCCCTTTATCCTCCAACGATTTCATCAACAGAAATAGGATCATTCTACATGAAGCTCAACTAACATGGGATTTATGCAAAAGACTTGGGATCTCTTATAATGGAGAAGAAACTGAGGTAGTTGGAAAAATTGCTAACATGGAGGGCATTGAAGCAAGCGGAGCTATTCCACCCCAGGCTCAAGAGGATGGAGGACTGGAGTAAGCTGTTTCGGTATCATCAGGTTCTGGTTTTCTAATTTCTTTCATGATCTTATTATCCTGGAATGTGAGAGGACTGGGGAGAAGTGATAAAAGAAGGAGAATTAAAGAGCTTATTAGATCTAATAATGTGGATGTAGCCATGTTTCAGGAAACTAAAAAAGATGATATCAATAGAACCTGGGTTCAATCTATTTGGGGGAATGATCTGTTCGAATTCATGGAGGTAGATTCCGTAGGTTCGGCTGGGGGTCTCATCTGTATTTGGAATCCTATCGTTTTCTCCCCATCATCTTTCCTTGCCACTAAGAACTTCATTATCATGGATGGGATGTTGAACACTGGTTTTAGGTGCGTTATTGCAAATGTATATGCCCCAAATGAAGTTTCCAGTAGAAGATTGTTATGGAAGAAGCTGTTTAATCTTAAGCCTAGTTTTCCTCACCCATGGTGCTTGGGGGGAGATTTCAATGAGGTGACAAATACGGGTGAGAGAAGAGGAAACTTAAGGAGGGATAAGGGGATGGAAGATTTTAACAGCTTTATTCATGAGATGGAATCAATCAACCTTCCATTGTGTGGCAGAAGGTTCACTTGGGCAGGGTCAGTTGAGGGCAATAGAAGAAGTAGAATTGATAGGTTTCTTGTACAGCCGGAATGGATGGAATAGTACTCTTTCAAACAATGGGGGTTGAATAGAACTCTATCTGACCATTGCCCCATTATCCTAAAGGAAGATCTAAGGAATTGGGGGCCTAAACCCTTCAAATTTTTCAATGCATGGGGGCTTCACAAAGATTTCCTGAGTTCAGTAAAGGAGGTTTGGGAGAAAAATAACCATGCAGGTTGGGCTGGTTTCCGGCTCTCTCAAGCCCTTAAAGACACAAGAGCCTTTTTGAGGAAACGGAGTAGGGATGAATTCTCCTCCATCAGAGACAAGATGGAAGCAAAAGAGTTAAGGATATCTGAGCTGGACTTAAAAGCAGAAGAGACTGCCCTAGATGCCGAGGAACTTGTGCAACTTGTTGATGCAAAAAAGGAGTTTTGGCAGCTGAGCAAAACCCATGAATGGTTTTGGTTACAGAAATCAAGACTTAACTGGAATTTAAAAGGGGACAGAAATACGAGATTTTTTCATTTGGTGGCATCCCATAGGTATAGGAGGAACTTATTAGACTCTCTTCAAGTGGAGGAGGGAGTCTCGCATGATCCCTCTACAATCAAACAGGCGGTTTTCAACCATTTCAGGGAGGCTTTTAAAGAGAACTGGGAAGTCAGACCTAAGCTGGAAATATCTGATCCTCCCATCCTTGATCAAACGGCAGGAGAGTCCCTTGTTCTACCATTTACGGAAGAGGAAGTTTGGGGGGTTATCAAAAAGAGTGATGGAAATAAGGCTCCGGGTCCAGATGGTTTCAACCTATTCTTCTTCAAAAAATGTTGGCACATAGTAAAGGAGAAAGTGATGCAATTCTTTAATGAGTTTCATGCTAATGGAAGACTACTGAAAGATCTAAACTCAGCCTTCATAACTCTAATTCCTAAGGTGGATAACCCGGTTTCCTTAGGTCAGTTTAGGCCCATAAGCCTAATTGGAAGTCCCTATAAGATCCTTTCCAAAGTGTTGGCTAGGAGATTAGCCATGGTCCTACCCAAGCTCATTGGTAAGTTCCAGTCTGCATTTGTGGGAGGAAGAGGAATCCAGGATGGTATTTTGATTGCTAACGAAGTGGTATATCAATGGAAATTGAGAAGAAAGAAGGGATTAGTAATTAAGCTTGATTTTGAGAAGGCGTATGATAACCTTAATTGGAATTTTGTTTTGAACATGATGGAGAACTTGGGTCTTCCCTTGAGATGGATTCTCTGGATGAAAGAGTGCCTATCTTCCTCTAGTCTTTCTATTCTAGTAAATGGGTCTCCTACTCCCCATTTTAGGATGGAAAAAGGGGTGAGGCAAGGGGGTCCCATATCTCCCTTTCTATACGTCATGGCAGCTGAGGGACTCAGTACTATGCTTATCAAGGCCAGGGACTTACAGTTAATCAAGGGGGCATCAGTAGGCCCAATGTCTGGAAACCTCACACATCTTCAATTCGCGGATGATACCATCCTGTTCTTGGAGGGGGAAGTGGAGCAAGTGTATGTAATAAAGAGGTTGCTAAGAGGGTTTGAGGTAATCTCTGGATTGAGGATCAACTACCATAAGTCCACGGTATGTGGCATTGGAAGGGATGCGGGCTTTGTTTCACAATGTGCCCACATTTTAAAGTGTAAAGTGGGTTCTCTGCCGTTTAATTATCTGGGGCTTCCTCTTGGAGCAAATCCAGGAAGGTATGGCACTTGGAAACCAGTGATAGACAAAATAAAGCTAAGGCTTGCCAGCTGGAAAAGGAAATTCCTATCGTTTGCTGGGAGATTGGTCCTAATCAAAGCTGTGCTCAGCAATCTCCCTATATACTACCTCTCATTATTCAAATTGCCGGCTAAAGTGGCGAAAGAGATTTCAAAATTACAAAGAAACTTCCTCTGGGGAGGATCAGAGGGGGAAAGGAAACTTAATCTAGTTAAATGGGAGAGGTTAACATCCAGAAAGGATCAGGGGGGGTTAGGCATCAGAGATAGCAAAGCTATGAACTCTGCCCTCCTATTCAAGTGGTGGTGGAGGTTTGCCAGGGAACAAGAGAGTCTTTGGAAATAGGTGGTGTGCGATTCCTACAAACAAGAGCTGGATTCGTGGCTTCCTAATGCAGGGGGCTTAGGTATGGCTTCCCCAATCTGGAGAGGTATTCTGAATTTACAGAGTTCAGAAACTAAGGCAATGCAGGTTTTTAGGAGGCATTTTGGTCTTAAAGTTGGGAATGGGGAGAGGATTGCATTCTGGAAGGATCCGTGGATTGGGAATAATCAACCTCTCTATCTTAGATTCCCTAGGATTTTCCGGATTTTGGTTAACAAGGAGGCCAAATTATCTACTATCATGACTGCTACAAGTCTGAGGGAAGGAATTACCTGCAGGCGTAGACTGTACTCCTGGGAGGAGGAAGAATTTGAAGCCCTGGCTAAAGTCTGGGAGGAGATCCAACCTCAAAGAAAAGAAAGGGAAAAAGACTCCGTAGTCTGGAGAGATGCCCCAGATGAAGGTTTCACGGTCAGATCATTTTGCTTGTTGCTGGGTAATCTGGATTCCCAAGTCAATCCCATGATCCCACCAACCTGCGTATGGTTTAAAAGATGCTCACCCAAGGATTAGTGGTTCTCCTGGCTCGCCTGGTGTGGAAGGGTGAAGTCAGCGGAGTTGCTATGTAACAGGGGGATCATTGCTCCTAGTCAAGCTTTTTGCTCCTTCTGTAAATCTGAGGTGGAATCCCAAGACCACCTCCTCATCCACTGTCGTCAGATTTGGGAAATTTGGAGTAGAGTGTTATCCTGGTGGGGGGTTTATTGGGTGGCTCCCGCTTCAGTGGCCGACCTACTGCTCTGCTGGTCAGATTGGGGGAGTTCTTCCCAGCTCAACAAGCTAGCAAAGGAATTATGGTTAGCAATACCGGGGCTGATTCTGGGCTCTGTGTGGAGGGCTAGGAACCAAGCTCGATTCAATGGAGTCGTGACCAATTGGGACAGGTTTGTGGAGAATCTGAAATTCAGATGGGTGATGGGGGTTGATCCGGTTCACAAAAAAATCTTCAGCAACATCAATCAAACCCTTTCCAATTTCGAGGGTTTCATTCAGAGTATTGCGAAGTCGCAGCATGTCTAGCTAATTGGGGATTCGGGGGAATTGGTGTCGGGTGGGATGGCGGAAGTTGCTGGATTGCACCAATGGATAACCCAGACGGTAGTTGAGAGGAGTGAATAGGGTTGGTGGGGTTGGTTCACCAACTCTGGAATCATTTGTTTTTAGGGCTCTCTCTCTCCTGTCTTGAGCCAGTGTTGGAACCTCTCCAACAGGGGTTCTGCTTCTTTGTACTTTCGGCCTATGGCCTCCTTATTTATATATTATATTCATCTTTCAAAAAAAAAAAAAACTATCCACCAGTACCACCAAGTCTGAATCTACAGGAACATCCAATACTATAGTGTTTTCTAGTTCGCGACTAAGACTCAATTGGTTTCTTTACTACACTACTTGGTTATATAGTTGTGTGGCCCCTTGAGTTCACCAAATTTTGCTGTGTTTTTTTTTTCTTGGGAAGGAATGGAATTATAGCAAAAGAGGAACATAGGCATTACGGCAATGTCACTCGTATAAAATGATGCCCTAAAGAAGGAATGGTCGTCATTCACTACGAAGTGTATGAAGAGATCTATCAAGAATAGAAATCAGTCGACGGATTGGATTCCCTATATTTCCTGCCATACAAGCTACTAACAAAAAGACAGTTCACAAAATAGACCCTCCAAGCCCTCAAAATGACGACCATACCTTTCACACCAAATAAGCCACACTAAGCATAACACATTCATATCCCCGCCCTTGCTAATAAAGAAGAAGCACTTCCACCCTCTTTGGAAAAGCTGAAACCAACACAATAGGACTGAGGTCCAAAGCACCTAAGCCGACGGACAATGAATGATAAGATGAGACACCGACTCTATAATACACTTGCTCATACAACACCAACTGACTACGAACTTCAGCCTGCTAATAATATTGTCAAACTTAAGGATCTTCCCTTGAGCTACAAACCACACAAAGAGCACCACATTGGGAGGAGCTTTGGTTCTTTGCATGGCCTTCCAAGAGAGAGTACAGTTATGTCCACCACTTAACACTTCGTCATACAATTTCACCACAAAATCCTCAGGGAATCAAAATTCGAACGTAACTAGTCCCCTGTCACGCCCTCAATTTCAAACATATAAATAATACATATCCCTTAAGAAAACCTCACGATTCTCACCAATAAGCCCAAATATTTTGCTCATAACCAACCATCCAGTCAACATGAAGTTTACAGTGTACATAGATTTTAAACAAAATAATAATATTTCGGAAGAGTTTACAAGACTCAACATGCAATCTATGCGTAGTCCTCCAGAATGATGCATCATCTCATGCACTCCAAGCTCTCCATGCTAAACCCCAAGAAGGTACCTGAAAGGAATAGGGTGAGCTATACAGCCCAGTAGGAACATCTACACAGGTATTATGAATATATGAAATGAATTGGCATGCAACGCAACACTCAGTGATGACATAAGCATGAGCTTACACAATATATCTCCAATTATGCATGCACAATATATCCACACATTGTCTCATCAACCTATCCATTTCTCCACATGATATCCACCCAAGACTTTCAAACCTCGTCATCAGAACGTTATCATCAATTCCTTTCATGAATTTAGGACGTTCTCGTGCCAAGTATTTCACATTACTCAATTCTCACTACTCATATCGTCTCGAAGATTATCTCTCCAACTAGCACTTCACCCCACGGTAGCTAGGAAACATCAAAAGATAACTAGCATGTATCCGAATGGAAGCCAGACAATATTAAGATTCAACTTGCACATCTCCCGCCGGAGGCTGAAAACTATAAACATCCACCTAGCACATCTCCCACCGGAGGCTAGTCAATGATAATATCCATCCAGCACATCTCCCACCGGAGGCCAGTCAAAGGTGTTATACATTTCTCATTTAGTTTCTTTCGTTCGTACTCTACCATCCAATGTCCAAGGTTACACAAGAATGGTCTATAAATCCCATGTAGTTAGCAATTTACGGAAAACAACACTATACGGTACTAACACAAATGTCTGTTCTAGCAATAAAGGAAATGAGCGACAAAAACACATATTAGCAACCGTGCCCCACACGTCATACACTGACAAACTAACGTCACCTTCACATCTAATCCTCATAACACGTTTCACAATCCGGTCGTTCCGTTAGAACTCATCATGAACTCACAAACGCAGGTCAATCACGACAGACAAGGCATCTCAACATGCCGGGATATCAAACCGTACTCTACTCCAAACTACACTCATCTTAAAGTCTCAAGGCAAGCTAAGGTTACCATAATTCCAGGGATCGGAAGGGCTAGACAAAGTATATCATATGCCAGGGCCAATACTCACACGTTAACCCAAACTCCTCATGGTACCATAATTTCGTCAAGTCCAAGTCTATCACTCTTTCACGGAACCAAGGAACTCTTCACAATCCCAAGACATAGTGGGTCACCTCTTAGAAATGATAACAAAGGGTATAAACACAAGGAAGAAGAATCTCTCCCATGAATATCTCACAACCCGACTCAACCCACAGTCAATGGTACGGTATCTCGCAAGCATGTCTAGGCCTAAGGATAGGTAGGCAACTCACCTATGAGGGACACAAGGGTGATAGTAATCTCGATGCGGGTTCACCTCAATATAAGGGCATACTTGTCAACTCAACTTGCTTTTCACCGAATGCAACCAATTCCAGGTAATTCCGTTCCGGGGGTATCCTACCTCATAATTCCAACTCCTATTTCTTACCAGGCTTAGGCAGATTTCCGTTAAAGCTTTCGAAACGTCCATGTCATAAGTCAAAAGGTGATTTATATCCAGTGCCAGCATTATCCGATAACTTCACAAAATATACGATTTTCTCAATAAAACACCGTCGATTCTTGTTTAAAGCTCTAAACTAGCCTTCATCTCGTAGGTCAAAACATCGTCCTTACCCGACTCCCAACTCAACCCAACCATCCTCAAGATGTTATTGAATTCTTCCAATCCCTCATGGTCCATTATATAATTTCTTCAACTCAAAGGTTATACCGAACAAATGTCCTTCGACACTCTCTAATCATGCACAACTAGCCCAATGGGAAACTCTATGTCAAGATTACGTACATGTGAGATGCATGGCATGCCCAATGATCATGGTATAATAATGCATCACTTTCATATATCAAACACAACCACACGAATAACAATCCACAGTTCGCCAATACCCATACAACAACCACGTCTCGCAATTGACCAATTTCTCATATCCAATGCCAATCGAATACAATCACACAAGTCAAGATAGTTTATACCCTAGCACTTCTCCCAACGGAGGCTAGACAATGCATCATGTCGTGCCAAAACAATGGTCGTATATATATCCTAGCACATCTCTCAACGGAGGCTAGCCAATGCCGATTCATGGCGTTCCCTAGCACATTCCCAACCGGGAGCTAGTCTCGTAGTTTTCCTAGCACCGCTCCCAACGGAGGCTAGTATTGCACATATCATTCACTAACATCTTATGTTAAGTCAAATGGATCCACACCACATTCAATAACCTCAACTATACATAACAAGATCCCAACGGTCCACGTTCACGTCAAACCAATTAACGATGTTCTACAGCATAATACGAGACAAGAATAAAATCAGAGAAGAAAAACGCGCGGCTGCCCGGTCCCGTCCGGACGCCGGTCACTCCCGTCCGGACGCCAATTTCGATACCTCTCTATCCGATTTCCTGGGCCAGCCGTCCGGACGCCCATGGTCTCCGTCCGGACGCCCCGATGCGATCTGCAGAAATCTGCGCGATTTGCAGATTTCGCCATGGCTCCAAATCACTCCAAGACAACAATATAATCACGAAATATGCACCAAAACACATCACATACACATAATACAAGGTAGAAATCCCTACCTCAAGCTTCGGATTGACAGATTTGATGAAGAACACAAGCCCTAGCTTCCAAATCCTCTTTGAGCTTCAAATCCTCTCCTCCGAGCTTCGAATCAACGATCAAGTCTCAAATACTTGTCAACCACGATGCCATCCCGCACTATCTTGAAGGAATTCAAAAATGGAGCACAACTCCATGAGATATGGTAGATAGAAGAGAGAGCCCTAAGTTAGAGAGAGAGGGGAAGTGAGCCAAATGAAGGGGTGCCCCCTCTCCCCCTTCAAAAATCTGATTTTTGAGCCCCCAAGGGCACCAACGTAATAAGCCAAGTGAAGATACGTGCGCGAAATAAAACGAGAGACTCCGGGCTCGGGTCCTATGACCAAAATCCGATACATAACACAAATAAATCAAATTGTTTACTCGAAATAAATTTTCAAATAATTATTTTTAAAAATTTCAAATTTTCCGGGTCCTTACATCCCTCCTGGTCCCCATCCTCTGCCTCCCATCAAGCCATAACGTTCAAGACTCCTCCACTCCCAATCTTGCACCACCTTATGAAGAACAATATTCACACCTCAATGCCAACTTTCTGAATTTAATCATCGACTGAGACCCCACTATCAATGGCTTATTGGTATTTGAGCAATAAATAACCAACGAACTCTTCCCTGCACACCACACATGATCCCAACACTTCAACCTATTTTCTTCCCCCATTTTTTCCCCATCCCTTCCTAATAAGATTCCCTAGGCTTAGCCCCAATATGCATCCACCTCTAAGGAAGTTCTACTCACAACCACAACCATATTTAGCAAAAACCACGTTTCTCTACCACCGCTTTTGCTCGCACATAAACCTCCAAAGCCATTGATCATCAACTAGATTAATGGTTGTAGGTGAACGAGAACAATGTATAGTTTGTGGAACTTTACTTCAACACTACTGGAAACTCTTTTACCAAAACTACCAATCCAGTGAAAATTCATAAATTTTTCCTTTTTCCCTGCATATCCAGCGCATTTTAGATGGAGATTAAATTTAAAATTTTTTTCTCAAGGTAGAAGGGAATACTTATAATGGTTTCCACAGCTACTGCCAAACATCCAGTGTCATTAGAGAATCCAATAACAATCATAGGGTGTACGTGACACTCAACCTTGAGGGATCCCCATTGCTTGATATCCAAATCCAGAAATTATTATATCGATACATGCACCAAATGTCAATGGACTGATTGCAGGCAACACAGTGGTAGAACCAGCGCTTTGGGTTTAATTCTTCCTTGTCAATTCACAGTAACGGTCGGCTGAATGGTTCTTGATAGGAGAATCAGGTAAGATGAAGGTGTGTTTGTCGTACCTATGCTCGACAACAGGTGCTAATATAGCACATCGAGTGTGTGGAATCAAAATCACATACAAATCCAAACTTCGTTGGCAACAAACGTCTACAAGCACTACAATATTTGACTGGCACAGACCTTGGTGTAAGAAGGCGATGAGCTTCATGTTTGATAGGTAAAGTCTGTTAAACCAGTCACACGTGAAGACCACTAAAAGTGCAAGTACTACAACAAAGGTGTCACTTGTGTAAAGATGCCAAGTGTGTATTTAGTTAGTAATCTTACACAAAGTGTGAGTTAGGTAGAATAACAAAATTGTATTCTGTCACATGCCGCAATTCCCATTGGCTGTTGTTATATCTCAACACTCTAAGTCGGTTAGTTAGTTTTCATATAAAACAGAAGGTTGGTATTGTATTTCATTATGTTGAACACATTTAATAAAAGATCAGTGAACCCTTTTCTCTGTTCTCTTCCTCTCTTTCTCTGTACTTTCAATTGTTTCATTATTTGGTAGAATTCAAGAAGATTTTCAACGTTGAGGTAAAACTCTTGGCACTGGGAACACTTGAAAGAGAATCCATTGCATGGTTTGAAGCAACATTTGCACCAGTTTGGGCTACATTCTTTAAGTGGCCTATGGCAAGAGATCAAACGGGTTTCCTTTGTGGAGGACGTAAAATTACATTGATTGAAACCATAAAATGGGGCTGACATGGGTTGCTTCGCATAGTAGTTTGTCTTTCCTTCACGAGCAAAATTCATCACTGGTATGTGTAGTGACCTAGGAACGATAAATCCAACACATACACTCAATCACAAGAGACAAGGGGATTTACGTGGCTCCCCAAAATCGGGTACGTCCACGGGGGCAGCAAATTCATGGGAGAGTTATTACAAGCTTTCACATCTCACAATCTCTCTGAGTATTGCCCTCAGTTCACTCTCACACTTATTTTACAAGACTACATTAGTATATATAGTGACGGGGGTAAAATGTAATTGAGAAAGTACCTTTTACTCCCCAGGTTTATTTCAGAGTTCGGCCGAGACCGAACAGCATATCCAGAGGCACGTGCCGATCACGTGAGATAATGGCCGACATGAGAAGTGCCGACCATATCCAGATTTGGGGTAACAGAATCAAGTATGGAGGATGCCGACCTGAGAAAGGCGGACTCAAGACTTGCCGAACTGATAAAGGCGGTCAGGACTACGGGCAGCCCGAGAAAGCGACTGATAACCGTATTTCCAAAGAGGAAACAGAATCCCGAATAAAGTGGGATTCTGTTGGGGTCTTGTCGGATTCAGTTACAGGCGTAACATCCGTGCCCACCAGAGAACACCCTACCAGGGTTGGGCCCTAAGAGAATTAAGGCCCAACCGGAGGCCCAAAGAGAATTGGGGCCCAAGAAAGTCCAGATGGAGTTAGGGCACCAGGGAAATCTATAAATACACCCTCAGATGACGAATTTGAGGTACGCCTAAATACCGAAGAGATTTCATTCGCTGATAGAGAATATCAGCTTACAGTTTACTTTCTCCTGTGAGATTGTGCCTGACTTAATCATCGGAGTGTTCTCCTGCCACAGCGGCAGAGAACTCTTTGACAGATTATTCTTTTGCAGATCACAGGTACACATACTGAGAGAAGCACCATTTCGGCTGGATAGTGAATCTCTAGCTTTCCGTCCTGATTCTTTGAATCAACCCCCTTACAATTGGCGCCGTCTGTGGGAAAGTTAAAGATTCATGGCTGAGATGTCAAGAAAAGATCAAGGGAAGGAACGTGAGGTGAAGGGGAGATCAAGGTCCCCTCCTCCTGTTCCACACAAATCAAAGGGCCCTAGAAGGGAGATTCCGAGGGTCCCTCCACCAAAAATAGTAGGGGAGCAACCTGGAGAACAGGTGTTGCTTCCCACCATCCCGCTATCTGCCAATACGTCGGGAGCTCCTGCGCTACCCACTCCGTTGCATCTGGAGCAACGCCCAGATCGTCCGCGAGAAGCGGAACGGTCAAAAAACAGGGATAGATCCCAGACTCAATCCCGGAATGAGGGCGGGAGAGAATCCCGAACTCATGAACGGTCTCGCCGAGACGAGGAACATGATAATGCCGATCGGATCCGAAGGAGGGATCAAGAAGTGGAAGACATGCGCCGCTACATACGACGCATGGAGAGAGAAAACCGAACTCTCTGTAAACACAGAGATTCAGTCCGCCAGTCGGTATCTAGATACGACGAGCGCTCTGAGACTGGGCCGTCTCGGCAGGACAGTCGACATGAAGCCAGCAAAAGGCCTCGAGGAGGAGAAAGGCAGGTGGGGGCTTCATCGCATAGAGGCGGACCGCCTCAGGAGCGGCCGCTTCCCGATATGAGGGAATGGCTAAATCAGAGGGCAGAATCAGCCCCAGACGCCCAGCAGAAGCTCCCAAACCAGCCTCAGCCGCCATTGGTTCCACCGACCGATATGAGAGCTTGGCTAAATCAGCAGCTGGGACTCAACCGTCCAGAGGACGACGCAAACCACAAGGAACTACAGCAGCTGGCAGTATCGCCACTGTCAGTTCAGATAGAAACGGAGGACTTACCCAGAAAGTTTGCCCCTCCGAAATTCACAATTTATAATGGACGAACGGATCCGATGACTCACATCAAAGGATTCGTGAACTCCATGATGATCTATGTGGGCCAAGACAGCCTCTACTGCAAGGTGTTTTCACTGAGTTTGGGAGAGATAGCGCTAAATTGGTTTCAGGCTCTGCCGCCGAGATCAATTACAAGCTGGAGGCAACTGGCGGATCAGTTCCTCAAAAGATTTGTGGCTAACCGAGCACAGAAAAAGTACGTGAACACGCTTCTGGCCTTGAGAAAAGGACCAGAAGAGGATCTCAGGCAATACGCCAGCAAGTACTGGGCCACCTACAACGAGATCGGGGACTGCACAGAGGCCTATGCCGTGGAATCCTTCAGGTTGGGACTATCTTACCGAGATCGGCTCAGGGAGTCTCTCACTATTGATGCCCCAAGCACTATTGCCGACTTGATGAGCAGAGTTGAGAAATATGCCAAGTTTGAAGATGAGATCCGTCGAGATAAAGAACGGCCAGCGGCAAAGGCACATAGAAATGCAATAATGGTGCCCGAGGCCAAAAGATCTAGAGTTGAGGTGGCCGAAGTGTCACAAGTGCAAAAGGAGCGAAAACCACCAGGGGCCCAGGCGTATAAAGCTATACGTACGGTTTTCAACACCCCGATCTACCGGATGATTTATCCCTTGAAGAACGAGCCTTTCTGGAAGTGGCCAGCTGGGTCGGGAGAATTGGTGAAGCGTGATTCAACCAAAGATTGGTGCAGCTATCACCGAAGAAACGGCCATATAACAGAAAGATGCAAGGCGCTTAAACAATTCCTAGAGGAATTAGTTGAAGCCGGGCATCTCCGACGTTTTGTGGCCGAACAAAGGCAGCAAGTGGTTCAGCCAGAGCCGATGGAAGCCGAATCCTCTGAGGAAGAGGTGATGGTAACTGGGACTGTGCACGTCATACACGCCGCAACCCCAGTTCTCGATGAGAAGGAAGTTCGGCTCCAACGCCGCCGAGACGGGCATGAACATCATATACAACACCTCGGGCAGAAGAGGAAAGAACCCGAGACACAGAAGGAAACGGTCATTTCCTTTTCGGAAAAAGACTTGGAAGGGGTAATACATCCACACAACGACGCGTTGGTGATCACGCTGCTCCTTGGCACCTTCAACACGGAGAGAATCCTGGTTGACCAGGGCAGCTCAACGGAGATCCTGTACTACGAAGCCTTCAAGAAACTCCAGCTGGACAAGGCAGATTTGAAGAAGGCCGACATACCGCTCATCGGTTTCAGTGCCGATGCTGTCTGGCCCTTGGGATCCATTACTATCCTTGTCCGAGCAGGGAAAGTAACATTGGATATGGATTTCCTGGTGGTGGACGTACCGTCTGCTTACAACGCCATCATGGGGAGAACTTGGCTCCACAGGTTGGGGGCAATTCCTTCCACCTACCACCAGATGCTAAAGTTCCCGGGGAAGAAGGGGATTGAATGTGTTCGGGGAAATCAGACAACGGCGAGAAGCTGCTATGTCATATCCATCAAGCACAAACCTAAGGCCGAACATGTGAAATCCATCGAAGTCCCAGATCGGCCAACGATAGAGGATATTGGGCGCAACCCGGCCGATCGCGTTGTAGAAGAACTGAAGCAGGTACCGGCTCACGAGACAGATCCAGAGCGGTATTTTTTGATCGGGGCAGAACTATCAGAGCGGGATGAGGAGACCCTGGTCGCATTTCTCAAGGAGCATATAGATGTGTTCGCCTGGACGCCACAAGAGATGCCCGGGGTGAGCCCGGACATCATATGCCATCATCTGAACGTGGATCCTGCCCACAAGCCGGTGATGCAAAAAAGAAGAAGACCGGCAATCCAACATGTGGATGCCGTAACAGAGGAAGTAGATCGGCTGCTGGAGGCCGACGCCATCAGGGAGGTGCATTACCCCGAGTGGTTATCCAACACCGTGGTGGTCAAGAAAAAGAATGGCAAATGGAGGGTTTGCGTGGATTTCACCGGCCTCAACAAAGCCTGCCCCAAAGACAGTTTTCCACTGCCCAAGATAGATCAGCTGGTGGATGCTACAGCGGGGTATCGGCGAATGAGTTTCCTGGATGCTTATCGGGGATATCATCAGATAGCCATGCACGCGCCGGACCAAGAGAAAACGTCCTTCATTACTCCCCGCGGACTCTTCTGCTATAAAGTGATGCCATTCGGCTTGAGAAATGCAGGGGCGACTTATCAGCGTTTGGCGACCCTCATGTTCAAGGATTTGCTCGGGAAGAGCATGGAGGTCTACATCGATGACATGGTAATCAAAACCGAGGAGGCGGAGTCCCACATAAGCGACCTCGGCAAAACTTTCCAGGTATTGAGAAAATACCAGCTCAAGCTCAACGCATCGAAATGCGCCTTCGGGGTCAGTTCGGGGAAATTTCTAGGGCATCTGGTTACACGGAGGGGGATAGAAGCTAATCCCGATCAGATTGTCGCGTTGCAAAATTTACAGAGTCCCCGAACTGTGAAAGAAGTTCAAAGACTAACCGGGATGGTGGCAGCCCTCAACAGGTTCATCAGCCGGTCATCCGATCGATGTCGGCCATTCTTCCAGCTGTTGAGAAAACAGTCCAAGTATGCATGGGGGGAAGAATGCGAGAAGGCTTTTCAGGAAATGAAGAATTACTTGGCAAACCCCCCGCTAATCATAACTCCCGAGAAGGGAGATGTGTTGACACTTTATCTGGCCGTATCCGAGCATGCGGTCAGTGCGGTCCTATTAAAAAACAAAGACGGCGAGCAGACGCCGGTTTATTATGTGAGCAAGACGCTCCTGGATTCGGAGACAAGATATCTCCCCTTAGAAAAACTGATCCTATCCCTTGTGGTAGCATCTAGAAAGTTGCAGCACTATTTCCTGGCCCATACGATAGAAGTGCCGACCAAACATCCCATCAGCACTGTCTTGAGAAGAGCGGAACTGTCGGGAAGGGTGGCAACTTGGTCCGTGGAGCTCGGGGAATATGACATCAATTTCCTCCCAAGGACAGCAATAAAAGGACAGGTCCTGGCAGATTTCGTTGCGGAATTCTCCCACGAACCAGAAGAAATTGTCGCTTCAATCTCAGAGGAGGAAATGCCCGAACAGGGGGAAATAGTTCCCGATCATACGCCTTATTGGAGGTTGTATGTTGACGGATCATCGTGTTCCAGGGGATCTGGGGTCGGCATCGTGATAGAAGAACCAGATGGGTGTTATTTCGAGCAGTCCTTCCGATTGAATTTTAGCGCCTCCAACAATGTCGCCGAGTATGAGGCATTGATACTCGGACTCAAATGCGCACACAATCTGGGGGCAGAGCATGTGGAAGTCTTCTGTGATTCACAACTGGTTCTCAACCAGCTCAGTGGTGAATATGCCACCCGAGATGAGAGGATGGCCGCCTATGCAGAGAGGGCTAAAGCGGAGTTATCGAAGTTCAAGAAAACGGTGATGACGCACATCAGCTCAAGACAGAACGACCACGCAGACGCCTTGGCATGTTTGGCTTCGGCGATACCCAGAGACAAATTCAGGACCATATACGTGGATTCCATCGAGTACCCGAGCATCGACGTCCCCATTGCCGAGAAGGCTTTGGAAATCGATCTCGGCCCAAGTTGGATGGATCCCATCGTCTCCTACCTCACTGGGGGAACCGTCCCCGAAGACAAAAAAGAAGCCCACAAGCTGCGTATCAAAGCGACACGTTTCTGGCTATCACCGAAGCAGGAACTCTATCGTAAGTCTTACACTGGTCCCTATTTAAAATGCGTACACCCAACTCTGGTTCAGAAATTCTTGTACGAGATTCATGAAGGGGTGTGTGGAAGTCACGTTGGGGGCAGATCCATAGCCCATCGTGCTATATCGCAGGGATATTGGTGGCCGTATATGCAAGAGGACGCAAAGAAATACGTCCAAGTGTGCGAAAAATGCCAGAAGTTTGCCCCGATCTCACATCAACCTGCAGCCGATCTGGCACCGCTCACTAGTCCATGGCCCTTTGCTCAATGGGGAATGGATATCGTCGGCCCACTACCCAAAGCAACCGGGGAGAGGAAGTATCTGTTGGTTGCCACCGATTACTTTACCAAGTGGATAGAGGCCGAACCACTGGCAAAAATCACCGAGAAGAATGTCGAGCGATTTGTTTGGCAGAACATAATCACCAGGTTCGGCATCCCCTACGCCATCGTCTCAGACAACGGAACCCAGTTCCACGACAAGTTCAAAGCTTTCTGCTCACAATATCAGATCAAAAACTACTACGCCTCAGTGGCGTACCCACAATGCAATGGGCAGGCCGAAGCTTCAAACAAGACGATATTGGGAGGAATGAAAAAACGACTAGAGAAAGCCAAGGGAAAGTGGGTGGAGGAATTGCCACTCGTTCTATGGGCATACAAGACCACTCCTCGCCGATCAACAGGTGTTACTCCATATTAACTCGCTTATGGCACTGAAGCTGTCATTCCTCTTGAGGTCGGCATCCCGACTCTCCGAACAGAGTTAATGGAACAAGGTGGCAATGATCAAGCATTGGCAATAGAGCTCGATTTTGCCGAAGAAAAACGAGATAAGGCCATGATCAGACTTGCCGCCTATCAATCAACTCTGTCAAGAACATACAACAAAAAAGTCCATCAGAGGGAATTCAATCTCGGCGACCTAGTCCTTCGTAAGGTCATGGGAAACACAAAAGATCCAACTGATGGCAAGCTCGGGGCCAATTGGGAGGGTCCATACAGGGTTATTGGCCGACTCGGGAAGGGTGCCTACAAACTGCAGGATCTGGGGGATAAAGAAATACCAAGGACTTGGAATGTCTCCAACCTTAAGAAGTTTTATCAGTAATTTCTTTATTTCAACACTTGTATTATTTTTTCAGTGAATGAAAAGTTCTAGTTTCAATTCTCGAGTCAGATATTCAGCGAATTTAGTTCTGTGTTATCCTAGATACTGATGTTCAACACTTGAGAAAAGTTTGAACTTTAGGACATACTTGAGAAAAGTATACATTCAGCCGAACAGACTTGAGAAAAGTTTGATCGGCCCCAAGCTCGAGAAGAGTATGAGTATCCAGCATTTTTGAGAAAAATATGTTTGGGCCTAAGTACAAGATAAGAAGCCGAACATGCTTGAGAAAGGTTTGCTCGGCTCAATACCTAAGGAAAATTCAATACTTGAGGAGAGTTCTGAATTACCAAACATACAAGAGAAAAGTTCATGTTTTAAGGGAAGAACTCAGGTTTGTATTAAAACTATAGATGCCGAAAAGAAGTTCAAATTCCATTTACTCATGTGGATTACAAGAGGAGAATACAAAAGTGGACATAAAAAGACTTAAAGAAGAAGAAAACAAAGTATGGAAATCCTTCAGACGATCTCCACTTCTTCATCCTGAGCTCGGCCCTCTTCAGCAGTAGGGTCCCCCCCGACAACATCGACTTCGTAGTCCTCGACGGTAAGGTCGGCTTCATTGGTCTCGGTATCGGGGAGAGGCTCTTCTTCGTCAGGAAGGTCAGAGGAGTGGGGAATCTCCTTGAAGAGGGGCGAGTCAGCAGCCACGTTGCAAGCCCTCAGCGCGGCTTTCCATCCCAACGCCAGGAAGTCCTCCTGCAGCTCGGGGATCTGATTATTGAGGATGTCCTCAGCAGCTTCTCTCATCCCGAGCTTACGAGCCTTCTTTATCTCCTCGGCCAGTTGTTCGGCATGCTTCGCCGTTAGATCGGTGGCCCTCTCCTTTTCAGCTGCCATCTCTTCGGCAAGTTTAGCCTTCATAGCCGTCAGTTCGGCCATGAGATCAGCTGTCTTCTTCTTCTCCTCAGACAGGAAATACTCTGAGGATTTAGCCTGCTTGGCCATCTCTTCGGCTTCCTTCTTGAAGTTGTCGGCCTGGTCATGAGCAGTGGAGAACTTCAGTTTGAACTCCCTCACTTCGGCCTCGGCCTTTTCAAGCTTTTCTGCCCGATCCTGAGCCTTCTTGATGCTCAACATGGACTTCTGAATCGCCTGCAGCATCAACATTGGAGTTATAACCAACACAGAAAAGATTGCAAATTTTATTACCGAGATAAGAGACTTACGAAAATATTGTGCGCGACTGCCAATCGAAGCATGGTATAATCTTCATCATCGGCGTAGGGCTCGATGTCCTTCGGCAGCATCAGGGCATCGGCCAGAGCCATGGTAGTTCCCAGGTCTCGGACCGTGTCGGAGGCCGTGACAGGGGTCTTACCATTGATCAGCAAAGGAGGAGGCCAGGTTCCGGCCTTCTCAGAAACCTTTGATTTGCCCTTCTCCTCGGAAGGACCAGCCAGATGTGCCTTCACCAGTCTCCGTCTCTTCCGGTCGGCATTGGTGGTATCGGCTTCGGAGGGAGGCAGACTCGGCAGCTTCTCACCCTCTTCTGGCTTCCTCTTAGCCAGGACGATCCCAGAAGGTTTCTTCGCCTGCGGGGGAATCGGCACCTTCTTTGCCACGGTGGGAGTCGGCACGACCACAGAAGTCTTCTTCTCCGACTCGGCAGCAGTTTTCCTCACCCTTATCATGTCCTTCAGGCTCGGCATGTCGGGATCTGCAGACATGACTTCGGCTTCTATATCCTTCTCTTCCTCGTCTCCCAGGGTAATCCGAAGCGGAGACTGCGTCCTTTCGGAAGAAGATGAGGATAAGGATGAGGATGAGGATGAGGATGAGGATGAGGATGAGGATGAGGATGAGGATGAGGATGATTCGGCCACAGCAGCAACCGTAACTCGGCTGGGTTCCCGGAGATACGGCAAGGGAACACCTTCGGGGATAGCAACCAAAGACGCCTCTGCCACCACCTCGGCAACGTAGTTCTTCTCCTTGATATAACCCTTGTAAGACGGGTTATATCGAAGTAGTACTTCGGCGGATCTCGGTTCGGCTTGGCCTTTAACGCCTTTGTACTGAAGAACTTTTTTCAGATCTTCTGGATGTGTGGCCTGCGAAGTCCGACCGCGATTGGCGTTTGAAGCTGCAAATGAGTAAAACAGACAGTCAGAAGCTATAGATCGGCAATACTGAAGAAATAAAAAACAAAGGAGAATGGGTGACTAACGGGGTTTCCCGAATCTGCGGGGAACAGGGAGCCTCTTGTGCTCGGGCTCGTCGGCAGAAAATTCCCAGTTTCCCGAGACGATGAGGAAGTCGTCGTCGTTCCCCCTATTCGAGTCAGGGAGGTTCGTCACTATCTTCTCTCGGCCCCTACGGGACTTCAGATACCATCTATCATCTTTTTTGTATACCATATCGTAGTTGTAATTTATATCCCAAAGGTCTAAGTTCGTTTGGCACAGTTCGTTCAAACGAACTATGCCCATGATTATGCGGTATGAGTTTATGGATATCTGCATAGGATTCAGCCGATACCACGACAGAACCCTACGCAGTAGAGGGTGGAGGGGGAACCTAACCCCACCCTCAATAATGGCCATAAGGGGGATGTGGATGGAGTTCTCATCCCGAATCTCAGGATGAGTCTCAGGCTTATTAATCTCTACATAAACGTCGTCTGGAATCTGATAATGTCTACGAAACTCTGCTATCCGCGCCGGAGAGGCGAAGTGTTTCCTAAAAATCCCCATACTCAGAGAATGAGTGAGGAGGAAGTAAGAATCAGAAATGAAGAAGGAAAAACGAAGACACAGGAGACAGACTTACAGAGTATGGGGGAAGAACAGTAGCAAGAAGAGAAATGAAGAAGACAAAGTTTGGGATTTATAGGGTTCTCTGGGGATAAATCCAAATCGTCACACGTTTTAAACCCCAACCGTCGGATCCATTACTCCTGGACCAATTAGCGAAGCGCGTCTGAAATGCTGAAGCGCCACGTCAAAACACGCGCAGAAAAGGCGCGTCGTTCTAAAAAAGAGGGGGCACGTCCGAGATGCTGAAGCACCAACGGTCACGTCGCATTTATGGTGGACAGAGCACGCCCCCAAAACGTGCCAGACACGGATGAGAATCCCCTATATCGATACAGAGGTCATCATGAATACGCTTTATAGCGTCGGCTACTCCGCCACGTCGGTTCGAAGTAACCGAAGCTAGGGGGCAAGGGGAACATAGCCGAACAGACTTGAGAAAAGTCTAAGAAGGAACATAGCCGAACAGACTTGAGAAAAGTCTAAGAAGGAACATAGCCGAACAGACTTGAGAGAAGTCTAAGAAGAAACATAGCCGAACAGACTTGAGAAAAGTCTAAGAAGATTCAACACTTGAGAAAAGTTTGCAATCATGCCGAACAGACTTGAGAAAAGTCTGAGAAGATTCAACACTTGAGAAAAGTTTGCAATCATGCCGAACAGACTTGAGAAAAGTCTAAGAAGGAACATAGCCGAACAGACTTGAGAGAAGTCTAAGAAGAAACATAGCCGAACAGACTTGAGAAAAGTCTAAGAAGATTCAACACTTGAGAAAAGTTTGCAATCATGCCGAACAGACTTGAGAAAAGTCTGAGAAGATTCAACACTTGAGAAAAGTTTGCAATCATGCCGAACAGACTTGAGAAAAGTAAAGGTTCAACACTTGAGAAAAGTTTGGACTCCAGAACATGCTTGAGAAAAGTATGTGTTTAAGCCTAACTACAGGTTAAACAGCCGACATGGCTTGAGAAAAGTCAGAGAAAGGTTCAACACTTGAGAAAAGTATGGACTCCAGAACATGCTTGAGAAAAGTATGTGTTTAAGCCTAACTACAGGTTAAAACAGCCGACATGGCTTGAGAAAAGTCAGAGAAAGGTTCAACACTTGAGAAAAGTTTGGACTCCAGAACATGCTTGAGAAAAGTATGTGTTTAAGCCTAACTACAGGTTAAACAGCCAACATGACTTGAGAAAAGTCAGAGCCGGTTCGACACTTGAGAAAAGTCAGAACACCCGAACACACTTGAGAAAAGTTAGAAAAGATTTACTACTTGAGAAAAGTATGAAGTCTGAACACAACAATTGCATTTGATTCATAAAATCGAGTTACATATGAGTTGCATAGAACTGAATTACAAAAAAGAAAGAAATAAGCAAAATCCTAAGGCGCAACATCGGCAGCCTGAACTACATCTACGTCTTCATCGGCAGCATGAGGTTGAGCATCGGGAGCGCTAGCATCTGCAATCTGGCCCGCCTCAACTTCACCAGCAGCAGCATGGCTTTCTTCTTCGGTCTCGGACGCCATGACCTCCAGTTGGGTAACAGAAGGAACCCTCTTGTACATAAAAGAGTCTGGCGGAACCAAGGCGGCTTCCAGGGCAGCCTTCCAGCATTTCTTGACGAGATCGGCTTGGAGCTCGGGCAACTGGTTCGCCAAGAAGTCGTCCGCAGCATCCATCATGCCCCTGGAGTAAGAAGCCTTCAGCTCGGCTGCATGCCGATTCCGGAGATCGGCTATCTGACCCTCCAGTTGGGAAGACCTCATCTTCTCTGTGTCGAGCTGGGACTGAACATCTCTAAGCTTGAGCTCGGCGTCCCTAGCCTTCTTCTGGTGAGAGACCACTCTCTCTTGAAGTCTGAAGCACAAGGCATTGGACTTCTTCAGCTCCGAATCGATGGTAGCGTACCGAGTCTCCAAGTCCTGGAAGCGGCTGAGACACAGCATAGATTTTTGCGTAGCCTGCAACAAGATCGGGAAGTCAGAAGGCAGATATAAAGTCGCAAGTAAAGGCAACAGATGAATAGCCAAAACGGAATACTTACATAAATTTCATGGGCCATCACGGAACGTATCAGAGTTGGAAGGTCGGTGCCTGCGTAAGGCTCGACATCTTTTGGTAACATCAGCGCACCCGACAGGGTTTGCGTGACATCAAGGTCGCTCGCCGAGTCGGCGACAGTGATGGGATCAATCCCATTTACCAGCAAGGAAGGGCGCCACGGGGTAGCCCCCTCAACAGCTTTTGCCTTCTCGGCCGTCTTGCTCTTCTTCGGCAAGTTCGTTGCAGCTGGAACTTCCTGAGGAGGGTCCCTTGGCTTCCGCTTCAGGATGAGCGGAACATCATCTGAAGCCTCATTAGACGCTGAGGTCGGTAACTGCCGTTTAGCGCTCGGGCCGGTTTCAGGCTTTTTCTTCTTCTGCTCCCGAATCATTTCACGAAGATTCGGAATATCGGGATCTCGTTCCATCGGATTGGGAATTTGGTCGATTTCCCGGTCGTCTTCCGAGTCCCAGTTGCTAGGCAACTCGAAAGAGCTGCGATCGGAGCCAAACAAGTTCGGAGAACTCCCGACGTCAGCTACTGTCACCGATTCCGGTCGCCGAGCTTCGGAAGGCGGAATGTAGTTCTGAAGATCGGCACCAGCGACGCCGGCGTCCGGTATGGACTTTTTGCTGTATCCCCGGTAGCTCCCAATGTATCCCAGAAGAACTTCGGGAGATCGGGCCCAGCTACTGCCGAAGGAGCCTGTATATCGGGCAACCTTCCTTAGCTCGTCGAGCTTTATCGCCTGCTTGTTTCGATACTTGTTGGCGTTAGAGGCTGCAAGAAAAGACGAGAAAAACAGTCAGTATCAAAATATGTTCAGCATCAGAAGGAAAAAGACATGGAATTGAAAGACAAGGTCGGGGTACTAACGGATGACTCCAAACCGGGTTGGGATATGGAACTTGGGTTTTTCAGGCTCGTCTCGGCCAATCTCCCAGTTGCCAGCAACGATGAGGAAATCATCGTCGTTACCTCGGCTGGAGTCCGTCAGATAAGTAACCATTCTCTCCTCGTTGGGTCTGTTCTTCAAGTAGTAGGAATTAGGGCTTTTCTTGACCATATCATAGCAAAATCGGATCTCCCGAAGTCCTATGTCGGTTTGGTTCAGTCTATTCAGTTCTACAATGCTATGGATGATCCTATATGTGTTGATGGAAATCTGCATCGGATGGAGCCGATACCAACAAAGCACTTCACGAAGAAGGCGATTGAGTGGAAACCGAACTCCGCCCTCGAGAACTGCCATCAGTGGGACGTGAAGGACGTCAGGATCGTTCCCATCGCGGGGGGTATTCGGCTTGTTAAGTTCAACGGCAACATCATCAGGGATGTTGTGCCGTCGCCGGAAATTTGCCATTCTTTCCGGTGTGTCAACTAAACTCCTAAAAATCCCCATTACAGAAAGCAGAAAGGGGTAAAAGGTCCAGAAAAAGAGGGAAAACCTAAGGTTCCGGTTGAGAAGAACTTACGACAGCGGGTGAATTCTCTCTCTGGTGTGAAGACAGTGGAAGATTGCAGAAGAAAAGTGAAAAAATGAGAACAATCGAGCATTTATAGGGAGGGAAGTCGAATAGATAAGACCCTAAACCTCCCCCAATGAAAATGCTCCACGTATGAGGCACGCGCAGGAGGAGCGTGGCTTCGAAAGCCGCGAAGCCTGCTGTACGCCTCATCAGACTTTAATGCGATACCAGAGGCTTACGCATGACGGTTCAGAAACCATCCGATTGAGAACGACAAAGGACGCCATGAGTGCAATACATAGCCTCGACTACTTCGCCAAGTCGGTTTAAAGCAGCCGAAGCTAGGGGGCAATTGACGGGGGTAAAATGTAATTGAGAAAGTACCTTTTACTCCCCAGGTTTATTTCAGAGTTCGGCCGAGACCGAACAGCATATCCAGAGGCACGTGCCGATCACGTGAGATAATGGCCGACATGAGAAGTGCCGACCATATCCAGATTTGGGGTAACAGAATCAAGTATGGAGGATGCCGACCTGAGAAAGGCGGACTCAAGACTTGCCGAACTGATAAAGGCGGTCAGGACTACGGGCAGCCCGAGAAAGCGACTGATAACCGTATTTCCAAAGAGGAAACAGAATCCCGAATAAAGTGGGATTCTGTTGGGGTCTTGTCGGATTCAGTTACAGGCGTAACATCCGTGCCCACCAGAGAACACCCTACCAGGGTTGGGCCCTAAGAGAATTAAGGCCCAACCGGAGGCCCAAAGAGAATTGGGGCCCAAGAAAGTCCAGATGGAGTTAGGGCACCAGGGAAATCTATAAATACACCCTCAGATGACGAATTTGAGGTACGCCTAAATACCGAAGAGATTTCATTCGCTGATAGAGAATATCAGCTTACAGTTTACTTTCTCCTGTGAGATTGTGCCTGACTTAATCATCGGAGTGTTCTCCTGCCACAGCGGCAGAGAACTCTTTGACAGATTATTCTTTTGCAGATCACAGGTACACATACTGAGAGAAGCACCATTTCGGCTGGATAGTGAATCTCTAGCTTTCCGTCCTGATTCTTTGAATCAACCCCCTTACATATAGGATATAAATGTAGACACATAGGTATGGTGAGCAATACCAGTTCATGCCCTCATTCATTTCACAGTCATACTTCATTAATGATCAACCATACTCTAAGAGATTTGATCTTCCAAAAAGTCAAAGAAAATCTGCTTCGGAGGATTCAAGCCAGATCTTCAACAATCTCCACCTTGGCGAGAAATCCTGAATCAACGCTGCCCCAAATGCGCCCTTAGGCGTTATGCACTCGAAAGATGTTGATCAAGTCCAAACAGTGTTGGAACTTGATCCCTGTAACCACCTTGGTAAGCATGTCTACCAAATTATCTGTAGTTTTGATTTTTTGAAGAAGAATATCTCCCTCGTCAACAATCTCCCTAACAAAATGGAATCGGACATCAATGTGCTTTGTGCGGGAATGATGAACTTGGTTCTTTGCCAACAAATGGCACTTTGACTATCACAAACACCTCAATGTGCTCTTGTATAATCCCCAAGTCGTCAATCAAACCATGTAGTCAAAGCCTCCTTGAAGGCCTCTGTTACTGTCATATACTCCGCCTCTGTAATAGACAATGCCACTATTGACTGTAAAGTTGACCTCCAACTGACCGGTCCTCCTGCAAGTGTAAACACATATCCTGTAGTTGACTGTCGCTTGTCCAAATCACCAGCATAATCTGAGTCCACATATCTAACCAAAAGCTGACCAATGTTCTGTTTTCTCTCGCACTTCAACCCAATATCCACAGTACCCTGAATGTACCATAGAATCTATTTCACGGCTTGCCAGTGCTCTTTTCCTTGGTTGTGCATATATTTGCTCACCATACTCAATGCATGTGAAATGTCTGTTCTTGTGCAAACCATAGCATACATCAAAGCTCCCACTGCATTGGCATAGGGAATTTGAGCCATCTGCTTCCGTTCGTCTTCTGTGCACAGAGACATTAAAGCGCTTATCTTGAAATGAGCGGTCAAGGGTGTACTGACAAGTTTGGCATCCTTGTTAATATCGAATTTCGGCAACATATGTTTCAAATACCAACTCTAAGTCAAACAGACAATGCCCTTCTTTCTGTCTCGCCTGATTTTCATGCCAAGAATCTTCTTAACTTCTCCGAGGTCCTTTATGTCAAACTCCTTGCTAAGCTAGGCTTTCAACCTATCGATCTCCATCTTGCTCTTACATGCGATGAGCATATCATCCACATATAAGAGCAAATAGATAAACGAACCATCTCAGAGTTTGTGAAAGCACACGCAATGATCAAATTGGCTCCTTGAGTATTCTTGCGCCATCATGAAGCGATCAAATCACTTGTACCACTGTCGTGGTGACTGCTTCAAACCATACAGCGACTTCTGTAGTTTGCAAGCCCAATTCTCTTTCCCAGCAACTTTGAAACCATCCGGCTGCGCCATTTATATCTCCTCAACGAGATCTCCATGAAGAAAGGCAGTCTTGACATTGAGTTCAGCCAACTCAAGATCAAACTGTGCAACCAAAGCTAGTAGAAGTCTGATAGACGGATGTTTGACGATAGGGGAGAAAACTTCGCTGTAGTTGATCCTCTCCATATGAGCATAGCCCTTGGCCACCAATCTAGCTTTGTATCTAACGTTGTCGAATCCTGTTCCTTCTTTCTTTGCATAGACCCACACTACAACAAAATTGGTGTATAACGACGAAACATTTTCGTCTCCAAAATTACGTTTTTCGTTGCCAAATCATTAGGCGACGAAAATTTCCGTCTCTAATTTTCGTCGCCTAAAGTTTCACGCAAAAGGTCATGGCGACGAAAAATACAATTTCGTCGCCTAATGTATTATATTGGCAACAAAATATTTCGTCGCCAAATATAGGTATTTAGCGAGGAATTTTTTCGTCGCTGATATTGGTATTCCGCGACGAATTATTTTGTCGCTAACTACCGTAATTCGCGAGGAATTTATTTTCGTCGTTAATAACTATATTTTGAGACGAATTTTTTCGTCGTTAAATTAATTTCTATTTCAAAACAAATTACCCGGAAATCTCATATCTTCTCCTTCCTAGGATTCGAACCTTAGACCTCCACCCCACCAACACTTTCTGTACACCCTCTCTAACCACTACACCAAACACAATTTTCGTAAATTAATTACAATATTTAATACTTAACATATGTTTAACATTATTTTTTTAATATATGTTAAACATTATAATCTCTCTCTCTTTGACTTAATTTTAAATAGATATTAAACATAATAATATTATATATTTTTATCTCTCTCTCCACTCTCTCTCTCTCCTTCCTTTGTCCCTCTATTTCTGTCCTATCTCTCTCTCCCCTTTCTTTCTCTCTCTCTTTTTCTCTATTTTAGGACATTAAAATTAAAATTATTACACCTCATCTCTCTCTCTCTCTCTCTCTCTCTCTCCCCCTCTCTCCCTCTCATCTCTCATCTCTCCTCTCTCCTTCTCATCTCTCTCATCTCTCCTCTCTCTCTCTCCCTTTCTTTCCTCTCTCATCTCTCATCTCTCATCTCTCCTCTCTCATCTCCTCTCTCCTTTCTTCTCTCCCCTCTCTCTATCTCTCTCCCCTCTCTCAAAATATTAAATTTAAAATTATTACACTATCTCTCATCTTTATTTCTACACTCTCTTCCTCTTCTTTTTCTTTGTATTTCTCTTTTAGTCTCACTATATCTTTCTTTCTAGCCCAAAATTCAAAACCTATCTCTTATCTATTTTTTTCTTCTCTCTCTCTAAATCCAAAATGAAAAATGTTAAACCTATCTCTCTACTCTCTCTCCCTCCTCTTAGTAGTTGTACCAATTGAATATGGGCATATCTGCGTGTGTGTGTATATATATATATATACACATACATATGTCTATAATACATATATATATATATGTATATGTATATTTGTATTCCTTATACATACATGTCTACAATACATATAATATATATATGTGTGTGTGTATATATATACATATGTCTATAATACATATATATATGTAAATGTATATTTGTATTCCTTATACATACATGTCTACAATACATATAATATATATGTGTGTGTGTGTGTGTGTGTATATATATATATATATGTATCCCTTATACATATATATATAAATATATATGTAAATGAATATATCTTTTCGTTAGCGACGAAATTATATTTTTCGTCTCAAAATATGTCATTTGGCGACGAAATATTATTTTTCTCGCCAAATTTATATATGGCGATAAATTATATTTTTCGTCTCCAAATAGGTATTTTGGGCGAGGAAATATTTTTTTCGTCTCCAAATATGTAATTTGGCGACGAAATATTATTTTTCTCACCAAAACTACCTATATTGAACACGAAAAATATAGTTCGTCGCCAATATATACATTTGGCGACGAAAAAAATATTTCGTCGCCAAATGACATATTTAAAGACGAAAAATAAAATTTCGTCGTTAACGAAGTATCTTTGGCGAGGAAAATAAATTCCTCGCAAATATCTTCAAAAAAACGACAAAATATTTTTTTCGTCGCCATATATACCCATTTGGTGACGAAATTAAATTTCGTCTTTCGATTTCGTCGCCATAAATGGTTTTTGTTGTAGTGCCACTTGCAACCAATAGCTTTCTTTCCATTTGGAAGTTGTACCAATTCCCAAGTCTGATTCTTGGAAAGTGATCCCATCTTTTCTTCCATAGCCTTCTTCCATTTGATGCTTCCTGAACTTTGAACTGCTTCTCTATGAGTGCATGGAACATCATCATCTGTCACTTAAAGTGCATATGCCACCAGATCAGCATATCGGGCTAGTTTTCGAATATCCCTCTTCGGTCTGCTGATTGCAATGGACTCAGGTGGCTATGGAATTACTTGAGCTGGGGCCTTCTCCTCTAAGCTTGTGTCCTGATCACCAGTCTCATCATTAGACTGGTTGAGTTTTTGACCAATCCTGGCTGGAACTAGGGAAGTCTCAACCTCTGCCTATTCTAACTGTTCCTCATGATGTGAAGCTTTGGTTCCTCATTCTCCTTAGGACACGTATTCTGCTTCAGCATAGGAGATTCATCGAATGTAACATCCATGCTAATAACAATCTTCTTTGACTCGGGACACTAGAGCCTGCATCCCTTTACACCAGAAGTAAAGCCCAAGAAAATAGTTTTCTTGGCTCTAGAATCCAATTTTGACTCGGTCAGATGATAATACGCAGGGCATCCAAAGACATGTAACCTATCGTAATCTGAAATAGATTTTACATACCATACCTCCAAAGGAGTCTTTCCACCAATTGCTGCTGAAGGTAATCTATTGACGAGATGACTGGCATATTTCACCGCCTCTAAAGTCCGGCATTGGACAACATACACCGAACTTTCTCCACTAAAGCCCGATTCATGCGTTCAGCTACTCCATTTTACTGCGGCGTCCCCACAACTGTGAAGTGTCTGATTATCCCTTCATCCTTGCATAATTGTAGAAATGGGTCTGACTTGTATTTACCACCATTATCTGATCTTAGCATCTTGATCTTTCTTCTAGTCTGTGTCTCAATTAATTTCTTCCATTGAAGGAAGATATCCAGAACTTCATCCTTGTGGCGCATAGTATACACCCATACCCGTCTAGAGAAGTCATCAATAAAAGTCACGAACCAACGTTTGCCTCCCAAGGTTGCATTCTTGGTAGGCCCCCGAACATCTATGTGAATATAATCTAGAATCCCACTGGTGTTGTGAACTCCGATGCCAAACTTGACTCGAGTTTGCTTGCCCAGTACACAATGCACGCAGAAACCAACTTTCCAGTCTTGGCCCCTTTCAATAGGAAAAAAAAAAAAATTAAGGACGTGGGACGAAGAATGGTATGAGTTCAATTTTTAGGTCACCTCCCCTACTTTCTTTAGATCAATCCTTATCACTAGATTGTGAAACTTTACAAAATGAGCCTCTGCTTACACATTACTTTCAACATATTTTTCCAAACACCTTATCTAATAGTGTGGTTTTACTTTTCCATGATCAGAACTTTTCATTGTAGAAGTTCCAACATGTACATTATTCGTGCAAAAGATAAGGTTGATCGGATTGATAAGTACGTAACTCAAATTAATAGGTGAGTGATGAAAACTACAACAATTCATTTTTTACATGAGAAACATATATTTGTAGATAGTTAATAATGTCTGATCGATTTTTTTGTTCTTTTTGCATAAGATGGTTACGTGTTAAGATTTACAAAATAAAAGATTAAGACTGTCAAGATAATTAGTCATTGAACTCGACTATTAAATAGCGCATTTAAAAAAATATGTTTGACAGATGTGTAAATGAAATTATCCATTCCAAGCAAGTCGATTGCTTTTTAAATCCAAAGTCGGTCAATGAAAAGATAGTGAGTAGAAGCCTATACCGTAAAGACCGAGGAGATGAGAAAAGACTTTCCACTAACGCGTGGTTGTCTAGTTGACAGCTATCTACTTGTCAAATTAAGAATAATATCATGTAATTGCGAATAATACTGACATGGCCATGTGAATACGTTAAGAAATTGTAGGCTTTTTAAAATAAGTTATGAAATTCTCATAAGGAGAAATGAGACCCATTATGATCTAAATTTCATAACATTATCCATTTATATGATAGATTTTAATGTGAAAAATAACCGATATATATATATATATAATTTAGATTCTATTTTTACTTTCCGTTTATTTCTATTTTGAATCTCATTTTAATTTCTTAAATTGTTTCCTTAATTTTTTCAAAGGTAGAACATCTCCCGATTCCCTAACCTTGGGGGCACAATTAACAGAAAATAAATATATAAACCCAAATTTAAATTTGTTTGCATCAAAATTAACTAAAAATAGGCCAAGGTCGTCTTATTAATTAGTTGTTTCCACCCAAAAAAAACATAAAAATCCTAGCCCAAGGGATACGGAAAGTTGAGGGTTTGGTGATTCAATTTTCGACCGCATAAAAAATTGTACGAGTACAGTTTCTGGGCCCACTCTCCTACTTTCTTTATATCAGTCCTTACCACTAGATTGCGAAATTTATCCAAACAATTCAATTGCTTTTAAATCTAAAGTCGGTCAATGAAAAAACCGTAAAGACTGGGGAGATGAGGAAAGACTTTTTGTCAACTCTTGGTTGTCTAGTTGGTAGAGATATTGTATCTACTTGTCAAATTTTGAAAATATCTTATAATATTTGAGTCCTTTATTGAGTCCAAAGTGATACAGTAACTACGTAACTCAAATTAATTGGTTCAGATCGTCAACAAAAATTATTGAACTCACACTACTAAATAACGTGTTTAAAGTATGTGTTTGAGATATGTGTAAATGGTATTGTCCATTCCAAACAAGTTGATTGCTTTTAAATTCGAAGCCAGTCGATGAAAAGACAGCGACTAGAAGCCAATTAAAATACCTTATAGACTGGGGAGATGAGGAAAGACTTCCCACTGCCGCGTGGTTGTCTAGTTGATAGCAATAGTGTGTCTACTTGTCAAACAGAAATTAATAATATCTTTAATTGAGTCATTTATTGAGTTTCGACATGGCCACATGACTGTAGGTTAAGTAATTGCAGACTTTTCTACACGAGCCGTAGAAATCTCGTAAGGAGAAATGGGACCCATCATGATCTAAATCTAATAATATGAACCGTTTATATTGGATATTTTACTGTGAAAACAATTGGTGCCTAGTAATTCGAGGATATTAGTTACGACTGATCCATTTCTTATGTTCATATATTTTGATTCTCAATCTCAATTCATTTCTTAACTTCGTTAACTTAAATTGCTTCTTTATTTTTATTTTTTTTCATGTGTTCTTAAAGTCTAATTAGCTATTTCATGTTGGCTTCTCTATTTAGTTTTTTCGCAACTCATTTTAGAATGTAGAAGCAATTGTGTGGTATGCATAATACATCTCTTCATCCATTATATTGACATGTCTTTTATGCTGCTGGTAATCATCTACTCTTGTTGCCTTATAGTCCCCCATATGGTGTATATCTAGTTTTGCTTTGTTGGTCATTTATATGCTGCTGTTATAAGTAGAAGGCAACAATAAAAGAGGAAGTAAAAATTTACAACTATGGGAGTGGAACGAAAAATGTCCAGGGAAATTAAAATGCTCGATTATTAAGTAAAAAATCAATTGTAAACGCAGGTTTGGAACTCAATTAGGTTGGCTTTCGAGAACTCTACAATCAAATGCCACGAGACATCCGAATAGGAGTTGGCAAGAAATCAACCCCAAATAAGAAGTGGTCATGGACAAATTCTAATTGTTCATAAGTGTTAATTTGTGAAAATCTAAATAGTTTTTGTTTAAATTTTCTACAAGTACTATTAGTTTTTGCCGTATCCCAAAAATGAAATAGTATACTATATTGGAGAAAATGAATATATAGACACAAACTTATAATTTTTTTGCATTAAAATTACGTATTCCATATGGGCCAAGGTCTTAGCAGTCAGTTAAAAAAAACATAAAAATCATAGCCCGAGGGACTATATCGAGTTATAAAGAGAAAAATTGACTAACGAACGTTTCGAATGAAACGTAGGCCGATGGGAAGTGGAATTGAACAATGCTAAGGCTTATTTGAAAATTCAAGTGGGGTATGACAAGATATAGTTAATAGGAAGTCACATATATGAGTGTGACTCCATTATTTCTATGAGAATTATAAAGCTTATTTCTCTAAAGCACTCATGAAACAAGAAATTGCACAGTGTTAAAATGCGCATCATGAGAGCCAATTGTGTCGGGAAAAATCCAATCTAACAATTATTGTTTTAATTATTTATATCAACAACAAAGCATTCGAGATATCGCGTCTACTGATTAACCGAACGTAGCAAAACTACCTATACATCATACAAATGACTATAAGGCAACAAGAGTGGGTAGTTACACAATTCCATTAGGATATTGATAAACACAATTTTGTACCCTGGACTCTTCAAAACTTCAAACAGGTAGCACCACTTTTATTCACACAATCACAAATACTATGCATCATTATAAGGCGGCAACTAATGATAGATGATTCCATGATAGACATATATAACTGTCCTAAACACAACTAACAAGCAACACCAATTTGTTTCAATCAGATTCAGAAATGACTTCTAATATGCTACTAAAAGGCCTTTCGCCCATGCTTCCTCTAGTAGTCGATGCATTTGTGGTGGAAAAGGGGTTCGGGGGCACGACCAAAGTCTCTCCATCTCCTTCGAGCATTTGAAGCACAACATTCATTGACGGTCGGTCTGCCGGGTACCATTGAATGCACCTAAGTCCCACGATTGTTAGTTTCTTCACAATCTTAGCGTCTTCGTCTCTGTCAATTTCGTTTGTATTTTCTTCTTCCCGACTTAACCGTTTATAAATCCATTCAGGAAAGTATACTTCATCGCTATTTCCTTCCGAATTAAGATCAGTATTGTTCTTCTTCCCACCAACCATTTCAATCAACAACATTCCGAAACTATATACATCTGACTTGTGTGACACTTTCCCGAAGTTCCTGGAGAACACCTCAGGTGCAATATATCCCACTGTCCCCCTGGCAGCTGTCATGGAAACAACACTTTGTTCTTTTGAGCATAACTTGGCTAGGCCAAAATCAGAGATCTTTGGATTGAAATTTTTGTCCAACAAGATGTTATGAGGCTTAATATCAAAATGCAGGATTCTGTGATCACACCCTTGGTGAAGATATTCAATTCCTTTGGCTATGCCAAGAGCAATATCAAGTAGCTTCTCCCAACCAAGGGATTGTTTTTTCTGATCAGACGATAGGAATTGCTGTAGCGAATCATTGGGCATGTACTCGTAAACAAGAGCTTTTTTATACCCATCAGCACAATATCCGACCAAGCGAACCACGTTGACATGGTGGATTGTACCTATGGTTCCCACTTCGTTGGTGAAGTCGTCGCCATTTCCTGAGAAGTTGTTAAGAATCTTGGCTGCAACATAAACATCATTGGAAAGCTTTCCCTTGTAAACTGTTCCATAACCTCCTTGGCCGAGTTTGTACTTAAAGTTATCTGTGATTCTCTTAATCTCAGCATAGGTGTATCTTGTAGGCTTGAAAGCCCTGTAATCCTCTAAAAATCTTTCAATCTTTACTTGATCCTCTTTCTTTGATATGTTTGATATGTAGCAACATATTGCAACGACCACCGCGAGAAGAATAAAGGGACCAAAGATTGCCCCTACAAATTTAAAACTATTAAATCAGGAAGACAGTTTCCATCCCCAGAATAATGTCCGAATGACGGATAGGACGGATGAATTGGAATATATTCAAACAATAACTTCCTTCTTATTTAGGTTTCTTCTATATACACATGATTTTGATTCGCTTTGAATCCATAGCGCCAAATTCTGAACTATTGCAAGTGAAGTTAGTAAAATCATTTATCGCTTTGGTTTTTTTAACTTGAAATTTGGAAGAACTAATTAGTCAATAAGACATTTTCAGCTCAGCCTCTCTTGTTTCAGAACTATTTGAATTCTTTGAAACAAAAAAAAAAAAAAAAATTATTCGGTGTTTTAGGGAGCTTCTCACACTAACATGTGGTGGAAAAGACATAGTTATCCACAGTAATGTTGGTGGAAAAAGCATTGCCGGTCCACACAATAATGTAATGTAACAACTTTTGGAACATTCACGAGCACTGAATAATGTGTATGACAACTTTTTCAATTGGTTGGATTACCTTTGAAGAGAATTTTGGGTCCGACAATTATACACTAATTGAGATGAATCCATGAATCAAATATATAGTGCCTAAAACTCCCTAATTTCGACTGCGTGTCAAATTTTCCCGGGAGGGAAGGGGGTGGAATTAGAAGTAATTTAAAGTTTTCATAAATATGAACAAGTCTACATACCCTGTAATGTGTTATGTGTGTGATACTACTAGTGCTAGTGAGTTATGGTGAAAAATAAAAATGACGAAGAAAACATTCGGCAATAAAAAGGCCCTTTTAACCGTCTCTCAATATATCTCTAAGAAGTATTTGAAACATATAATTCTGCTAAGTTGTTTTACAAAGAATCAACCAAAAGGGCATAAGGCCACGATTTTATACACAAAGCAGAACTATATGGTTGCAAGAGTTTAAAATAGGGTAAATTACAAAGCAGAACTATATGGCATTGCATTTTTCACAAACCTCAAGAGAGGTCAGTGAAAATCACCCTTAAAAATATTACTTTCGTTTGAGTATTTTTGAAATTTTTGAAAGTAATGTTTGCGAATTTTGTTTGAGAAACAATTTCAGAAATATTATTTGGTTTGTTTCTCAATCATTGACAATTATTAGATAATCAAGTTTGCCAATGATTAATGCATTAAAGAGTCACATTTGATCCTATTTTGGTAGTGGGTGACACTATTTATTTGATCTCTTTTGATCATATTCTTTAAATTTTATTTTTCCAAAAAATCTAAAAATTCAATGTTGACTTAAAAAAATATTTCGAGATTAACTGCGAACTCAAAATTCTAAAATGAATTTTTTTGTTAACAAAATATGTGCACAAAACTCAAAAAAAAGAAAAAAATAGTGCCTTAAAAATGCCAAAAATAATTTAACTCTGAGTTTTTTTTTCTGAAACATTTACACCAAACAATGTTTGAGAGTATTTTTTTTCAAAAATTAGTTCAGAAATATCCAAACGAACAAACCCTTAATGTTTTACCTAAATTTTTGTCAAAGAATAATAAAGTTGAAATAGCTCGCCTGTTTTTTTTTTTTTAATTTTCAACCTTTGTGATAAATAAATGGAATCATATGCAATATAACGTTATCACCTAAATATTACTGATTTATAGATAAAATGATTAATTTTTAACTTCAAATTTATGGATAAAATAACTAATTTTTATAATTTTTTTATGTTGCGGATAAAAAATAAACAAGGAGGCGCCAGCCAGATGGAACAAGATCCAACATCTAAAGAGTGTAAAAGTCCATCTCGTTAGGTGCAGAATCAATGCATTAACTTTCCACGGCATGTAATAGACAATTCCTTTTTATTAAAAGAACTTGTTAAATTTTGGGCTCTATTTTCAGGTCTAAATTTGGGAGCACGACGTGTTTGCTTCCTGTGCTTACCATTGGGCCGGCCCTTCATGCATCAAAAATGTTAAATGAAAGAAAAGTTGAAATTAAGTAAAGAGGAGTAAAAAGTAGGCAGTAGTACCTGTAATTATTTTGGTCCATGAAATTGAAGCAGCATGTGGAGGAGGAGGAGGAGGAGGAGGAGGATTAGGCGTAGTATTAATACTTGGCTCGTCAAAGCATTCCGTACTGCTTGGATCATTAATATTGCTGCTTGCGTTCTTCAATCTACAGTACTTGTATTGGGATTCGCAATTTGTACAATTGGGTGTGTCCCAACTCAACGACAACCGATCCTCAATATACCAATCAGATTGAACATCAAGTCTCGGGAATATTGACGGAACATTAAACATCTTTGTACATGACAAAATGGGCCCCTCGAGTAAAGAATCAGAATAAGCAACGTATACGTATTCTCCTGGGGTGCTAAGCCAACTGATCGGATAACCTAAAATGGAGGAGGAGGAGGAGGGGCAACTGATTAAGCTGATATTTGCAGGTGCAAATGGTTGATTGTCATCTGGAAGGCGTGGCAGAAAGCAACTTAGGTAATAATCACTGCCAGTCCCAGTGGAGCTACATGGGAATTGGTTATAACTGTGGTAGTTTCTTGGTATGTATCTCAATCAGAAGGTGGGAGAGACGTCAACAGTTGATAAGTTGAGGTAGTTTCGATTAGGCCGAAGGCGAGTAGCAGTATTTGGAACAAAATCACGATCCTTGAATAGGATCACTACCTGTGAATCGTAATCGATGTCATAGACAAGTAGCTTGACAGAAAGCAAGCGGAGCTCGAGAATAAGATTTTGGTCGGAGGGAGTGCAGGATAGTGCGAATTCAGGACCATAGCCACAGTGATCCGGTTGATGGCCCTTTAGCCAGAACGGGAATCGGACCTCTGGACTCATACGCATGTATTTGTCAGGACTACCAAAGACGTAGTATTCTGCGCATCTTTTCGGCATGCACTCATCATGCTTCTGCTCTACTTGTGGATCACCTCCCACTCCCAGTGAAGCTACTACTTCTGCGAGTACGAGTTGTTGAAACAACAAGAGAAAGAAGAGGCCCATGCCCATTTTCCTTTTCTTCAAAATTCTTGGTGGTCACTATTGTGAGACTCTCTTAGAGTTAAGCGGTCATATATCAACGGAGGCACAATTTAGCCATTTTGTAGTTCTGTATCCATCTCTCTCTCTCTCTCTCTCTCTCTCTCTGTGGTGAGACTCTATTAGAGTTAAGCGGATTCAGCGGAATATACTTTAGCCACTTGTAATTTTGTATCTGTATATATATCGAAATTTCTCTCTCTCTCTCTCTCTCTCTCTCTCTCTCTCTCTGTGGTGAGACTCATTTCTACATATGATATTGTTATCTAGGCTATTAAAAATCTGTAAAATATACGTAAGATAGAAAACAGAAAATGACAGAAATTTACTTGGTGTTCGGAGCGAATTGAAGTGATCAAGCGATTTGTTGAAGCGATACGGCAGAACACGAAAACTTACTGATCGAGGTTTGTGTTTGACACAATCTCCTTAAGACAAAATACACCCTCGCTACGGTGCTACGAGATGAATTGGTGTCTGTCTCCCAGGATGCAACGATCAACACTAATGGTAGCAGCACTGCAAACCACTAGTCTGTCGAACCAGAATGTGCACTGAACTCTCTCTCAAAGAACAGAAATAAAGTGCGGGCACGATTGATGCAGACCGGGTTGCGTCAACGTGGTTGGACCGGTTGCGTCCACGTAGGCCTAAAAAGGCCTAAGAATCGACGTTGTCAGAATGGGATGAATTTCGCACGGTCCATTGGAATCGGCCCAAGGATCAGTAGTCATCTTGCTATGCAAGATGATGCACGATGGATTTCGGGCGTTCGTCGCTGTTTAGGCTCCGAAAAGGCCAATTTTGCTGTTTATAGTAATATTTAGATCGCTAATAACTTTGTTAGGAAACTCTGTTTTATTCGCCGTTTGTTTTGGCAACCTTATATTTCTTTCTAGTTTCTGATTTACTAGTCAAATCAGAACTTTCCTTTTTTGGTAATTTTTGTATTTATTCCGATTTAGGGTTGATTAGCGACCTTAAAAGGTTTCCTAAGTTAATTAGGGTTTCTTTCACCTTATTTAGTATGCTTGTAAGCCCTACGGTAGAGGTTGGTTGTTATTGAATTAAAGAAAACGAGTTTTACTCATACTTTGATCGTTTAAAGAGGGAGTACCTCTGGGTCGATCTTTTTGTTCATGTTTCTCTTGCACGATCGATTTCATTTCCATAGGCTGCACTACATCAAAGATGCTATGAATGCAAGGTATGTAGTCTGCAAATTAAGTGTCTAATTCGGACTGAATTGGCCTTTATTTATAGGCTGCAAAAGGGTGCAACTCTGGCTAAGAGTTGCACTGGTTCGGCCTAATAAGTGCACCGATTCGGTTGGTTAAATCGATTCGGTTAAGTGGTATTGGGTCGGCCCAAAGGACGCATCCGTTGGGCATAACGGTCAGGAACCGCCAAACGGTCAAATGCCATTGGGCCACGCGGGTTTGAAACGGACCAACGGGTTAACCGGATCTAATTAAATAAAATTCTTATTTAATTAATTAAATAATTAATTTAATTAAATAAATTCCCAACAAAAAGAATATTATCTAAATGACCCGAACCTAGCCCGGCTCAGCTCGGCACGGCACGGCACGACCGGTCGGACGGACAGCGGCGCGCGCGCGCGCGTGTTTGGTAGTTTGGGCCAAAGCCCATGCTACCTAAGTCCTTCCCCATCCACAAAAGTGGGGTGCCCTTGGGACCCAAACCCTTAAGCAATTTTAAACTATATATACCACATGAATGTTCCACATTTTTCCTATGTTGGACTAACACCATTTTTACCCAAAATTACCAATCTTTGGAGCCTACTTTAGATTCAATTTTTAATTCACATATAAATGGTTTTGTCCAACCAAATATACAATCTTAAGCTCCATGTGTATGTAAACACATTGCCACTTAGATTCACACATAAAGATATGTGGAATTCACTTTTATTTTAGCTTAAACTTAGCTAAAAATATGTTTTGCCAAACCATTTTCCCAACAGTCCCGCACATGAATGAAATTGAAAGATACGAAATGCAACAATATGCAAATTCTGAGAGAGTACAATTAAAGAGAAATTCTGCAAAGAATAGGTAGCTGTTGACCTTGAACCTTCCCTTGTGAAAGACTATCGGGTTTACTGGCTAATCAGTGGACGCGATGCCTTGAACTGTTCAGCCGTTGATGTAAACCAAGACAATAGAACTCACACATAATATCTCTGACACAAACTGGTTCTCACGGTTGTGTTCATTTTGGCCCTGAACAAGACCTGGTCGTTCATAAGTGCTCTAGAGAATTTAGCCTTGTCAATTCTCATAGAACCGACCCCAGTTCACACTCATATAGGTAATTCTTATTAGGAATATCCTGCTATACTCCACTTGTTTTGTCAAGATATAAGAATCATTAAAAGCAATAGCTTAACCTTACTCACGATGCAGCGTCACTATACTTTTTTTCATCATAGGAATAGGTGAGGAGGGATTCTCCTTAGTGACTCTGGTGAGTGCACACATAACTTGGTTGTCCCTTTGAACCTAGATCTTGGGATCTCCAGTCAAGTAGGTTGGGTGTCCATTATTGTGACTCCAAAGTAGTAGGCTTAAGTCCCATTCCCCCCGATGAATTATACACTTGCTCTCTGGACAATCCTTTAGTTAGTGGATCCGCAATATTGTCCTTTGATTTCACATATTCGATGGAAATAACCCCACTTGAGAGCAGTTGTTTAACAGTATTGTGCCTCCGACGAATGTGTCTAGACTTACCGTTATACATATTACTCTGTGCCCTGCCAATTGCTGATTGGCTATCACAATAGATACATATTGCTGGCACAGGTTTCGGCCAAATTGGAATATCTTCTAAAAATTGACGAAGCCATTCATCTTCTTCCCCTGCTTTATCCAAAGCGATAAACTCTGATTCCATTGTCGACCTAGCTATACAAGTTTGCTTCGTAGATTTCCAAGATACGGCTGCACCACCAAGGGTGAAGACATAACCACTAGTAGATTTAGAATCCTTAGAATCCGATATCCAGTTGGCATCACAATATCCTTCTAACACAGCAGGATATCTAGTATAGTGTAGACTATAGTTTACGGAGTATCTTAGATATCTAAGAACCCTAACGATAGCCTTCCAATGATCTTTGCCAGGATTATGGGTGTATCTACTTAGTTTACTCACAGCGTACGCAATATCTGGACGTGTGCAGTTCATTAAGTACATCAGACTGCCAATAATTTGAGAGTACTCTAACTGAGATACACTGTCACCCTTATTCTTGGGTAGGTGTAGACTTGGATCTACAGGTGTCCTTGCAGGACGTTCATCGTACTTGCCGAATTTACCCAGTATTTTCTCAATATAATGAGATTGTGACAAAGTATATCCGTCAAATGTTTTAGAAATTTTCATTCCTAATATAACATCTGCGACACCCATATCTTTCATGTCAAACTGTTTGTTCAACATTCGCTTGGTAGATTTAATCATTTCATTATCACTACCAATGATGAGCATATCATCAATATAAAGACAAACTATGACATAACCTTTGCTCGTGTGCATTATGTACACACATTTGTCACACTCGTTTATCTTGAATCCATTTGACATCATTGCATTGTCAAATTTCTCATGCCATTGCTTCGGTGCTTGTTTTAGACCATAGAGAGATTTGACAAGCTTACAAACTTTAGTTTCTTTTCCTGGAACCACAAACCCTTCAGGCTGTTCCATATATATCTCTTCATCCAGATCACCATTCAAGAATGCAGTCTTGACATCCATCTGATGGATTTCAAGATTATACAATGCTGCAATGGCAATAAGCATTCGTATAGACGTGATCCTTGTTACAGGTGAGTATGTGTCAAAGTAATCAAGCCCTTCTTTCTGCCTGTAACCCTTGACTACAAGTCTGGCCTTATACTTATCAATTGAACCATCTGCTTTCAACTTCCTTTTGAATTTATCCATTTGTATCCAAGAGGTTTACTCCCTGGTGGAAGATCCACTAGTTTCCATGTATGATTTTGCAGAATGGATTCAACCTCACTGTTAACAGCCTCTTTCCATAGAGGTGCTTCAGGACTGGACATTGCTTCCTTAAAAGTCTAAGGTTCATTTTCTAATAAATATGTTAGAAAATCTGGTCCAAATGATTTTGAAATTCTAGCCCTTTTACTACGTCTAGGTTCTTCATCATTTTCAACCTCAACATCTTGATGACTATTTAACGTAGCATCAATAGTCCTTTTGGATGAAGTAGCCTCGTGTCGAAGCCTTTTAGGAAATACATCTTCAAAGAAATATGCATTCCTAGATTCAATGATAGTATTTTCATCCATTCCTATGAATATGCAATCAACAGTTTTTGGTCCTATCTTCACTTGTTTAGGTACTGGAACTGCTACTTTTGCTAGACACCCCCACACTTTCAAGAATTTATAGGTAGGTGCTCGGCCTTTCCATAATTCATATGGTGTCTTATTGATTTTCTTCCGAGGTATCTTATTAAGAATGTAGTTTGCGGAAAGCACTGCTTCCCCCCACATGTTCTGAGATAATCCAGAACTAATCAACATAGCACTAAACATTTCTTTCGATGTTCTATTTTTGCGTTCAGCAATACCATTCTGTTGAGGAGAATAAGGAGCAGTGGTTTGATGTATAATGTCATGTCCTTTACAGAATTCACCAAAAGGTGCATCATACTCGCCACCTCTATCGCTTCTTATGACCGGACCGGCAAAGTGTGTGTCGTTAGAGGTGCCGGCCTAGGGTCAGTGGTTTAATTTCATAAAACAGAACTTATCCTCAAAATATGTAAAATGAGTATAATGGATAGTCCGGAGTATCGATCCACAGGGAAACGAACGTTGGATTTAAAGAATGCGCAAATTGGTGTTTTTGACGTTTCGGACGTCAACCTCAAATTTGTTTGGTGTGGTTAACAATGTTATTAACTAAGTGGAGGATTAAAACTAGATTAAGGAGTGGGGTTAAGTTTTAAGGTTTGGTCTATTCCAATTCTTCCGTCGGTCTATCTCTTCTCCTTATAACTCAATCTATCCCCCGTGTCGGGTTTTAGATCGGAAAATACTTCAATGAAAATCAGGATTTTAATTCACAAAATGGTTTAATGGATTCTTTCAAGTTCAAGGAAATAGGATTAAAAGATGAAGGACATCGATTCAAGTATTAGATATACCAACTCTAAGGATAGCTATAACTAAGCAAGAACTTAACACTTCATTTTTGTTTCAATAAAAAGAACTTAGAAAGATCTATCAATGGCATTAATACATATGGAGAAGAAATAGACCAACATGGTTTTGAACTAAACCTCACCTTTAGACTTAACCCTCACTAATTTAGCTACTCATATTAACTATAAACATGATATACTCAAAGGAAAACATGATAAAACCAACTTATCTAAGTCTAATAAGAAAGATTTAATCTAAACTATACTAGAAAACACTAAGAACAATCAGATTTTAAGGTAAGAAAATACTAAAATGGAACTATATGAGTGAAACTAATCCAAAACTTAAATGATTCCAAGAGAGTACAAGGATCTTCAAGCATAAACAATAAAGATTAACAAAACTTACTTTAAAACTTCAAGAACAATGAAGAACAACTAGAAAAGGCTAAAAGGGAGGCAAGATAAGCTCTCAAGAAGGAATAACAATCTGATGTATTCTCTAAGTTATGTGTTTGCTAATGAGACCCCTTTGCCAAAAGTAAAAACCTAATAGAAAATATCCTAACAACCTAGGCTAGTTACAAAACTATCCTCCAAAAAGGCATAAAAGAAGCTTCTATTCCTTTCCCCAGGCTGAAATCCCTTTTGTCCATGATTTGGCACACATTTTAAGGGAAAGTGGACCCCCCAAAAGTCAGCCATCCCAAGGCAAAAGTTTGTTTTTGTCGAACTTGATACACCGGTGTCAAGGTATTGAGGCACCGGTGCCTCTGGTGATCTGTATCTGGTATTCTGTGAAAGGGGTGACACCGGTGTAAAGAAATTGAGGCACCGGTGTCACTATGGCTCTGTATCTTGATCTTATTTGCATTTGGCAGAGACACCGGTGTAAAGGATTTGAAGGCACCGGTGTCTTGGACACTCTGTATCATCCTCCTTCCATTGGCCTTGCATAGATACACCGGTGTATAGAACTCAGAAGCACCAGTGTCTTGGACACTCTGCATCTTGGCCTTCACTTGGAATAAGGGGGAGACACCGGTGTCACTGGAATTGAGCACCGGTGTCATTTGGTCTGCATTCTGGCTTCATCAGTGGAATAAAGGGAAGACACCGGTGTCAAGGTATTGAGGCACCGGTGTCACTGAGCCTCTGGACATTGCTTCTCCCAACCAAGTTCGGTTTCGACCATTCGGACCTCGTTTGACTTTTGGAGAGTTGATTTAGGCACATCAGGGTCCTCTTTTCTCTGTTTGACCTGCACGGGACATGAGATACCTTTTCGTGCAATTATCGAGTATAAACATGGAATAATACGTGCACGCAAGTTAAACTAGACGTGTTGAGCCGTAAAATACACAATAACATGCGCTCATCATCTTACTACCTTGATCGTTTTGCTAAGTTGATTTTCAACTTCATTCTTATAGACTTTGAACATTTCCAAAGCTTCATCCTTGCTTCTTAGCAAGTAAACATGACAGTATCGAGTACTATCATCGATAAAAGTAATAAAATACTTTTTACCGCCTCTTGTTTGGATTGACTTGAAGTCACAAATATCAGTATGCACTAAGTCTAGAGGTTCAGTATTTCTATGTATAGACTGGAAAGAAGTTCTGGTTAATTTCGCTTCAACACAAATTTCACATTTATGATTTGGATCAATGTTAAACTTTGGCAAACATTCCAAACTTATTAGTTTCCTTAAAGTTTCAAAATTCACATGCCCTAGTCTACCATGCCAAATATTAGAAGATTCCACGAAATAAGCAGAAGATGTGATATTTTTATTCATAGCCAAAGTTGGTACAACAGTCATTACATTTAGTTTAAAGAGCCCATTGCTCATATACCCTTTTCCTATATACACCCCACTTTTAGTGAGTACAAACTTATCAGACTCAAATACTAGCCTAAACCCATTCTTGCTCAACAAAGATCCAGAGACTAGATTTTTACGGATGTCTGGAATATGGAGCACATTGTTGAGAGTGAGTTCCTTTCCCGAAGTCATCTTGAGTATCACTTTCCCTTCGCCTTCGACTTTTGAAGTAGAAGAGTTACCCATGAATAGTTTCTCTCCATTGGTCACCTCGTTGTAAGAGGAGAACATCTTCCTTTCAAAACATATGTGACGGGTAGCTCCAGTGTCCACCCACCACTCTTTGGGATTAGATCCCACCAGATTCACTTCAGAGACAACTGCTGAAAGATGCAAGTCTTCAACATTGTTGGAGAGAGTCTCCACTTCGGTCACATTGGCTTGTGCAGGTTTCTTACAAACGTTCCCATCCTTTGGCCTGCTACGACAGTCCGCTGCACAATGTCCTTGTTTGTCACACTTGAAGCACTTCCCTTGGAACTTGTACTTCTTGTTTTCCCCACTTTTCGAGCCTTGACTCGAACCTTGGCCAGAATATTTCCTTTTCTTGGATGGTCTTCCTTGTTCCACCACATTAGCCTTAGCCAGCATTGAATTTTTTCCTGTTTTTTTGTCGGAAACACGGTTATCTTCTTCAATCCTCAAACGAACTACAAGTTCTTCGAGTTTCAACTCCTTGCGCTTGTGTTTCAGATAGTTCTTGAAATCTCGCCAACCGGGTGGCAACTTTTCAATAATTGCAGCAACCTGAAAAGATTCACTGAGAGACATACCTTCGGCATGAATATCATGCAGAATGAGTTGGATTTCTTGAACCTGACTGATCACCATTTTGGAGTCACTCATCACATAGTCCAGAAATTTACCGACCACGAATTTCTTCGAACCGGCATCTTCTGTCTTGTATTTTTTATCCAAAGAATCCCAAAGTTCTTTAGCCGTCTTGGGTGGACTATAAACATTGTACAATGTGTTGTCCAACCCGTTGAGGATATAGTTCCGACATAAAAAATCAGCATCTACCGCTGCAACGCTCTGTGCATCGGTATTATTGTCCGTCAAAGTAGGAACTTCTTCACGGAGAAACCTCGTAAGGTTAAGAGTTGTAAGATAGAACAGCATCTTTTGCTGCCATCTCTTAAACTCTGTTCCATTGAACTTCTCGGGTTTCTCCCCGTGATTCATAGGAACCGCAGTTGGTATCGCAACTACCACTGTGGGTGTATGAGAAGAAGCGGGTGTAGGAGTTTGTTCAACTTCTGACATTCTTAAACCACAAAAACAAATATTTTTTTGTAAATCTAAAGCAAATAAAATAATGTTGCTACAACAACCAGAATATAATTCGTTTATAAAATTCTGTCAAGAACAGATTTGTAATAGTCTAGAAAAATATATTTTGTCTTTAGATTGTTATCTAGGCTATTAATAATCTATAAAATATACGTAAGACAGAAAACAGAAAATGACAGAAACTTACTTGGTGGTCGGAGCGAATTGAAGTGATCAAGCGATTTGTGTTTGACACAATCTCCCTAAGACAAAATACGCTCTCGCTACGGTGCTACGAGATGAATTGGCGTCTGTCTCCCAGGATGCAACGATCAACACTAATGGTAGCAGCACTGCAAACCACTAGTCTGTCGAACCAGAATGTGCACTGAACTCTCTCTCAATGAACATAAATAAAGTGCGGGCAAGATGCTATGAATGCAAGGTATGTAGTCTGCAAATTAAGTGTCTAATTCGGACTGAATTGGCCTTTATTTATAGGCTGCAAAAGGGTGCAACTCTGGCTAAGAGTTGCACTGGTTCGGCCTAATAGGTGCACTGGTTCGGTTGGTTAAATCGATTCGATTAAGTGGTATTGGTTCGGCCCAAAGGACGCATCCGTTGGGCATAACGGTCAGGAACCGCCAAACGGTCCACGCAGGTCTGAAACGGACCAACGGGTTAACCGGATCTAATTAAATAAAATTCTTATTTAATTAATTAAATAATTAATTAAATTAAATAAATTCCCAACAAAAAGAATATTATCTAAATGACCCGAACTCGAACCCGAACCCAAACCTGGCGGCGGCGGCGCGCGCGTGGTAGTTTGGGCCAAAGCCCATGCTACCTAAGTCCTTCCCCATCCACAAATTAAAAGTGGGGTGCCCTTGGGACCCAAACCCTTAAGCAATTTTAAACTATATATACCACATGAATGTTCCACATTTTTCCTATGTGGGACTAACATCATTTTCACCCAAAATTACCAATCTTTGGAGCCTACTTTAGATTCAATTTTTAATTCACATATAAATGGTTTTGTCCAACCAAATATACAATCTGAAGCTCCATGTGTATGTAAACACATTGCCACTTAGATTCACACATAAAAATATGTGGAATTCACTTTTATTTTAGCTTAAACTTAGCTAAAAATATGTTTTGCCAAACTATTTTTCCAACAGTTATTTCGTTTCAAGTATATATACAAAATACTTATTGGACCAGCTGAGCCCCGAAGGTAACAACCTCAAAAAGTAAAAATTAAAATAATTTTTTGTCAATCCCTTAGAGATTCAAACACGAGATATATATTTCTAATTGAAATTGTTGTTTTTGGCTAATTAAGCTTAATAATATATTTTCAAAAACTGTGAATATGTCATTAGTATTCACAGCACAAACCGAGTTTCTAGCCAAGTTCAAATTTAAGTATTGTATAATTATTTTTAAAAATAAATATTGTCTTTTTGTAGTAAATAGGACATATGGCGAACAAAGAAAAAAAAAGGTAATTGCTGGTTACAAATTAAGTACGTAACACGATTCGATTGAACTGAATTTTTTTATGAGTTCTTCAAAAATTAATGTAAACAAAATATACGATTTCCATTATCGACATGTAATATCAAAGTGGTCTCACGCAAGCAAGGATGAACAAAGTATGATGAAAGGAAAGGGCATAAATTCATAAGCTATCTCTTATTCAAATAAAAAGTGGTGAAGGCATTTCTAAAAATTGTGGAATTAAAGAGTCAACTCACAGCAAAACTGGTTAGGAATAATAGTGAGTATTGCGTATATTAATTTCATATATCAGTTAGTTAGAAATGTTTGTTAGTTAGTTATACACATTAGTTAGTTTGTTAATCTGTTGGGTAATTAGTTTGTTACCTATAATTAGTTAACCATGGTATAGCTAGTCATAGTTTAGTTAATTCCTCTTGTATAAATTACTGTAGTTCACTTTACTCTTGAGTAAGTCGAAACCGAACTATCATGACTGAAACAGATATGTTGTGTAGCTCCCGAATCTACGATCCAATATTGAGATGAAGAGAATATAGACTTATGAGATACAGAAAAGCAGATACCTGTATCATAGTTGTGTGAAGGAGGTTCTTCAATATTGGATGTAACATTGGCTGTTAACTTACTGGAAAGGAAGTTCACTAACTGCTGACATTGATCATTATTGAGAGTGTGGAGGAAATTGCCCACATTTCCTTGTATAGTTGAGCCAGTCGGATTCTGCACATTTGTGCCAATAGTCCCCATATTTGGCTTGGTCTCTGAGGGAGAAGGAGAAAGCCTAGATACTTGATTAGTCGCCATCTTAGCAGATTGATTAGAACCATCTTTGTTTCTGAAGACAGGGGGATAACCATGGAGTTTGTAGCATTTGTCAACAGTGTGACCTTGAATATTGCAATGGGTACAAAGAGGCCTATCTTTCTTGTGAGATTTGTAACCAGTGAAAACCTGATTACCAGGGTTATATCTCCTGTGGTTGATATCATTCTTGACAGCAAAAGCCATACCATTGGTGGAATCTGGACTAGGATTATGAAAAGTACCAATCTGTCTCTGATGTTCTTCTTGAGAAATCAGAGTAAACACTTTATTTATGGGCGGGAGGGGGTCCATAAGGAGGAGTTGGCCACGGATTTGAGAAAAGGAGTCATGTAACCCCATAAGGAATGACATTATATACTCCATCTGATAATGTGCATTCAGGTTCTTGACTCCAGAACAAGTGCATGTTCCACAGGAACATATAGGTCTGTTATTGGTCAGTTCTTCCCATACAGTTTTCAGCTTGGTAAAGTAAACACTAACAGAGTCTTGATCTTGGACTAGATTCATCAATTGACGTCTTAATTGGAAAATCCTAGGTCCATTACTCTGTTGAAATCGATCCTTAAGATCATTCCAAATCTCATATGCAGTCTCCGCATATATAACACTAGTAGATATTTCCTTTGACACAGAGTTAAGAATCCACGAAATAACAACATTGTTATTTCTATTCCAGGAATTAAGGGAATTCAGGTCATTACCTTGGGGTTTGGTAATGGATCCATCTATAAAACCTAGTTTGTTCTTCACAGAAAATGCAATCAGCATGGCTCGACTCCAGGATGCATAATTGTCTCCAGTTAAGGCTTGTGAGACCAATGTAAGACCTAGACCATCAGAATGGTGAAGGTAATAAGAACTTGAGGATTCATCAATGGCGGATCTTGAGGAGCTGGAGTTGTTCGACGCCATGACAGAAAAAATGTTCTAGGTTTAACCAAACCACAGGAAACAAGAACAAAATGAAAGTGTAGAATCAGAATGAGTTGCATTGCAGGAAGCAATTTTGCTCTGATACCATATTACGACTGATGAAGAAGAAGGAGAAAAAGGAAGAAACTTCTTTCTGTATTTCTCATGATAGTTTGGTTTCAACTTACTCAAGAGTAAAGTGAACTACAGTAGTTTATACAAGAGGAATTAACTAAACTATGATCAGCTATACCATGGTTAACTAACTATAGGTAACAAACTAATTACCCAACAGATTAACAAACTAACTAATGTATATAACTAACTAACAAACATTTCTAACTAACTGATATATGAAATTAATATACGCAATATGGCTAGTGCATGAAGGTGATATACTCCCTGATGCTTCTCAATATCGTCGACTTATTGGCAAATTTTTGTAGCTTACTATCACTCGGCCAGATATTACATTTGCCGTTCATAAGCTCAGCCTATTCCTGGCTCAATCTCGTCTTCCCCATCTACAGGCTGCTCACCATCTTCTCAGATACATTAAGTCAAGCCCAGCTCAGGGTCTTTTCTTCTCTGCAAATTCCACTCATCAGCTCAAAGCCTTTTCTGATTCGGATTGGGGGGCCTGTCTAGACACACGCCGTTCTGTCACTGGGTTCTGCGTGTTCCTTGGTAATTCGTTAGTTTCTTGGAAATCTAAACGCCAGACTACCATATCTCGTTCCTTAGCTGAGGCCAAATACCGTGCCATGGCATCTGCTGCTAGTGAGCTTACATGGCTTCAACAACTGTTGTCTGATTTTAAGATGGTTTCTTCTACTCCTTCTCTGCTGTTTTGTGATAACCAGGCTGCAATTCATATTGCCTCAAATCCAATATTTCATGAACGTACTAAACACATTGAACTCGATTGTCATTTTATTTGTGATAAGGTTGCTGCTGGAACTATACGTCTCATGCCAATTCGCACCCAGAATCAACTTGCTGATCTGTTGACGAAGCCCTTACCATCTTCTATCCTTCTTCTACTCTTATCCAAGATGGCTGTCAAGACTTTGCACAGTCCATCTTGAGGGGGCGTATTGCGTATATTAATTTCATATATCAGTTAGTTAGAAATGTTTGTTAGTTAGTTATACACATTAGTTAGTTTGTTAATCTGTTGGGTAATTAGTTTGTTAACTATAGTTAGTTAACCATGGTATAGCTAGTCATAGTTTAGTTAATTCCTCTTGTATAAATTACTGTAGTTCACTTTACTCTTGAGTAAGTCGAAACTGAACTATCATGAGAAATACAGAAAGAAGTTTCTTCCTTTTTCTCCTTCTTCTTCATCGGTCGTAATAGTTAGGTTTTCATAAACTGTTAAGACTTTTAGTTTTCATTGCCGTCAACAAAGTGTACTCTTTTTGTTTTTTTTTTCCTCTGATAGCCGAGGTATCTAGTGGGTTATGAAATTACACCCAATTTATTGTCAATTAGTCTTCGGTGACAATCTCACAATCCACTTGCAAGAACCCATTTAAAGTCAGAACTTTGTCACATTTTAATAGATCCCAGTAAGATTGATAACAAAGTATAAATTTTGCAGATTAATGAAATCATTTTGTTATTCGTCAAATTTGTATTGATTTGATTGCATGCTCAAAGCCACAATCCAGCATTTGTGTTGTTATTTTCATTCTCACGTATTTTGTGACTTTATGAAGAAACCGTGTCCAAATTTTTGGACTTTATGAAGAAACAATAAAAGTCAATTAGCAAACCGTGTCCAAGCAACTTCCGAGAAAATACTCCTCCACTTTACTTTTGGTTGATTTCAAGTAGCGACTTGCTTGGCCAAATGTGAATAACATTTTGTGTGAAACAAAAGTGCAAGAATATTTACTTTTTTTAATATTTTATGTTTTCAATTATCAAATGTGAATATTTTCTAATTTTTTATGAATAAGTTAAATATGGTTATATCCTATGGATCCGACATATGATAAAGTAAAGGAGATGAATGAAGAATCAATCTCTTATTCAGATAATAGGGGCTGAAGGCATTTCTTAAAAATTGTGGAAGGAAATTAATTAATCATAGGTTGGTATTTTGTAACACTAGTTTTAGACTTTTATTACTTTTAATTGGTGGCAATAAATTAGTACAAACTTTGAGATTAATAAAATAATTTTGTTATTGTTATTCATCAATTTTGTATTGATTTGATTGCTCAAAGCCACAAAATCCAGCATTTCTGTTGTTATATATTTTGCATATTTTGTATTCCCAATTGATTACGATTTGGACAATAAAAATGAACATTTTAGTGATAAGACATGTTTAATTGTTTAAATATCTAATGATTTGCCATTTCGTTAAACAGTGGCCTTTTTAATTTAGACTTTTTGAATTGGCCATTATCGTCTCCTAGTTGCTTTCTTTTTCATTTCTTGTCTGTCTCTTAACGAAGCCGTGTCCAACCAATACTCATCCACTTTCCTTTCGGTACACTGACTTGTGACTTTCCAAGCAACGACTTGCTTGATCGACTGTGAATATTATGCTCCGAAAAAATGCTATCAGCAATGAAACGTAGTTGAAATTTTTCATCGATTATTTTTGAGGAATTAAACTGTTCTCATGATTCTTTTAATTATCCACTCTAATGCTTTAACTTTTAAAAGTGATTGGTGGAAAATTCAGGCTACGATTCATTGCTGTTAGTAAAATTATATTCTCAGTACCACATTGTAAGGGGGTTGATTTAGAAAATCAGGACGGAAAGCTAGAGATTCACTATCCAGCCGAAATGGTGCTTCTCTCAGTATGTGTACCTGTGATCTGCAAAAGAATAATCTGTCAAAGAGTCCTCTGCCGCTGTGGCAGGAGAACACTCCGATGATTAAGTCAGGCACAATCTCACAGGGAAAAGTTAACTGTAAGCTGATATTCTCTATCAGCGAATGAAATCTCTTCGGTATTTAGGCGTACCTCAAATTCGTCATCTGAGGGTGTATTTATAGATTTCCCTCGTGCCCTAACTCCATCTGGACTTTCTTGGGCCCCAATTCTCTTTGGGCCTCCGGTTGGGCCTTAATTCTCTTAGGACCCAACCCTGGTAGGGTGTTCTCTGGTGGGGCACGGATGTTACGCCTGTAACTGAATCCGACAAGACCCCGGCAGAATCCCACTTTATTCGGGATTCTGTTTCCTCTTTGGAAATACGGTTATCAGTCGCTTTCTCGGGCTGCCCGTAGTCCTGACCGCCTTTATCAGTTCGGCAAGTCTTGAGTCCGCCTTTCTCAGGTCGGCATCCTCCATACTTGATTCTGTTACCCAAATCTGGATATGGTCGGCACTTCTCATGTCGGCCATTATCTCACGTGATCGGCACGTGCCTCTGGATATGCTGTTCGGTCTCGGCCGAACTCTGAAATAAACCTGGGGAGTAAAAGGTATTTTCTCAATTACATTTTACCCCCGTCAATTGCCCCCTAGCTTCGGCTGCTTTAAACCGACTTGGCGAAGTAGTCGAGGCTATGTATTGCACTCATGGCGTCCTTTGTCATTCTCAATCGGATGGTTTCTGAACCGTCATGCGTAAGCCTCTGGTATCGCATTAAAGTCTGATGAGGCGTACAACAGGCTTCGCGGCTTTCGAAGCCACGCTCCTCCCGCGCATGCCTCATACGTGGAGCATTTTCATTGGGGGAGGTTTAGGGTCTTATCTATTCGACTTCCCTCCCTATAAATGCTCGATTGTTCTCACTTTTTCACTTTTCTTCTGCAATCTTCCACTGTCTTCACACCAGAGAGAGAATTCACCCGCTGTCGTAAGTTCTTCTCAACCGGAACCTTAGGTTTTCCCTCTTTTTCTAGACCTTTTACCCCTTTCTGCTTTCTGTAATGGGGATTTTTAGGAGTTTAGTTGACACACCGGAAAGAATGGCAAATTTCCGGCGACGGCACAACATCCCTGATGATGTTGCCGTTGAACTTAACAAGCCGAATACCCCCCGCGATGGGAACGATCCTGACGTCCTTCACGTCCCACTGATGGCAGTTCTTGAGGGCGGAGTTCGGTTTCCACTCAATCGCCTTCTTCGTGAAGTGCTTTGTTGGTACCGGCTCCATCCGATGCAGATTTCCATCAATACATATAGGATCATCCATAGCATTGTAGAACTGAATAGACTGAACCAAACCGACATAGGACTTCGGGAGATCCGATTTTGCTATGATATGGTCAAGAAAAGCCCTAATTCCTACTACTTGAAGAACAGACCCAACGAGGAGAGAATGGTTACTTATCTGACGGACTCCAGCCGAGGTAACGACGATGATTTCCTCATCGTTGCTGGCAACTGGGAGATTGGCCGAGACGAGCCTGAAAAACCCAAGTTCCATATCCCAACCCGGTTTGGAGTCATCCGTTAGTACCCCGACCTTGTCTTTCAATTCCATGTCTTTTTCCTTCTGATGCTGAACATATTTTGATACTGACTGTTTTTCTCGTCTTTTCTTGCAGCCTCTAACGCCAACAAGTATCGAAACAAGCAGGCGATAAAGCTCGACGAGCTAAGGAAGGTTGCCCGATATACAGGCTCCTTCGGCAGTAGCTGGGCCCGATCTCCCGAAGTGCTTCTGGGATACATTGGGAGCTACCGGGGATACAGCAAAAAGTCCATCCCGGACGCCGGCGTCGCTGGTGCCGATCTTCAGAACTACATTCCGCCTTCCGAAGCTCGGCGACCGGAATCGGTGACAGTAGCTGACGTCGGGAGTTCTCCGAACTTGTTTGGCTCCGATCACAGCTCTTTCGAGTTGCCTAGCAACTGGGACTCGGAAGACGACCGGGAAATCGACCAAATTCCCAATCCGATGGAACGAGATCCCGATATTTCGAATCTTCGTGAAATGATTCGGGAGCAGAAGAAGAAAAAACCTGAAACCGGCCCGAGCGCTAAACGGCAGTTACCGGCCTCAGCGTCTAATGAGGCTTCAGATGATGCTCCGCTCATCTTGAATCGGAGGCCCAGGGACCCGCCTCGGGAAGATCCAGCCGCATTTCCGTTGCCGAAGAAGAGCAAGACGGCCGAGAAGGCCAAAGCTGTTGAGGGGGCTGCCCCATGGCGCCCTTCCTTGCTTGTGAATGGGATCGATCCCCTCACTGTCGCCGACTCGGCGAGCGACCTTGATGTCACGCAAACCCTGTCGGGTGCGCTGATGTTACCGAGAGATGTCGAGCCTTACGCAGGCACCGACCTTCCGACTTTGATACGTTCCGTGATGGCCCATGAAATCTTTGTAAGTATTCCGTTTTGGCTATTCTTCTGTTGCCTTTACTTGCGATTTCATATCTACCTTCTGACTTCCCGACCTTGTTGCAGGCTACGCAAAAATCTATGCTGTGTCTTAGCCGCCTCCAAGACTTGGAGACTCGGTACACCACTATCGATTCGGAGCTGAAGAAGTCCAATGCCTTGTGCTTCAGACTTCAAGAGAGAGTGGTCTCTCACCAGAAGAAGGCTAGGGACGCCGAGCTCAAGCTTAGAGATGTTCAGTCCCAGCTCGACACAGAGAAGATGAGGTCTTCCCAACTGGAGGGTCAGATAGCCGATCTCCGGAATCGGCATGCAGCCGAGCTGAAGGCTTCTTACTCCAGGGGCATGATGGATGCTGCGGACGACTTCTTGGCGAACCAGTTGCCCGAGCTCCAAGCCGATCTCGTCAAGAAATGCTGGAAGGCTGCCCTGGAAGCCGCCTTGGTTCCGCCAGACTCTTTTATGTACAAGAGGGTTCCTTCTGTTACCCAACTGGAGGTCATGGCGTCCGAGACCGAAGAAGAAAGCCATGCTGCTGCTGGTGAAGTTGAGGCGGGCCAGATTGGTGATGCTAGTGTTTCCGGAGCTCAACCTCATGCTGCCGATGAAGACGTAGATGTAGTTCAGGCTGCCGATGTTGCGCCTTAGGATTTTACTTATTTCTTTCTTTTTTGTAATTCAGTTCTATGCAACTCATATGTAACTCGATTTTATGAATCAAATGCAATTGTTGTGTTCAGACTTCATACTTTTCTCAAGTAGTAAATCTTTTCTAACTTTTCTCAAGTGTGTTCGGGTGTTCTAACTTTTCTCAAGTGTCGAACCGACTCTGACCTTTCTCAAGTCATGTTCGGGTGTTCTAACTTTTCTCAAGTGTTGAACTTTCTCTGACTTTTCTCAAGCCATGTCGGCTGTTTAACCTGTAGTTAGGCTTAAACACATACTTTTCTCAAGCATGTTCTGGAGTCCAAACTTTTCTCAAGTGTTGAACCTTTCTCAAACTTTTCTCAAGTCTGTTCGGGTGTTCTAACTTTTCTCAAGTGTTGAACTTTCTCTGACTTTTCTCAAGCTATGTCGGCTGTTTAACCTGTAGTTAGGCTTAAACACATACTTTTCTCAAGCATGTTCTGGAGTCCAAACTTTTCTCAAGTGTTGAACCTTTCTCAAACTTTTCTCAAGTCTGTTCGGCATGATTGCAAACTTTTCTCAAGTGTTGAATCTTCTTAGACTTTTCTCAAGTCTGTTCGGCTATGTTTCTTCTTAGACTTTTCTCAAGTCTGTTCGGCTATGTTTCTTCTTAGACTTTTCTCAAGTCTGTTCGGCTATGTTTCTTTTTAGACTTTTCTCGAGTCTGTTCGGCTTGATTGCAAACTTTTCTCAAGTGTTGAATCTTCTTGGACTTTTCTCAAGTCTGTTCGGCTATGTTTCTTCTTAGACTTTTCTCAAGTCTGTTCGGCTGTTCCCCTTGCCCCCTAGCTTCGGTTACTTCGAACCGACGTGGCAGAGTAGCCGACGCTATAAAGCGTATTCATGATGACCTCTGTATCGATATAGGGGATTCTCATCCGTGTCTGGCACGTTTTGGGGGCGTGCTCTGTCCACCATAAATGCGACGTGACCGTTGGTGCTTCAGCATCTAGGACGTGCCCCTTTTTTTTGGAACGACGCGCCTTTTCTGCGCGTGTTTTGACGTGGCGCTTCAGCATTTCAGACGCGCTTCATTAATTGGTCCAGGAGTAATGGATCCGACGGTTGGGGTTTAAAACGTGTGACGATTCGGATTTATCCACACAGAACCCTATAAATCCCAAACTTTGTCTTCTTCATTTCTCTTCTTGCTACTGTTCTTCCCCCATACTCTGTAAGTCTGTCTCCTGTGTCTTCGTTTTTCCTTCTTCATTTCTGATTCTCACTTCCTCCTCACTCATTCTCTGAGTATGGGGATTTTTAGGAAACACTTCGCCTCTCCGGCGCGGATAGCAGAGTTTCGTAGACATTATCAGATTCCAGACGACGTTTATGTAGAGATTAATAAGCCTGAGACTCATCCTGAGATTCGGGATGAGGACTCCATCCACATCCCCCTTATGGCCATTATTGAGGGTGGGGTTAGGTTCCCCCTCCACCCTCTACTGCGTAGGGTTCTGTCGTGGTATCGGCTGAATCCTATGCAGATATCCATAAACTCATACCGCATAATCATGGGCATAGTTCGTTTGAACGAACTGTGCCAAACGAACTTAGACCTTTGGGATATAAATTACAACTACGATATGGTATACAAAAAAGATGATAGATGGTATCTGAAGTCCCGTAGGGGCCGAGAGAAGATAGTGACGAACCTCCCTGACTCGAATAGGGGGAACGACGACGACTTCCTCATCGTCTCGGGAAACTGGGAATTTTCTGCCGACGAGCCCGAGCACAAGAGGCTCCCTGTTCCCCGCAGATTCGGGAAACCCCGTTAGTCACCCATTCTCCTTTGTTTTTTATTTCTTCAGTATTGCCGATCTATAGCTTCTGACTGTCTGTTTACTCATTTGCAGCTTCAAACGCCAATCGCGGTCGGACTTCGCAGGCCACACATCCAGAAGATCTGAAAAAAGTTCTTCAGTACAAAGGCGTTGAAGGCCAAGCCGAACCGAGATCCGCCGAAGTACTACTTCGATATAACCCGTCTTACAAGGGTTATATCAAGGAGAAGAACTACGTTGCCGAGGTGGTGGCAGAGGCGTCTTCGGTTGCTATCCCCGAAGGTGTTCCCTTGCCGTATCTCCGGGAACCCAGCCGAGTTACGGTTGCTGCTGTGGCCGAATCATCCTCATCCTCATCCTCATCCTCATCCTCATCCTCATCCTTCTCCTCATCTTCTTCTGAAAGGACGCAGTCTCCGCTTCGGATTACCCTGGGAGACGAGGAAGAGAAGGATATAGAAGCCGAAGTCATGTCTGCAGATCCCGACATGCCGAGCCTGAAGGACATGATAAGGGTGAGGAAAACTGCTGCCGAATCGGAGAAGAAGACTTCTGGGGTCGTGCCGACTCCCACCGTGGCAAAGAAGGTGCCGATTCCCCAGCAGGCGAAGAAACCTTCTGGAATCGTCTTGGCTAAGAGGAAGCCAGACGAGGGTGTGAAACTGCCGAGTCTTCCTCCTCCCGATGCCGATACCACAAATGCCGACCGGAAGAGACGGAGACTGGTAAAGGCACATCTGGCTGGTCCTTCCGAGGAGAAGGGCAAATCAAAGGTTTCCGAGAAGGCCGGGACCTGGCCTCCCCCTCTACTGATAAATGGTAAGACCCCTGTCACGGCCGCCGACACGGTCCGAGACCTGGGAACTACCATGGCTCTGGCCGATGCCCTGATGCTGCCGAAGGACATCGAGCCCTACGCCGATGATGAAGATTATACCATGCTTCGATTGGCAGTCGCGCACAATATTTTCGTAAGTCTCTTATCTCGGTAATAAAATTTGCAATCTTTTCTGTGTTGATTATAACTCCAATGTTGATGCTGCAGGCGATTCAGAAGTCCATGTTGAGCATCAAGAAGGCTCAGGATCGGGCAGAAAAGCTTGAAAAGGCCGAGGCCGAAGTGAGGGAGTTCAAACTGAAGTTCTCCACTGCTCATGACCAGGCCGACAACTTCAAGAAGGAAGCCGAAGAGATGGCCAAACAGGCTAAATCCTCAGAGTATTTCCTGTCTGAGGAGAAGAAGAAGACAGCTGATCTCATGGCCGAACTGACGGCTGTGAAGGCTAAACATGCCGAAGAGATGGCAGCTGAAAAGGAGAGGGCCACCGATCTAACGGCGAAGCATGCCGAAGAACTGGCCGAGGAGATAAAAAAGGCTCGTAAGCTCGGGATGAGAGAAGCTGCTGAGGACATCCTCAATAATCAGATCCCCGAGCTGCAGGAGGACTTCCTGGCGTTGGGATGGAAAGCCGCGCTGAGGGCTTGCAACGTGGCTGCTGACTCGCCCCTCTTCAAGGAGATTCCCCACTCCTCTGACCTTCCTGACGAAGAAGAGCCTCTCCCCGAGACCGAGACCAATGAAGCCGACCTTACCGTCGAGGACTACGAAGTCGATGTTGTCGGGGGGGACCCTACTGCTGAAGAGGGCCGAGCTCAGGATGAAGAAGTGGAGATCGTCTGAAGGATTTCCATACTTTGTTTTTGTCTTCTTTAAGTCTTTTTATGTCCACTTTTGTATTCTCCTCTTGTAATCCACATGAGTGAATGAAAATTGAACTTCTTTTCGGCATCTCTAGTCTTAATACAAATCTGAGTTCTTCTTTTAAAACATGAACTTTTCTCTTGTACGTTTTGGTAATTCAGAACTCTCCTCAAGTATTGAATTTTCCTTAGGTATTGAGCCGAGCAAACCTTTCTCAAGCATGTTCGGCCTCTTCTCTTGTACTTAGGCCCAAACATATTTTTCTCAAAAATGCTGGATACTCTATACTCTTCTCGAGCGTGGGGCCGATCAAACTTTTCTCAAGTCTGTTCGGCTGAACATATACTTTTCTCAAGTATGTCCTAAAGTTCAAACTTTTCTCAAGTGTTGAACATCAGTATCTAGGATAACACAGAACTAAATTCGCTGAATATCTGACTAGAGAATTGAAACTAGAACTTTTCATTCACTGAAAAAATAATACAAGTGTTGAAATAAAGAAATTACTGATAAAACTTCTTAAGGTTGGAGACATTCCAAGTCCTTGGTATTTCTTTATCCCCCAGATCCTGCAATTTGTAGGCACCCTTCCCGAGTCGGCCAATAACCCTGTATGGACCCTCCCAATTGGCCCCGAGCTTGCCATCAGTTGGATCTTTTGTGTTTCCCATGACCTTACGAAGGACTAGGTCACCGAGATTGAATTCCCTCTGATGGACTTTTTTGTTGTATGTTCTTGACAGAGTTGATTGATAGGCGGCAAGTCTGATCATGGCCTTATCTCGTTTTTCTTCGGCAAAATCGAGCTCTATTGCCAATGCTTGATCATTGCCACCTTGTTCCATTAACTCTGTTCGGAGAGTCGGGATGCCGACCTCAAGAGGAATGACAGCTTCAGTGCCATAAGCGAGTGAATATGGAGTAACACCTGTTGATCGGCGAGGAGTGGTCCTGTATGCCCATAGAACGAGTGGCAATTCCTCCACCCACTTTCCCTTGGCTTTCTCTAGTCGTTTTTTCATTCCTCCCAATATCGTCTTGTTTGAAGCTTCGGCCTGCCCATTGCATTGTGGGTACGCCACTGAGGCGTAATAGTTTTTGATCTGATATTGTGAGCAGAAAGCTTTGAACTTGTCCTGGAACTGGGTTCCGTTGTCTGAGACGATGGCGTAGGGGATGCCGAACCTGGTGATTATGTTCTGCCAAACAAATCGCTCGACATTCTTCTCGGTGATTTTTGCCAGTGGTTCGGCCTCTATCCACTTGGTAAAGTAATCTGTGGCAACCAACAGATACTTCCTTTCCCCGGTTGCTTTGGGTAGTGGGCCGACGATATCCATTCCCCACTGAGCAAAGGGCCATGGACTAGTGAGCGGTGCCAGATCGGCTGCAGGTTGATGTGAGATCGGGGCAAACTTCTGGCATTTTTCGCACACTTGGACGTATTTCTTTGCGTCCTCTTGCATATACGGCCACCAATATCCCTGTGATATAGCACGATGGGCTATGGATCTGCCCCCAACGTGACTTCCACACACCCCTTCATGAATCTCGTACAAGAATTTCTGAACCAGAGTTGGGTGTACGCATTTTAAATAGGGACCAGTGTAAGACTTACGATAGAGTTCCTGCTTCGGTGATAGCCAGAAACGTGTCGCTTTGATACGCAGCTTGTGGGCTTCTTTTTTGTCTTCGGGGACGGTTCCCCCAGTGAGGTAGGAGACGATGGGATCCATCCAACTTGGGCCGAGATCGATTTCCAAAGCCTTCTCGGCAATGGGGACGTCGATGCTCGGGTACTCGATGGAATCCACGTATATGGTCCTGAATTTGTCTCTGGGTATCGCCGAAGCCAAACATGCCAAGGCGTCTGCGTGGTCGTTCTGTCTTGAGCTGATGTGCGTCATCACCGTTTTCTTGAACTTTGATAACTCCGCTTTAGCCCTCTCTGCATAGGCGGCCATCCTCTCATCTCGGGTGGCATATTCACCACTGAGCTGGTTGAGAACCAGTTGTGAATCACAGAAGACTTCCACATGCTCTGCCCCCAGATTGTGTGCGCATTTGAGTCCGAGTATCAATGCCTCATACTCGGCGACATTGTTGGAGGCGCTAAAATTCAATCGGAAGGACTGCTCAAAATAACACCCATCTGGTTCTTCTATCACGATGCCGACCCCAGATCCCCTGGAACACGATGATCCGTCAACATACAACCTCCAATAAGGCGTATGATCGGGAACTATTTCCCCCTGTTCGGGCATTTCCTCCTCTGAGATTGAGGCGACAATTTCCTCTGGTTCGTGGGAGAATTCCGCAACGAAATCTGCCAGGACCTGTCCTTTTATTGCTGTCCTTGGGAGGAAATTGATGTCATATTCCCCGAGCTCCACGGACCAAGTTGCCACCCTTCCCGACAGTTCCGCTCTTCTCAAGACAGTGCTGATGGGATGTTTGGTCGGCACTTCTATCGTATGATCCAGGAAATAGTGCTGCAACTTTCTAGATGCTACCACCAGGGACAGGATCAGTTTTTCTAAGGGGAGATATCTTGTCTCCGAATCCAGGAGCGTCTTGCTCACATAATAAACCGGCGTCTGCTCACCGTCTTTGTTTTTTAGTAGAACCGCACTGACCGCATGCTCGGATACGGCCAGATAAAGTGTCAACACATCTCCCTTCTCGGGAGTTATGATTAGCGGGGGGTTCGCCAAGTAATTCTTCATTTCCTGAAAAGCCTTCTCGCATTCTTCCCCCCATGCATATTTGGACTGTTTTCTCAACAGCTGGAAGAATGGCCGACATCGATCGGAAGATCGGCTGATGAACCTGTTGAGGGCTGCCACCATCCCGGTTAGTCTTTGAACTTCTTTCACAGTTCGGGGACTCTGTAAATTTTGCAACGCGACAATCTGATCGGGATTAGCTTCTATCCCCCTCCGTGTAACCAGATGCCCTAGAAATTTCCCCGAACTGACCCCGAAGGCGCATTTCGATGCGTTGAGCTTGAGCTGGTATTTTCTCAATACCTGGAAAGTTTTGCCGAGGTCGCTTATGTGGGACTCCGCCTCCTCGGTTTTGATTACCATGTCATCGATGTAGACCTCCATGCTCTTCCCGAGCAAATCCTTGAACATGAGGGTCGCCAAACGCTGATAAGTCGCCCCTGCATTTCTTAAGCCGAATGGCATCACTTTATAGCAGAAGAGTCCGCGGGGAGTAATGAACGACGTTTTCTCTTGGTCCGGCGCGTGCATGGCTATCTGATGATATCCCCGATAAGCATCCAGGAAACTCATTCGCCGATACCCCGCTGTAGCATCCACCAGCTGATCTATCTTGGGCAGTGGAAAACTGTCTTTGGGGCAGGCTTTGTTGAGGCTGGTGAAATCCACGCAAACCCTCCATTTGCCATTCTTTTTCTTGACCACCACGGTGTTGGATAACCACTCGGGGTAATGCACCTCCCTGATGGCGTCGGCCTCCAGCAGCCGATCTACTTCCTCTGTTACGGCATCCACATGTTGGATTGCCGGTCTTCTTCTTTTTTGCATCACCGGCTTGTGGGCAGGATCCACGTTCAGATGATGGCATATGATGTCCGGGCTCACCCCAGGCATCTCTTGTGGCGTCCAGGCGAACACATCTATATGCTCCTTGAGAAATGCGACCAGGGTCTCCTCATCCCGCTCTGATAGTTCTGCCCCGATCAGAAAATACCGCTCTGGATCTGTCTCGTGAGCCGGTACCTGCTTCAGTTCTTCTACGACGCGATCGGCCGGGTTGCGCCCGATATCCTCTATCGTTGGCCGATCTGGGACTTCGATGGATTTCACATGTTCGGCCTTAGGTTTGTGCTTGATGGATGTGACATAGCAGCTTCTCGCCGTTGTCTGGTTTCCCCGAACACATTCAATCCCCTTCTTCCCCGGGAACTTTAGCATCTGGTGGTAGGTGGAAGGAATTGCCCCCAACCTGTGGAGCCAAGTTCTCCCCATAATGGCGTTGTAAGCAGACGGTACGTCCACCACCAGGAAATCCATATCCAATGTTACTTTCCCTGCTCGGACAGGGATGGTAATGGATCCCAAGGGCCAGACAGCATCGGCACTGAAACCGATGAGCGGTATGTCGGCCTTCTTCAAATCTGCCTTGTCCAGCTGGAGTTTCTTGAAGGCTTCGTAGTACAGGATCTCCGTTGAGCTGCCCTGGTCAACCAGGATTCTCTCCGTGTTGAAGGTGCCAAGGAGCAGCGTGATCACCAACGCGTCGTTATGTGGATGTATTACCCCTTCCAAGTCTTTTTCCGAAAAGGAAATGACCGTTTCCTTCTGTGTCTCGGGTTCTTTCCTCTTCTGCCCGAGGTGTTGTATATGATGTTCATGCCCGTCTCGGCGGCGTTGGAGCCGAACTTCCTTCTCATCGAGAACTGGGGTTGCGGCGTGTATGACGTGCACAGTCCCAGTTACCATCACCTCTTCCTCAGAGGATTCGGCTTCCATCGGCTCTGGCTGAACCACTTGCTGCCTTTGTTCGGCCACAAAACGTCGGAGGTGCCCGGCTTCAACTAATTCCTCTAGGAATTGTTTAAGCGCCTTGCATCTTTCTGTCATATGGCCGTTTCTTCGGTGATAGCTGCACCAATCTTTGGTTGAATCACGCTTCACCAATTCTCCCGACCCAGCTGGCCACTTCCAGAAAGGCTCATTCTTCAAGGGATAAATCATCCGGTAGATCGGGGTATTGAAAACCGTACGTATAGCTTTATACGCCTGAGCCCCTGGTGGTTTTCGCTCCTTTTGCACTTGTGACACTTCGGCCACCTCAACTCTAGATCTTTTGGCCTCGGGCACCATTATTGCATTTCTATGTGCCTTTGCCGCTGGCCGTTCTTTATCTCGGCGGATCTCATCTTCAAACTTGGCATATTTCTCAACTCTGCTCATCAAGTCGGCAATAGTGCTTGGGGCATCAATAGTGAGAGACTCCCTGAGCCGATCTCGGTAAGATAGTCCCAACCTGAAGGATTCCACGGCGTAGGCCTCTGTGCAATCCCCGATCTCGTTGTAGGTGGCCCAGTACTTGCTGGCGTATTGCCTGAGATCCTCTTCGGGTCCTTTTCTCAAGGCCAGAAGCGTGTTCACGTACTTTTTCTGTGCTCGGTTAGCCACAAATCTTTTGAGGAACTGATCCGCCAGTTGCCTCCAGCTTGTAATTGATCTCGGCGGCAGAGCCTGAAACCAATTTAGGGCTATCTCTCCCAAACTCAGTGAAAACACCTTGCAGTAGAGGCTGTCTTGGCCCACATAAATCATCATGGAGTTCACGAATCCTTTGATGTGAGTCATCGGATCCGTTCGTCCATTATAAATTGTGAATTTCGGAGGGGCAAACTTTCTGGGTAAGTCCTCCGTTTCTATCTGAACTGACAGCGGCGATACTGCCAGCTGCTGTAGTTCCTTGTGGTTTGCGTCGTCCTCTGGACGGTTGAGTCCCAGCTGCTGATTTAGCCAAGCTCTCATATCGGTCGGTGGAACCAATGGCGGCTGGGGCTGGTTTGGAAGCTTCTGCTGGGCGTCTGGGGCTGATTCTGCCCTCTGATTCAGCCATTCCCTCATATCGGGAAGCGGCCGCTCCTGAGGCGGTCCGCCTCTATGCGATGAAGCCCCCACCTGCCTTTCTCCTCCTCGAGGCCTTTTGCTGGCTTCATGTCGACTGTCCTGCCGAGACGGCCCAGTCTCAGAGCGCTCGTCGTATCTAGATACCGACTGGCGGACTGAATCTCTGTGTTTACGGAGAGTTCGGTTTTCTCTCTCCATGCGTCGTATGTAGCGGCGCATGTCTTCTACTTCTTGATCCCTCCTTCGGATCCGATCGGCATTATCATGTTCTTCGTCTCGGCGAGACCGTTCGTGAGTTCGGGATTCTCTCCCTCCCTCATTCCGGGATTGAGTCTGGGATCTATCCCTGTTTTTTGACCGTTCCGCTTCTCGCGGACGATCTGGGCGTTGCTCCAGATGCAACGGAGTGGGTAGCGCAGGAGCTCCCGACGTATTGGCAGATAGCGGGATGGTGGGAAGCAACACCTGTTCTCCAGGTTGCTCCCCTACTATTTTTGGTGGAGGGACCCTCGGAATCTCCCTTCTAGGGCCCTTTGATTTGTGTGGAACAGGAGGAGGGGACCTTGATCTCCCCTTCACCTCACGTTCCTTCCCTTGATCTTTTCTTGACATCTCAGCCATGAATCTTTAACTTTCCCACAGACGGCGCCAATTGTAAGGGGGTTGATTTAGAAAATCAGGACGGAAAGCTAGAGATTCACTATCCAGCCGAAATGGTGCTTCTCTCAGTATGTGTACCTGTGATCTGCAAAAGAATAATCTGTCAAAGAGTCCTCTGCCGCTGTGGCAGGAGAACACTCCGATGATTAAGTCAGGCACAATCTCACAGGGAAAAGTTAACTGTAAGCTGATATTCTCTATCAGCGAATGAAATCTCTTCGGTATTTAGGCGTACCTCAAATTCGTCATCTGAGGGTGTATTTATAGATTTCCCTCGTGCCCTAACTCCATCTGGACTTTCTTGGGCCCCAATTCTCTTTGGGCCTCCGGTTGGGCCTTAATTCTCTTAGGACCCAACCCTGGTAGGGTGTTCTCTGGTGGGGCACGGATGTTACGCCTGTAACTGAATCCGACAAGACCCCGGCAGAATCCCACTTTATTCGGGATTCTGTTTCCTCTTTGGAAATACGGTTATCAGTCGCTTTCTCGGGCTGCCCGTAGTCCTGACCGCCTTTATCAGTTCGGCAAGTCTTGAGTCCGCCTTTCTCAGGTCGGCATCCTCCATACTTGATTCTGTTACCCAAATCTGGATATGGTCGGCACTTCTCATGTCGGCCATTATCTCACGTGATCGGCACGTGCCTCTGGATATGCTGTTCGGTCTCGGCCGAACTCTGAAATAAACCTGGGGAGTAAAAGGTATTTTCTCAATTACATTTTACCCCCGTCACACATCAATAATTATAGAGTTGTGTACGTTGTTACTTTGTTAAAGTCTATGTGTGCTTAGGCTCCATTTGTCTTAATCTTCCTTAAACTTTTTGAATGGGCCATTATCGTCTTCTAGTTGCTTTCTTTTCACCAGAAGCCGGCTTTGACCATCATCGGAGGGACAATTTCTGAGAGAGAGAGAGGGTAAAGAAGATGTGGATAGTTACATAAATAATATTTTATTTTATTTTATTTTTGACAGTTATTTCATGTCATATTAAAAGTGAATATAATTTATTTTTTGGATGAGGACTTTAACGGAAAATAATTTTTTGATGGAACTTCGTTTTTTTGTTCACACCAAAAAAATTCCCTTTATATATATACTAGCGGCCGAACACACACAATGCATGTGCAAGTCGATTATTAAAGTAAAAATAGGTAGTTACCAAACTATGGAGCGTAGTAATAAGAGTAAGTAGTTATTAAAATAGCTATTAATTTACCTGTTTGCCCTTGGTAGTTAAAGTAAGTGATTTGTTTTAAAACTTTTTTAAGAATAATATTGGAAATTACTTATGTGATACGGCTTCAATTTTTTGTTCGTACCAAAAGAAATAGCCTCTTTCTATTAGCACTAGCAGCAGAAAACACGTGATGCATGTCAAGTCGATCATTAAATCAAAAAATAGGTAGTTACCAAATCATTAAGTGTGGTGATAAAGGTAGGTAGTTATTAAAATATCTATTTACTTGTTTGTCTATTGTAGTTAAAGTAAGAGTGATTTGTTTTAAAAAAATTTTAAAGATAATAATGAAAATTACTTCTGAACATGGCTTCAATTTTTAATTTGTTAGGACAGGTGTAAATATTTTCGGTTGAGTGTTTCTAAAACGATTTTTGGGAAAAAAAAAACTCTTAGATGTTGTTCGGTATAAATGTTTCAAATAAAATTTAAGAGTTAAATTTTTTCGGCGTTTTCGAGATGCTCTCTCTCTCTCTCTCTCTCTCTCTCTCTCTCTCTTTTTATAGAGAGATGAGGTTGTTTGGGAAAAAAATAAAAGTGTTTGGAAAAAATTTTTCCAAATAAGTTCCCAAAAAATTTTCAGAAAATTTCTAACCGAACACAACTCTCACATTAGATAAACAGGATTTTGAGTTTGAACTAAATTAATTTTTATATAGAAAACAGTGAGTTCGTATTATTTGACGTTACACATCTTAATATAGTTTTTCGTCATTTGTTTTTGGATACTGGCTTTGGACCGAAATTAAAAAAAGTTCATAGATAAGACAACGTAAAGATAATAAAGTTTTTTCATAATTATTTACTTTCTAGATTATTTTTATTAGGATGAATGATTAATCTAAAAAATTTAAGCTGAACATGATAAAATTTTTCAAAAAATGACAAAAAGCAGTTGTATTGATACCTAATAATTTAAAGCAAATGAGGTTGTTGAGTTTTGTACAACTCACCACTTAAGGGGTGTTTGGGAGCCCTTTTTTGGCATTTTTTCATTCTTATTTTTGGATTTTGGCTATTTGGGAGTTACATTCTGTTTTGGACTTTAAAAAACAAAAATTTAAAAGGAGGTCTAGAGCACATTTTTGCAAAAAATAAAAAACCAAAAATGAAAAAATAAAAAACCAAAAGTGAAAAAATAAAAAATGAAAAATGAAAAACTGAAAAATAGGCTCTGAAAGACTGAAACACACCCTTACAAGGCTTAAGATTTAAAGTGAGTGTGAGCTTATCTTATTTATGTTCTGCCCGAGTGTTGTAAATGGACGCTTATACGTAGTGTTGGATTGATGTATTGTACATGAGGTCCCACCAATTAGTATCATAGATTGGTCGACCAACTCTTGGTAGACTACAATGGCACCATTTTTTTTGAAGGACAAAGAAGGAATTATGTAGATAAAAGAAGAATAAAAAATACAGCAATGGGGAAAACCTATGATAGAGTAGAAAAAACCTAAGACAAGGTGAATCTGGATGAAGTATGTGAATGGCGCTCAAATGATAAAGAGTTATGCGATGAATAAGCCAGTTTAGACTTTAGAGAGAGTAGAAGTTCAAAATCAAGGGAGAGGTCAGGTTGCATGCCAAGAAGATCAAGGCCCAATAAATGATTGTTAAAAACAAGTGTGAATGTTAAGTCCCAAATTGAATATTCAAAATAAATATTTATAAAAAAAGAAAAAGAAAAAGAAAAGTTGGCAACAATATATAATAAATTAATTAAATATTCCTCAAGCTTTTAATGTAAATCCTGATTAGATATGTTAATTACTTAAATATCTAATGAGTTGTCTTTTCGTTCAACATTGACCTTCTTGACTTTTTGAATCAACGAGTTAAATTGGCCATTCATTTGTTGTCTTTCTCTTGACCAAACCGTCTCCAAATAATATTCCTACACTTTCCTTTTGGCTTACAGAGTTTGAGTCTTCAAGTAAACAACTTCCAACTTCCAAGCAAATACTCCTTCACTTTCCTTTTAGTTGGCCGACTTTGACTTTTCAATAAACGGCTTGCTTGGCCAAATGCAAAAATTATTCAGTGTCCTTGCACCCACCCACCCACATGGATGATGACATAGTTGTGTTGCATACTTTGCTAAAAGTGGTACATATAGACCACACAAACGTATATCACGATTCAGATCTTTAGTGTACACTAATTTTATGATTTGAGTACCCAAAATGGTAGTCTCTCTCTCTCTCTTCTGTTCCAAAAATTAGAATGCTTCGAATGATCTCTTCAGTTCACAAAACCGTTCTTACTCTCCTTCTTCTTGTTGTTTTTGGCCTGTTGTTGGGAAATTGCGGTGCTCAAAGAAATGACGAGCAGTGTGAGAATCAACCCTCTCCTTGTCGAAATATCCTCAAGATCAGTTACCCTTTTCGATTGAAAGGAGACCCAGAAAACTGCGGAAAGAAGAAGTACGAATTGTATTGCGAGGGCAACCGGACAGCAGTTGACTTGTTTCCCTCCACAAAATACTACGTCCAGGCAATCGACTACAAACACTACACAATCCGACTGGTTGATGTTGGCTTACAACTAGGAAATTGCTCCTCCCTTCCTCTCTATCATTTATCACTTCTTAACTTTACAGATACTCAAGACATCCTTCCTCCATATTTGTTAGGCAACCACATAGAACCCGGATACAACATGTTCTCCTACAGCACTTCCTCTGTTTTACGTTATTATAGTATAGAAATCCCGTGGGATATAGCTGCAATAGTATTGGTCGATTGTGAAAAGCTAGTCACGTCTCCCCTTTACACTAGCAGCACTACCGCTTCTAGTTGTCTAAAAAAATTACCCACAAACAAAAGCAATGGTTCTTATTCTTACGTTCTGTTTGGGAGTTTGAGAGAGTCTAATGTGGCGGATAGGTGCAGAATAGACGAGATAGTCGCCACCACGTTGTGGTTGCCGCCAGCTAAAAAGGAAGGGATTGCTGATAATTCAAGCAGCTTCTTAGACTTCCACAGTAAATTGGCGTATGGGTTTGAGCTTTTATGGGTTCATAGTCTCTGTGATGATTGCCAAGACTTTTGCGAAATTCTAGACAATTACAACATCTTTTGCTCCCAATACTGCTCTTCCTTTCGACGTAAGTATGATCTTTGAAACCTTAATTAAAATGTCGGTAATTTGAGATCTCGTTGGGTGGAATATAAGTAATGATAGTTCTACGTAATTTTTAGGATTTATTTGTTTACCAATATTAGAACAAAATGAAAACAAGACAACACCTTCTATATTTTTCAAAATATAGAAGGTGTTGCAAAATGAAAATATATTTTTCTCCACTAGTACCATCTTGAGTTTGAACTCATTTTTCAGTTTTGTTTTAATGATTTTTCCTTATTTTTTAAAGAAATAAAAAATTCAATATTTGCTCAATTAGAGCAATAGAAAAAGTGTAAGCAAATATAAACCAACATTTACACACAATTCTGAAAATATAAAAATAACATAAAAGAGTTAAATTCCTTGGCTACTTTTGATATTAGTGGAGTTCATTTTCAGTTTTGATTCATATTCTTTTCTTTTTCTGATTTCTTTGGCTGAAAAATGACAAACATTTTATACAAACTAAAAAGAGTAATGCTAGGAATACAGACATCTGGACACAAATGTTTCCGGAATCATTGAATGCACGTGGTGCCTTTAATATTTTGAGAACTCTACATGCATCCAATAGTTTCAGACACATTTGTGTCACGATATGTCTGTGTTCTTAGACTTTTTGAACAAAAAAAGCTGACAAAAGACAAAAGTAAGAACACACAAAAGGCGTCAAAACATTTGGGTGAATAGGTAAATTCTTAAAAATGTCTACTCCAATTATATTGAAAAGTTACAATGTGAGAAATTACAAATTGATTAAAAAAATATCACACCGAACAAGCAATTCCATAATAATATGAAACAAATAGATAAGCAATCAGCTAGGATAAAAGAACTCACGACACAAAAAGGAGTTGCTCCTAGCGGTCTACAGTCACTAACCTCTGGAACTTCTCTGCCTTGGCCAAATTAAAAAACAAATCAAACACAAAAGGGAGCCTGAAAACAAAGTGTAGTGTTGATTGGTATAGGTTGTATAACTTTACACTCGGAGCGATGGCTTTGAACATCTACCCATTCCCTTAGTGAAAAGAATTAAATACACACTCTTAATTGACTCGAGTAAGACACTGCGGTGATTTTGTCATGATGCAAGAATTGCCAGTTACACTGATACTGTTAGGGATAATGACCATACCAAAATGAAACTATTTGTACATGAAGAGTGTCCTGAGATGCTTTTGGTTTTGCTTACTTAATTTGTCTCCCTAAAAAATGCAGGTCGCTTGGAGAGAATTTTTTATAAAATTTTAGATCAGGGTGAGTGTTCTCTCTTTCTCATGTCTTTTTTCTTGTTTTAATACTCATGTGTTATTAAACTGTTCTCTAGCTTTCCTGTGTTGGGAGCCGTTGATTTCATATTGAACTCCTTCTATCCTTTCTATTTGTATATTTTTAGAGAAATGCAATAATATATATTTTCATTTGGATGTTTACTAGACTTGGGAATGAGTACCATGTTAGAGAGTTATTTATTGAAGCAAGCCTCGATAAAATCATCGTGTCACCTTTTTCAGGATTAAGATCAAATTCAAAACATTTTGACCTCAATCTGATACTTGGACGCGTATCCATGCTTGATACTTGTATCCAAGTCTATATAATATTGAATAGTACATGATGTATTTTTCATGAAGCATTTGTGCTTTTAGAACGAATTTTGGTTTCTTAGAAACTGGATTTTTGAGTTAAGAGTTCTAGATCAATGTTCCAAGTTCTGATGATTCGAACTTATAAATTACATTAAATCACCCGATCTTTGTCAATGGAATGGTAAATCCGTCTTGCATTAAGAAGTTTGAGTAATTTTGTCTCTTTTATGTTCACCACATAACTTATCAATCCATGGATATTTTTGTTGCAGTATATATTCATCGTCAGGCGCTCATAAACATTGGTAAGATCTTTTGCCATCTTTTCTTTACTGCTCAAGCTGGAAATTATTTTGTTGTTACAAAATGGAAGAAGATGCACAACCTTCAAAGTTGAGGAGAACTCATCTCTCTTAAAAGTTCTGAAGCTTGTAGATCCCGTGCACGGTTGTGGCAATAATTTGGTGGAACACATGTAGGGCATCAAGGAATATAAGGAGCCTATCGCCACGTGTGTGTGTGTATATATATGTAAGCGTTTGTGTGTGTGTGTATAGTCATGGGATTGGAAACTCACCTCTCCCTGTGGGATTGGGAATCTGATGGGCGGTAGAGGGAGGTAGGGTGGAGTAAAAAGGTCGGTTTTTCCGTAACATAATGCATGTATGTAATCTCCCGAATAGCACACCAAATGCACGAATGTAAAAACTATTTCTTTCAACGCAAATTTCTATTACCATGAAGCACTAACTTGTTTCATGTTTCGGACTACATGAGCAGGATTGTTCCTTGGTGCAAGATATTTTTGCGGGATATTAAGCCTATTTGCCTTTTTAATCTACAAGTTCAAAAGAAGACATTTATCAATGCTTGATGCTATTGAAGGTTTCCTGCAAAGTCAAGACAATTACCTCATGCCCATTAGATACTCTTATTTCCAAATTAGGCAGATGACAAAAGGTTTCAAGGACAAGTTGGGGGAAGGAGGTTTTGGTTCTGTATACAAAGGAAAGCTTAGAAGCGGTCATGTCTCTGCGATAAAGGTATTGGAAAAGTCCAACGCCAATGGCCAAGATTTCATAAATGAAGTTGCTACTATTGGAAGGATTCATCATGTCAATGTTGTCCGACTAATTGGATTTTGTGCTACGAGGTCGAAGCGTGCTCTTGTTTACGAATACATGCCTAATGGCTCACTCGAGAAGTACTTATTTTCCCAAGAAGTAAATGCATCCTTGAGTTGCACGCAAATGCATCAGATTTGCCTCGGAGTGGCACGCGGGATTGAATATTTGCACCAGGGTTGTGACATGCAAATCTTACATTTTGACATCAAGCCTCACAACATTCTTTTAGATGAGAATTTCAATCCAAAAGTTTCGGACTTTGGGCTTGCAAAATTATATCCAATAGATCATAGCATGGTTTCTATGACTGCCGCCAGAGGAACAATGGGCTATATGGCTCCAGAATTGTTCTACAAAAACATTGGACGCGTTTCCCACAAAGCTGATGTTTATAGTTACGGGATGTTGTTGATGGAAATGACAGGTAGGAGAAGGAACTTGAATGCATTCGCAGATCACACAAGCCAAATTTACTTCCCTTCGTGGATTTATGATCAATTTAAAGAAGGTAAGGAAATGGAAATGGAAGAAGCATGCACGGAAGAGGAAAGAGAGATGGCGAGGAAGATGGTAATAGTAGCGCTATGGTGCATTCAAATGAATCCTGGGGACCGTCCTTCGATGAGCAAAGTTGTAGAGATGCTTGAAGGAAATGTTGAAGCTCTAGAAATGCCTCCAAAGCCTTTCTTTACTCCTCAAGATATGCCAACTGAAGATGACTAAAACAAACCAAATCCTAAAGAGCTTTCCATTATATCATGTAGTGATACAGATGTAGTGAGCTTAGATTAATGTATCAAAGGTTATGATATAATCGGATTGTGTATCTATATGCTTATTTAAATCAATATGTAAAGGCCTGGAAAAATTTTCGTTTTTATTATATAACTGGAATGTCGTTAATTACTTCGTATTGAAAAGTATTACGTGAATTGGGTGATAGAATATGAAGGAGGTGAAGTGAGAAGTGAAGGAGGGGTGGACGACCATCAAGTCAGGCCCCAGGACCAACCATCGGGTCAGGTTCCTAAGCATCCATTCAGATTCTGAAAATTTTGAGTCAGTGGCCAAACTTGACCGGTCAGGTTTTGGATCTTCTGGTCAGGCTTATAATTTGAACCTGAAATTTTTTAAATTTTGAGTCAGAGACAAAACCTGACCAATCAGGTTTTGGCCCTTTCGGTCAGGTCCTCTGCTCAGGATCTGTTATGTACAATTTTTTTTTTTTTAAAAAAAGTCCAGATCAGATTTTTTTTGGGTTAGCTATTTTTCCAAAGTACTTCCTCTCTCTTTCTCTCTCTAAGGAGTCTTCTTTCCAACAAGAACTCCAACTTCAAACCTTTAATTCAACTTCAAATCTATCAAATTTCTTCAAGATCCTTTACTATTATCTCCAAATTTGGTTATATCTCATTTGGTTATATCTCCAAATTTCACTATGGAGAATAGAATATCTCAAGTACTAGATTTATACCATTAATTCCATCAATCATATTCCGTTCGAGGCCTAAGAAAAGGTAAAAACTCAACTAATCTTCCACATTTTTGGCAGTGGATATCAGAAAGCTTCAAGGGAAATCATCGTAGCAGCAACATCATCATTTGTGTAACAGCAAAAATCAAAGTGTTTAGCATCTTGAAACAGCATCAATCAGCACCTTAAAACAAAGCCAATTAAATCAGTATTCAAAAGTTGTAGCACCAAACAAATGTAAATGACATCTAGATACATGATCATCATAGAAATCATATCTTTTAACTTGAAGAAAATGTCTAATTAAGCTCAACAACATCAGAAAAATCATTAATTTCTTATACCTTTCCAAGAAAAAACAGGGTAAGAAATACTGCATTGAATGTCATTCAATCACCTCTACTAGATATTGGTATAGAAAGAGCTACTGGGATAGTCTAGAACATAAGTGATGGAAGTGATCTGACTCTATACGAGGTACGTTTTTTCGGTAGTTTCATGTGTCAAGTACTTATGCACTTTAATATAGGGCCAAAACAAGGGGTTCCAAAAATATTGTATTATTTGTACGTTGTCCTAAGAATTTGCAAGTTTCACGTGTCAAGAACCAACACCTAATTTAGTCTTCATTTTATTAATCTCCACTACCTTTTCACAAGCAGTGCCGAGTTTTGTACCATATGTAAGTCTCTTGACACATAAACCACCCGAACATCCTACTTCCTAGCTAGCCACATGATCCATTTTGCTACATGGAGATTCTTATCATTAAAATCACCCCATAAAAACTATCTTCGAACTTTCTGGATGTTGTTACCTTGGAAATAGACAAAAACCACTCCCTAAAACCTAAAAAAAAGACTCAAACTAGAACCCAGACTCTTACAAAGACCTAAACCAAGAGATTATGCCCCTTTTAAATATTCCCAAACCTTTGAAGCTCAATTTAACATCCTGGCACCGAGCAATACTGTAATTCAAACTGCGTCAGAAATAAGAAGTGCAAACATCCAGGCACCAATTCAAGAGACACGTGACAAAATCATCAGTACGCAAATTTACAGCCTAGACATTGCAATAGAAATCCAAGCACCAAAATCCGAATCCTAGCTCAATAGAAGATTTTACTCATTCCTCACGATATCCAAAGAAACATCAATACCATAGCAGTAGCAAATGAGGACTCATAACTTCAAAAAAATCATCTCTGATTGGGAAAAGAAGCATCAGCAGAAGCAAGCAGATTTCTAACAGCCAAATCACCAAACTTAGAAGGGGAATCAATATTAGGGATTAGTGTCACAAAAGTTTTGATAGTATTCCATACCTTTTTAATGAAGGCGAAATTAAATCATTAGCATTCCATGATAACATATTCAGGAAAAACAATGAGCAAACATGCATATTGGATGAGACAACCAGTCATTAACAAATTGTATTAAATGGAGCAAATAAATGATCTTACCAAGCAAAAGAAAACTATTTGGATTGAATGGAGCTCGTCGGCCAACACTATCCTTTCCTATCTCTGCAAGTAGAATGAAAAATATACCACCTAACTATTAATTTTAATCAGAAACCAAACAATACAATGATTAAATGGGTCAAGAACGAAAAGAAACGCTCGAGAACCAACAAAACAAAAAGAGAAACGTTGGTAAAACACCAACAGAAGACATCATGAGCAACTACAAAACAAAAAGAGAAACATATGCTTCAAGACATACAACTAAGATAATATAATAATGGGCCCAACATTAATTCGGTAGATTTTTCAATAGAGTAGAAGTGTCCGGCCTCAACATATGCAAATAATTCACATTTGGGGACTCATAATTAACGTTGTTTTAAGTAGGGTTGAAAGCAAAACCGAAAAAATCGACCAACATCGATTCAGTCAGGCAAACCTCATTAGTCGTGCTCACTTGATATGAATGGTTTATTCAGCCTTGCGCAATAGGCCTTTGCATTTGGATGACTTATATTACAGTCAAATGTTCCTTTACATAACTACTGCCATGAATTTAAGAATATGTGGCTACATTTAAAGCATAATAGACTAAGAGAAAATATCATAAGCTGACAACTATTTGTGTCCCCAATGTATACACCTCAAAGTCATATATACATATTGTCTACAGCCAAAAGTGTAAGAATATGGGATAGTTCTGTACAAACTACAATACTAAGAAACGAAGTGATTAGTAAGAAAATCAGATCTTTCATTGTTCAATTTGCAGGAATTGGCGGCAAATAAGGCATTGAAATAAAAAAAGGCACAAGAACTACCATCGCAATCTGTGGAAGTTATATTAAAACCAAATCCAATAATAGAGAACAAGATAGGAAGAACAACGAGAGACAAATCTATTATGAATTTTTTTGAATATCATCGCAATCTGCGGAAGTTATACTACGCATTCAAAAATGGAGGGACACCAGGGTAGTTCGCAATCCAGACCTTTCAATTCTTCGATTGAGTTCTCTGATTCTGCAGTTCCAGATCTTCGCGCATGTAGTTCTTCAATTTTTTGACTCTGGCTCTTGGATTCCGCAGTTCAGCCAAATAGAAGGAGGCCGAATAGGGGTAGTTCACACGGTCGAAGATGGGAAGGGAAAGTAGGGCAAGAAGTAAAATCTGGAAAAATTAGGTTAAATTTTTTATCTCGCTGTATATTAAAACTGAGATGGATTGAAAACAAGGGCCTTGTTTGGCTCTTAAATTTTTATAAATGAGTTTTTTTTGTTTTTAATCTCGCTTAAATATGAAAATCGAGATTAAAACATATTAAGTACAATCACATTTTTACCACATACCGAGATAAAATAGTACTATTATCACGATTTTTTTGAAAAGACGTGATTAAAAAGATTTCTAAAATAATTCGTCGCGCTTTTTATAAAATTGAGATCTTTTTAATTTTTTATACGTCATCTTTTACCGTTATTCTAGTAGTGAACATGTATCGGCCCATATTTCTTGGTTTTGAATGTTATTTGGAGTTTTCGCCATTATTGTCCATATTGTTGTTTTTATTGGATTTTGATTAAATTTCTTGGTGTTGGTAGCACTCCATCATTTTTCCTTCCTTGTATGGATGGGCTCTCTTTCCTAAGGTTGGGTTCACTTATGTGTTTACTTACATAGTATTTTGTATATGAGGTCGGTAAGTTGATTATGACTTGTAGTACGACGCGTGAAGTTTTTTCTTTAATAGATATGAATTTCCTAAATGATAGGTGTCCATTGGAAAGTCATGAAATTATAAATTGTGAAATGTCTATATTATGAACTTGTGATTTCTTATGCATTTAACACAATGTGTGGTAGTCTAGCTTCCGTGAAGAGATGTGCTAGTGATAAATGAATTATTGTCTAGTCTCCGTTAGGAGTTGCGCTAGTGATATATGAACCGATGTTGGCATCCTTAAAGTAGTGGTGCTAGTAATGAAAGTTCTCTAGCTTCCCGAGAAAATCATGCTAGTAAGATGACATATCAAAGGAGTGATTTGCCTAAGTGCCGCACGGTGCACAAGTGGAGAAATTCTTGGGCTGTGACAGTTGGTATCAGAGCTAATTGAAGACAAGCAAGTATACAAAACGGCAAAAGAAATATCAGAATCTCTGCAAGAACAAAAACAATTCTTTGCTCGGTTTGCTATTTCGATAACGAAAATGGGTGACATTGGAGTGCTTACTGATGGTAATAGTGCTGGAGAAGTTAGGAAGAACTGCAGTGTTGTTAATGGTTGATGATCACAGTGGTCTCTTATTTTCTACATTGTGTTTTGAATAACTAAGATGGTGAACATATCTTATGCTGATACAGTGTAAAACCTTGTGAGATGAACAGGATCGAGGGCGTTAAAATGGCTGCTAGAGTGAGAGAATCCACCTCCTTTCCCCACCTAACACCTCCACTGCCTCCACCACCGCCTCCTCCTCCCCCCCTCAAGTACACCCATTACCTCTCACACAAACCATCTTCATCAAAACAACCAACTACCTTCCCATACAAACAGATCCCCCAATATCTCAAAACCAAAACTTCATTGCCCTGCCAACACTCCCCAAATCCTCCTTCACCTATTTACCCCCAAAAGTCTAATGAAAGCTGGATCCCTGTCCAACCCAGAAACAGATTCAAACCCAGGAACAAACATCACTGGCATCTCCCTAAGCATGAAAGACCTTCCCTCATCACATTGTTTGTGGACAACCTCCCAGAATGCGCCAATACAAAATGGTTGGAAAACTTTTTCAACAAATATGGAGTAGTCAGGAGCTCCTTCATCCCCATGAAAAGAAGCAAAATAAAGGGTACCAGATTCGGTTTTCTGAGATATGATTGTCCTGTGTCTGCTGATGTTGCCATTTCCAAGACCAATGGCCTCTGGGTTGAGGACAGAAAGCTGGTTGTGAAGTTAGCTGATTGGGCTGAGGCCTTTCCACCCGCAGGAGCAAAAGGCAGGAATGCATACCACTCCAACACTCAACCATCAAACAGAGTGATTCCCCCTGATAGAGGAGTTCCACCCACTACCATAAGGAACCAAGACAGGAGCTATGCCCAGGTTCTAAAAGGGGACCTAAGAAATACAGTGTTACTCAAGAAAATTGAATGCAAACCATATGGAAACGATTGGCTCTCCAGAAGTGCCGTAGCCACCAGATTACCCAGGAACCCAACAACAAAAATCTTGGAGGACTTGATGGCTCAAGGTCTACAGAACATCCAGGTAAAGGACATGGGGGAAAGGGAGGTCGTCCTTACTTTCAACAATGGAAGATTGAGGGATGATTTTATTTCCCATAAGGGGACAATGAAATGGTTCAGCAGCATTTCCAAATGGGATGGCCACCCAGCAAACCTTGAGAGAGTAACCTGGATACGTTGCAAAGGCCTCCCTCTTCAAACCTGGGGGGCAGAAACCTTTAAATCCATTGCAGAACTTTGGGGGGAACTCCTATTCCTGGGAGAAGAAACCATTAACATGTCCTCTTTTGGGATTGGAAAGGTATTTATTGCCACGAGCCATAAAGGAAGAATTAATGAATGGATCAAGGTATATGCTGGAGACAAGGAGTACGAGGTACTTGTGGAGGAGGACATATCAATTTCCCCTGAAGTAAATGCAGCCACCTTCAATGGCATTCAAAGCACTACCCCTTTCAACCAGACTTTCTGTAGAGAGGTGGAAGACGACAGGGATGACAACCTGGCATCCTATGTGGCACCATCTTTTGTTCTAGACAGCCATGCTGGAATGGAAATGGATCCACTTAGACAGCAAAACTCAGGAAATATGATGGGAAATAAAGGGCAGATCTTGGAGCAGAACTCTCAACCTATTGGGGATGGAGAAATTCAAAAAAGCAGGCTACCCATAGCCCCAGGTACCTTTTCGGCTGAAGCATTGGAAGATGGAGAAATTCAAAAAAGCAGGCTACTCATAGCCTCAGATACTATTTCGGCTGATGCATTGGAAGGTGTTATCACTAAAGTCAACCATGATAGAGACAACTCTAACCCCACCCTGCCTTCTGACTCTCATATTCAACCTCCTCCCATTGGGCCTGCCTTCGGCCTTTGCGTTCTCCCTCCTCATCCCCCTGATCCTTCCCCCTTACCCATTGGGCCCCCCATTCAACACTCCCCCATTGGGCCTGTCACTAGCCCAGACCACTGTGTTCTACCTTCCCCTTCTATTGGGACTCTCATTAACCCAAACCAATGTGATCCCCCCTCCCAATCCCCTGATCCTACCCCCTTACCCCCAGGCCCCCATAATCCAGGCATTAACATCTTTATTGACCTTAACAATGCTGCCAATAGGAAGAAAAGAAGGCAACAACTCTCCCAAACTTCGGAGGATCATTTGGCAGGCAACAATTCATCACAAGACACAATTCCACATAATAATCAGGCTCAAACAAACTGTGATTCCAGCATTGAATTGGAGGTAAATGATACCATTAGAACAGCCCGTATGCTAGGCATTCCATGCCCAGAAAATCACTTAATACTTTGGAGGAAAATGATTGAGGAGGATGCTGAGGACTATGCCACTGCCAATAAGGAAGCAAGGGGTGATGCAGCCGGTGTTTAGACCCTATTTTGGGAACAGAGTCAAATCTACCATCTTTAATGTTAATACTCTCTTGGAATGTGCGGGGCTTGGGCAGTCTAAGGAAGAAGAAATCTCTATCTAGACTTATCAAACTAAAAACACCGGATTTCCTTATGATCCAGGAATCAAAGCTGGCAACTTTTGACCAATCCTTGGCTGATCATCTATGGAATTTCTCTGAGGTATGCTTCTCTTTCATGCCAGCTGATGGTGCCTCGGGTGGGCTCATCACCTTATGGAATCCTGCAAAATTCAAAGTAAACTCCATCCAATGCCATAAAAATTATATTATCCTCAATGGTCTTCTGATTGGCCACTGGGAATGCATTATTGCTAATGTCTATGCCCCTAATCTACCCTCTGAAAGGAAGCTTACTTGGTCTTCTTTACAATCTATAAAATCCACCTGTGCATTGCCTTGGCTTCTAGGGGGTGATTTCAACGAAGTATCTGCTGTATCAGAAAGAAGGGGCTGTGCGGGTATGTCTAGAAGTATGAGAGAATTTGTAGACTTTATTAATTCAATGGGAGTGATTGACCTACCCCTTCATGGGAGATGCTTTACCTGGTCTAACTTCCAAGAGCAACCTGCCCTCTCCAGGCTAGACAGATTCTTATGCTCCCAACAATTTCTGAATTCTTTCAATCTCACCCAGTGGGGCCTCCCAAGATATACCTCAGACCATTGCCCAATTGCATTAACTGATATCATCACCAATTGGGGCCCCAAGCCTTTCAAGTTCTTTGATATTTGGCTCACTTCACCGAATTGCCTATCTGTAGCTAAGGACGCATGGATTGGATGTAATGTTCAAGGATGGGCAGGATACAGGATTGCTAAGAAACTTTTAGCAATGAAAACCAAAATCAAAGCCTGGAGCAAGGAAGATTTTGGTGATATTAACATAAAGATCAAGGAGGCAGAGGACCAAATCCATAGACTGGACATTCTTGGTGAACAGAGAAATCTAACTCCCACAGAAAAGGAAGAGAGGAAATCAACTATTGCAAACCTGTTGGTTCTATCTAGACTAGGAGAAAGTGTTTGGAGGCAGAGGTCTAGATCTACTTGGCTCAAAGAAGGAGACAGGAACACCAAATTTTTTCAAACAGCAGCCAACCGTAGATATTATACTAACTCTATTATTACTGTCTCTTCTCCTGATGCAGTCCTCTCTGATCCTACTCTTATCAAAGATTATGCAGCCTCCTTCTTTCAGAATAAATTTGCAGAGCATATTACCCCCAGGCCTTCTTTGGTGGGTCCATTTGCAAACTGCATTTCTCCCTCTGATGCAGCAAACATTGAGAGGCATTTCACTCCTGAGGAGATCACACAAGCTCTGGATAATTGTTGCAGCAATAAGGCTCCCGGACCAGACGGCTTCAATTTCAAATTCATTAAAAGGGCTTGGCCGTTCATGAAAGCTGAGGTTATACAGTTCTTCCAGGACTTCTTTCACAACAGCAGAATCCATCCTCCTCTCAATACCACCTTTGTTGCTCTAATTCCTAAGATCCCTGGGGCAAGCCATCTTAAAGATTTCAGACCTATAAGTCTCGTTGGATGCATATATAAGCTTCTTGCAAAAGTTCTTGTCAGTAGATTGAAGCCCATTATGCCAAAGATCATTGGCCCTGCACAGAGTGCTTTCATGGGAGATAGACAAATCCTGGATTCCATCCTAATTGCAAATGAGATCATCCACTGGTGGAAAGTCTCCAAGAACCCTGGAGTGGTCATTAAACTTGACTTCGAAAAAGCCTTTGATTGTGTCAACTGGAACTTCTTGATATCTATGATGCAAAGCCTGGGCTTCCAGTCTAAATGGTGTAGCTGGATCAAAGAATGTATCTCTTCCTCCTCCATTTCTATATTAATTAATGGTTCTCCTTCCAGGCAATTTAAACCCAGCAAAGGCTTAAGGCAGGGGGACCCCCTCTCTCCATTCCTCTTTAACATAGTGGTTGAGGCTCTAAACATCCTCTTCCAAAGGGCTGCAGCAGCAGGGCTACTTACTGGGGTCCAAATTGGGCGTAATGGAGAATCAATTACACACTTGCAATTCGCGGATGACACCATTGTGTTTGCACAAGCTAATGGGGAAGAAATAAAGTCCATTAAACGTATTCTGAGATGCTTCAACCTGATATCCGGCCTCAAAGTCAACTTCCAGAAAACCACTCTTTGCGGAATGGGAATCTCAGACTCTCTAGCATCTGACCTAGCCAAAATCATGGAATGTAAGAGGGATACACTGCCTTTTAACTACCTAGGCATGCCACTGGGCATCAATCCAAAAAGAAAGGAAATGTGGAACCTTGTCCTGGACAGAGTTAAGAAAAGGCTGGCCAATTGGAAGAGGGGGACTTTATCCCAAGCAGGACGTCTCACTCTCATCAAATCCACCCTCGCCAATTTACCCATCTACCTTATGTCCTTATACAAAATACCTTCATCAGTGGCTCAAAAGATTGAAAAGGTCCAAAGGGATTTCTTCTGGGGAGATTCGGATACCAAAAGAAAGATTCATTACATTAAGTGGGATTCCCTAACAAAAGCCAAGAAATTTGGTGGCCTAGGCATTAAAAGGATTAAGCAACAAAATATGGCTCTCTTAGCAAAGTGGTGGTGGAGATTCAGCCATGGAAAGGAGGGATTGTGGTATAAAGTCATCACTAAGAAGTATGGTTTAGACACTTCCTCCTGGTTACCAGCTAAGGGGAACTCAAGCAGGCTCTCTCAAACTTGGAGAGATATTTGCACCATAGGAGAAGGCAACAGGGACTCTGACTTTGCAAAAGTACTCCAGGAAGGCTTCAAAATTCGAGTGAAAGGAGGATACCAAACTAAATTCTGGGAACACAGGTGGTTAGGTGACATGAACCTCAAAGAGGAATACTATAGGCTATACCAACTCTCAAACCAAAAAGAGGCTTTCATTTCTACCATGGGGACCTCTTCTGGATGGAATTTCCAGTTCAGAAGGTCTCTTTTCATCTGGGAATCAGAACTCCTTTTCGAGCTAACTCAGAGAATCAATCACTTACTTCCCTCTACCTCAGAACCAGACACCATGACTTGGACCTGGAACAAAGGCCACATCCACTCTTTCTCCGTCTCCTCAGCTTATTCTAGTTGGGAAGATTCTAAATACTTAATCTCGCACAATTTACCCAGAGTTTGGAAAGGTATTTCACCACCTAAGGTAGAACTTTTCTACTGGTTATCATGTCAGAAATCTATTGGAGTGAAATATGTTCTTCTACGAAGGGGTATACAGATCAATGGAGAAAACAATATAACCTGCAATCTTTGTATGCTGGAAGAGGAAACCATCAACCATCTGCTGTTGCATTGTCCTTTTGCCTGGAAAATCTGGAGCCGCATCATCAAGTGGTGGAATCTTGCTTGGGTCATTCCAGCGGAGGTCCACCAGCTACTTGATGGGTTTCCTGGACCTCAATTCAATCCTTTGGAAAAAACTCTCTGGTGGGCGTCTGTTTACTCCACTGTATGGTCCATATGGCTTGCAAGAAATAATCTGATCTTCAAGGCTGAGACGAAATCTGTGGAGGACGTTGCTGATCTATGTAAGTTCAGAGCGGCCCTTTGGGTAAAATCAAAGCTCGACATTGAATATTACTCGGTGGAGGAAATGGTGAGGAAGCTGGATGAAATTCGGACACTCAATCTTCGAGCAATGAGGAAAAGAAGGGAGGCCGGATCATGAAATTAGGCGCCAAATGGTTTTGGTTATCTGTTGTTTCCTGATACCCTCTGTTAGTTGTCCTTAGAACTCCCCTGTAATTGGGTTTGGCAGTTGTATGATTTTAGGAGCCTCCTGTCATTGGCTCTTTTGTGCTCCTTTAGTTGGTTCCTTACCAACTAAATGTAGCCTTCTTTCATTAATCTTTGTACTATTTATTGGTTAATGAACTTTGCTTTGCGAAAAAAAAGACAAGCAAGTATACATGGCTACATCGGGTGATGAGTTTGGCAAGGCCGATGGCGCTGGTGTTGTCATCAAGCCAAAGAAACCGTCCACCAAAGATGCACTAGCAACAATGGAGGCTCAACTCAAGAGCATAGAAGGGGTTGTGGCGGAGAGGCTTGACAGACTAGAAGAGGCGTTGGTTGGTCCGAACAAGCCCAAGAGCCGGGTTGTAGACTTCTACGCATACTTTGCCGACTTAATCGTTCGAGTGGAGGAGCTCGAGGAGAAGGTAGGGACCTTCAAAGAGCAACTAGTGGCATCAAGGAGTAGCCATGAAGACGCCCTGGAGAAGCGGTTGGCGGATATGGAGGTAGAGTTGCAACTTTGAAAGAAGGTTATTGTTGCATCAAGGGATGGTGGGACGAGCATGTCAAAGAAGAAAGTTTGAGCACCGAAACCTAAGTGTTACGATGGTGCAAGAGATGTCCGGGAGATTGACAACTTCATATGGAGCATGGAAAGGTACTTCGACAATCTCCATATTGAAGATGAGGAAGAGAAGGTACAAACGGCTACCATGTACCTTGTTGACACGACAATGCTGTGGTGGAGAAGACGATATGGTGAAAAAATGAAGGGGTTGTGCACAATCGAGAACTGGGCTGAGTTCAAGAAAGAGTTGAAGAAGCACTTCTACCCCGAGAATGTGGAGTTCTTGGCATTTCGCAGGCTTCGCAAGTTGAGGCATGAAAGCTCATTGAGGGACTATGTGAAGGAGTACTCGACTCTACTCCTAGAGATCCCGGACATGGGCGAGCGGGAAGCACTATTTAGGTTCATGGATGGCTTGCAACCATGGGCGGCACGAGAACTTCAAGGCAAAGGGGTCAATGATATGGCGACCATGCTTGCTGAAGCAGAAAAGTTGGAGGACTTCAAGGTGCCGACTAAACCCAAGGTATGGAGAGAGGGCCACTCTAAGGGTTGGGGTGACCGACCAAAAGAGAGGACCCATAGTGGAAAGACGTCACCAACATCAACCGATGATAAGCGGAGTGATAGGGAGTCCCACAAAAGCAAGGATGATCGTAGCAAGGGGCGTCACTCCACGAAGAAGCATGGCAATGAGAGAAAGATCGAGTACTTTTTGTGCAACGGACCGCACTTGGCATGATATTGTCCTAAACGAGAAAAGCTCAATGCCATGAAGAAGAAGAAGAAGTCGCGAAAGGGTTCCAACAACGAGTGATCAAGTTCTTCGGATGAAGAGAACCTACTCGGGAGTGTTCAACTTCTTGGAGCGGTCACCAAGAAGAATGAGAAGAAGAAGGAGCCTAGAAGCATCAAGAAGAAGGATGTGTTGTACGCGGAGGTGAAGGTGAATGGGAAATCCTCCAAGGTGTTGATTGACACGGGAGCCACACATAACTTTGTGAGTGTGGATGAGGCCAAGAGGCTAGACTTGACGGTGAAGTAGGACAATGGTTGGTCCAAACCAGTGAATTCGGAGGCCAAGCCAATCTAAGGAGTTGTCCGAAGTGCTGACCTTGCCATTGGGAGTTGGATGGGACAGGCAGAATTCTCGGTGATCGAGATAGAATGATCATCCAATGATATTGGGGATGGACTTCTTGCGAAAGTCCAATGCGATACCCGTTCCACACATGGCATCAATGTTGCTATTTTCGAGAGAGGCAAAGAAAGACTTCTCACTAACGTACTTGTCACCAAACATTTGTATGGACAAGCTCTACCTTCTGAGCCCTAGGAGGCCTGCCGCATTTCTAAAAACTAACCTGTTTCTATTTGTTGAAGATGCAATCCTCACAGATATCAACATCCACTGATTCTAACCCTCGTAGCTTCCCATTCAACTACAAAATCTTCATTCCATTCTCACTCAAATGTCCTAGTCTATTTTTCTCTAGATCTAAACTCTTCTTGTTATCTACAATTGCAAGTGTATCGCTGCCATGTGAAGTTAAGTAAAGTGTACCAACTTTCTTACCTTTAGCTACCACCATGGTACTGTTGGAGACTTTCAACGTGTTCCCTATGAATGTTGACGTGTAACCCGCTACTGCAAGCTGTCCAATGAAAACAAGATTCCTCTTCAAATTCAGAATGTGTCTAGCATCTTTCAGACGCCATCTGAACCCTTGCATCGTAATCTGAACATCACCTCCTTCCAAAATACTACACGGCTTATTATTCCTCGAGTATACTTTCTCAAAGTCCTCTGCTACATAGTTCGGAAGAACCTCCATGTTAGCAGTGACGTGAAATGAGGCACCCGAATCAATCATTCACACTTCGCCGTTACTGTTCATAACAATAATAAGTGCATCATACACAATGTGAGCCTCCTATGCACCTTTCTTCTTCGATGCTTTGCAAGTTTATGATATATGTCATGTTTGACCACAATTCCAATATTCACCTTTAATAGGCTGAATTTGAAATTTACCCTGATTTTCTTTGTCGCCCTTTGATTTTGACCTATTTCTGTTTTGATTCTGACCACTCTTACTCTGGCCTCTGCCCCTCTGCTGCTCAAAACTTAGGATTGAACCCGAAGTGCTTGAACATCAACCTGAACTTTTGATCAAATTTCTTCTGACCTCCTCAATCAAAATCAAACTAACAACTTACTCAGTTTTAATTTTTCTTTCTTAGCAATGTTATTGACTATAGTAACCATACCCTACCAGCACTTTGGCAACTGAGACAAAAATTAGCAAGGCTTGAACCTCATCATCAAACTTGATATCGACAGACGTAAATTGATCAACAATTGTATTAGACTAACTGAGATGTGACATAAAAAAAACAGTTTCTGTCATAGATAGGTTGAGATTTTTTTTCATAAGATATACCTTATTCGTAGTAGACAATTGCCCATACATCTTCTTTAGTGCTTTCATAAGATCCTTCATTGTTTTCTTTTTCAATATGTTGTGGGTGACTCACCTTTGAAAGAGACAAGTGAATAACCCCTAACGCCTTCCTGTCGGGAACGTCTTTATTCTAGTTGCATTCTCTTGTCTTCATCCCTTTTTGCTTATCTAGCAATAGCCAGTAAAGATCATTCTCATACATGCAAATAGTCATCTATCTATGTCTTTCAGAACGCAAAGTCTGACCCATCAAAATTTTTGATATTCAATTTGCCTTATTCAGAACCCATATCTCCCACTGAAATCCTAGGCTACCCAAACAAAGTTAAATTCTAACATGTCGAACAAACCCTACCCCAACCATGACTCTGATACTAGTTGTAATTGGGAATCTTCAAACAATTGTTCAATCCCACAACATCCTTATAAATTTTGAGAACAATTAATCACTGAATAAAATAAGCAAACAGTTATGTGTAATGAAAAACGAAAAAAAATACAAGACAACAGATATACGTGAAAAATATCAACGCGAGAAAAATCATGGGATCCACGCTAGTTCACTATAAAATTGAATTAAGAGTATAAGTTCTCTCCCAATCTCTCTAAGATCTGCATTTTTTTCCGCCTTTCCTTTGTTATTCTCTAAAAACTCTAACCCTAAATACTTCTCTAATGTCTTAAGTGGCGTAGGGCTCTGCCTCCACACCTCCAAACTAAAAATACTACAGAAAGGTTATTTGCACCATAACACAGAAAAAAGATGTGAAGAGAGTTGTAGTTATCCCAGAAGCCAATATTCAAAGGGACGTGAATAATGTTGTGGGCACAATTAACAGAAGGGTCCTATCATGAATGTAGACTTTTTCAAACCTGCATATCTATTAAAAGAATTAATGCATTGACCTCTTTAAAAATTGAGCTATATATGTAACTGTTCCCGAAAAGAAATTAAAACAATTGGATGATTAGACTAACCTTTCGAGTCACAATATATACAATTGTTTACTTTATGATACAAAATGACTTTATAAAAATAATTTGTTGACATGTTATAATTGTCAAAAAATAAAAAAATAATAATATGTTGTTGGACTTGTTTGTGTCATTCTAAATAGTCTGTGAAAATCTAAATAGATTGTGTTTAAATTTTCTAAGAGTAATAATATTGGCATAAAGAATCCAATTTTCAACCGCATAAAGAATAGTATGAGTTTAATTTATGGGCCAACACTCTGAGATCAATCTTTATCTCCAGACTGCGAAATATTTTCAATGAGCCTGCTTCGTACACATCTTTCAAATACCTTTTCTAATAGTGTGGCGTCCCATAATCGGGGCCTTTTATTTTAGAAGTTCCAATTAACATGCAAATTATTTATGTAAAAAATTAGGTTGATTGGATCTAAAAGCACATAACTTAAATTAACTGGTGAGTGACTAAAATTACAACGATCAATTTTTTACATGAGAAATATGTAGGAAAGAATATTGCGAACAGTTGATCGGATTCAATTGCAGAAAATAATTCTATTAAATCAATAACTGAAACTGAAATTACAATGTAAATTCAAAAAATAAAAATCATTACCAACCGAGTCCTGTGAAATCACAGTCGCCTCAAAACATATTCGCCGCCTCCCGTGAGTGTTGATGCATCGCTCTGGTGCCTGTCTCCTGGATAAAACGGCTCACTCGGCCGATAGAACACCTATCTATCAACCGTCTGTCAAAGTAACTGTGTTTTTCTCTTTAGACCAAAACTCTCATATCATTTGGTCTTCAGTGTGTCAAAACAAATAAAGGAATTTAGTATTTATAGAAATCTTAAAACTTTGAAACCGCCGAAATCATAAATAAGGGGATAAATGGATACTAATGATGCAATTGATAGACATCAATGCAACCATTAATGGGTTGTAATCGCTGAGCCTGCCTAGCTAGTGAGACCATCCAGTGTCCCAATATCATTAACGACGCCACCAAATTTCCAACAAAACATATATTTGTAGATGGTCAATAATGCCTGATCGACTTTTTTTTTTTGGGCAATAAAAAGATTTACAAAACAAAAGGTTCATATTGCTTTGAGACATGTGTAAGTAAGTGAGATTATGCTCTCCAAGCGAGTCGATTGCTTTTAAATTCAAAGTCGTTCAATGAGAAGATAGCGAGTAGAAGACAATGGAAAGGCAGAAAAGATTGGGAAGATGAGGAAAGTCTTCTCACCAGTTCTTGGTTGTCTAGTTGATAGCAATAGTATGTATGCTTCTCACCAGTCCTTTCTCACTTCTCCCCTCTTGATCGTCCTCATGCAACTCACCTTTGTTGCCTCTGTTTCAGCAATTCACCGATTTGTTGCTATTTCTGGAACCTGCTTGTTCTTTTTTGGACCTCTATGTTGTTTTTACAATGTTGGAAATCAATGTCGAATTTGTCAGGAAGCCATGTACTGCTGCAGGTTTCTGGTATGGAACTCAAAATGTAATTTTTGAGACATCACATGAAGTGTTCTAATACCACTAAATAATTACTTGTAATATAATAATTAAAAAAATTAAAAAATTGGAATTTTGAAAATTGGGGGTGGCATGTGCCACTCCCCCCTCCATAAGGGTCCGCCCCTACTCGTTTATATAGAGGACGAGCTACTAACAAACCAGCAACAAACAAGCTAACAAATAACTAACAAATAACTAACTGGTAACTAACTAACAGAAGGGAAAAACAGAACTAACAATATAAAACTAACAGCTGAAAATAAGCATGATACGTAATAGAGAAGATAGCGAGTAGAAGACAATGGAAAGACAGAAAAGATTGGGAAGATGAGGAAAGTCTTCTCACCAGTTCTTGGTTGTCTAGTTGATACCAATAGTATGTATGCTTCTCACCAGTCCTTTCTCACTTCTCCCCTCTTGATCGTCCTCATGCAACTCACCTTTTGTTGCCTCTCTATGTCCACGTTTTGAGCAATTCACTGATTTGTTGCTATTTTTGGAACCTGCTTGTTCTTTTTTGAACCTCTATGTTGTTTTTACAATGTTGGAAATCAATGTCGAATTTGTCGGGAAGCCATGTACTGCTACAGGTTTCTGATATGGATCTGAAAATGTAATTTTTTGGGCAGCCATGTACTATGTTTATGTTTAACTGTCTACTGCAGTACTTATCGAAAGTAGTTACTGGAAATGTTTACGTTTATGTTTACTTTGTTTTTGAAAGTGTCTACAACCATGTGTCTACTGTAGCAATGTACTATGCTTATGTTTCACCTTGTTCATGGAAATGGAGCCTATTTATGTTTGTTGATCGAAGTGTTCATGGAATGAAAATGGAATTGTTTTTCATGAAATGGAAATGGAACCTATTTACCTATTGCTGAAGCCATGCATTGATCCACTTCGCGTGATTGCACGTGCACTATATGCAGATTACTATCGCAGATGAGGTGGTTTTGTGCACCGACAGTATATATTTGGCAGTAGTAATTTTTTGGCGACTACAAAAGTGACATTTGGCGACCACTATATTTTGGTCGGCAGTGTTAACCCTTTCGGCGACGAAAGACCATTGCTCGCCAAAATCGTTTGGCAACTAAGCAGTTAGTTGCAAAAGAAATTTTTGGCTTGGTTGCCAAATATATTTCCCGAAATCGATTTTGCGACAAAAATGGTTGGTCGGAAAATACTTTTGGAGACCAAAAAACTAACATTTGGCGACTAAATCGTTGGTCGGCATTGTGTATTTTCATGTGACTGTAGGTTGATTGCAAGTTTTTCAAAAGGATTCATGGGATTCTCGTACGGAGAAATGAGACCTAACATGATCGAAATTTGATGATACGATCTGTTTGGATAGTAGATTTCAGTGTGAAAATAATTGGTGCAAAAGAAATTCGAGGATATAAGTTACAATCCATGTTTTACTTTCCATGTATTTCCATTCTTACTTCTAAATGTGACATAAACTCGGCAAAAGTTTGGCAAAATGTTATATTACTCTTTTCTATTATATGTTATTGCTTTATTATATTGTATATTTTTACTCTAATATTACTCTTCAACTTTTTTATTTATAAATTTTTTCCTTGCTCTTCAATGCTAAAATAATTTTTTATTTTCAACACATTTTCCAAACACCTTGTCTAATAGAGTGGTTTTCCATGATAACAGCTTTTCATTTTAGAAGTTCCAAATTAATTGGCGTGTGACGAAAACATATATTTGTAGATTGTGAATAATGTCTAATCAAATTTTTTTTTTCTTTTGCATCAGATGTTTACATGTTAAAATTTACGAAATAAAGGCTTAGATCCTCAAGATATGTTATTGAACTCAACTATTAAATAGTGCATTCAAGAAATGTGTAAATGAAATTATCCTTTCCAAACAAGTCAAATATTGCTTTTAAATCTAAAGTCGGTCAATGAAATGCTAGCAAGTAGAAGCCAACGGAAATACCGTAAAGACTGGAGAGATGAGGAAAGACTTCTCCACTAACGCTTGATTTTCTAGTTGATAGCAATATTAGTACATCTACGTACTTGTCAAATTGAGAATTATATCTTATAATTGAGTCCTTAATTGCTTAATCCCAACATGGCCATGTACTGTAGGCTAAATAATTGCAGTAATTTCTAAAAGGGCGTGAAATTCTTGTTAGGAGAAATAGGAACCATCATGATCCCAATTTAATGACATGACCTGTTTTTATATACTGAATTTTAATGTAAAAATAATTGGTAGCTAAGAAATTCCAGGACTTAACTTACAATTCATTTTTTACTTTCCGTGTGCTTCCATTCTCGATCTCAATCCAGTTTCTTAACTTTGTTATTTTAAAGGAAAAATTAGTTAAAACTCCAAATCTAGGATTAATTAACTCATTAAGTCTATAAAATTACAATTTTAACAAAGTAAGTGACTTATGAATGAACTTACTCCTAAATGTGACATAAACTCAGCTAGAGTTTGGCAAAATATTATATTGACGTATTAACATTGGGATCCATAATGCACTCTCCATTCTATTCTATATTATTGGTTCACTATATTGTAAATTTTTACTTTAGATAGAACATATAACTAATATTATACTCGATCTTCAAATTCTTTATTTTTAAAATTTTCCTTTTTTTTAATTTAAAAACAAATTCTAATTGTATTTTTCTCTCGGCAAAAAGATTTATTAATCTTTGGAAAATTACAGAGTAAATGGTATAGTTTCATATTATTGGTTCACTATAAGCTCATCCTATATATCCTTTTTGGGTACAGTTTCAGATACTTAGCATATAATGTGTGAAGTGCGTATGGTGATGCATAATTTTTGAAGACTTTTGACTAGAGTTACCTATGATCTTTGTATTAAATTTTTTGAAAATGTATTGTAACTCAGTTTCAATTTTGTTCTTTATTTTCACATGGGAATGTAAAATTGTTATATCCAGTATTATTTTGGTAATTCCTTTTGGCTAAGAGTACTCTTTAATGTAATATTCTAAGACTTGACTTTTGTTACTTCATTGAATGAAATGGTTTGAGATTATAGGTGTATCTTTGAGCGTTGCGAGGTTTTTTATTTACAATATATTGTAATTATAATATGTTGAAAAACGAGAGCGTAACAAGCCCTGATTGAAATACATTAGATAAATATTAAACTTACAATAATAGATTGTAGATGGGGTGATTTTCTCAATCGGATGAAAAATTAATACCTTACTATTCAGCAAGAATAATGTTGTTTCTTGTTAGTCCAGTGATCTGCAAAATAATAACTCGTAAAAAAATTCACTGCTAACATGGCGGGAAGATACTCCGATAATTAAGTTAGACAGAGATCATATGAATATCTACGGAAACAAGCTAAAATTCTATAGTAACGCATAATGTGTACCTTTCTTCGTAAACCTAGACCTTTACTTATAGATCTTATTACTTAATCTTCCTAATTCTTTTAAGACTCAAATTCCTCTTCAGAACCGAAATTAGACCATCTTTTCATTCAGGTTCGATTGGCCAGAACTCCTCATCCGTATCCAATTATAAGAACTATATCCAACAAAATAAGAAAAAATGATAATTCTAATACAAGATTATTTTTGTTTTTATTTTTGTAATTAAATAATTTGAGGATGAATATTTAAGTATTTTTTTAACTATTTAAGTGTTCCGTAGTACTTGAATTTTTTTGTTTTGCTTTTTGTTTTCACCCCTTTTTTTGTTTGAATGTGAGAACAAAAAATATAATTATTCTTGCACATGCAGGATTTTTTATTTTGTTTTTCACCTCTTTGATCACCTTGAAATTTGTTATTCAGTAATTTCGAATTAATAAACCAAAAGAATGTGGATTTGTGCAGTCGGTAGCAATTTTGAAGAAATAACAGTGATGGTCTTAGTATTTATGTTGACTTTTAAGAATTGAACCAATATTATTTTTATTTTTAATCATTTTTTAAAAAAAAGCAATATAAAAGAATGAATATAAAAGAGAATGGTATTTTTGTAATTCGGAGAGGGGAGAGGAGTGTTATTTTTGTAATTTAGAGGGAAAAAAGGGAGAGAGAATGGGAATGACATTTTTTAAATTTAAAAAAAAAAGATTGGGTATTTATTCAGTGGGGAGTTGTGAATTTTATCTTTGGAGAGAGGTGAAAAACAATTTTCCTTTCTGAGATAATTCTTTTATCTCTAGACTACAAAATTTTTCCAAATGATCTAATCAGTTGTTAAAAATAACACGCATAACAATCCTTGCCCCATGGATACGGAAAGGGAAACAGATAAGAATCCAATTCTTGACCGCATATAGAATGGTACGAGTCCAATTTCTGGGGCAACTCTCCTACATTCTAGACCAGTCTTTATCTCTAGACTGCAAAATGTTTTCAAAAGATCTTATAAATTGTTACAAAAAAACACATAAAAATCCTAGCCCCATGGATACGGAAAGGGAAGGGATCATAAGAATCCAATTTTCGACAGCATAAAGAATAGTATGAGTCCAATTTTCTGGGCCGACTTTTCTACTTTGTCAGATCAGTCTTTATTTCTAGACTACGAAATTTTTCCAAATGACTTTATCAGTTGTCAAAAAAAAAAAAACCACATAAAAATCCTAGCCCCATGGATACGGAAAGGGAAGGGGTTAAGATTCCAATTTTCGACCGCATAAAAAATAGTACGACGAATCCAATTTTTGGGCCAACTCTCCTACTTTCTAAGATTAGTCTTTATTCTATAGACTGCGAAATTTTTCCAAACACAATTATCTATAGTGTGGCATCCCATAAACAAAGATTTTTATTTTAGAAGTTCCAACGTGTAAATCATTTATGTAAAAAGTTAAGTTGATCGGATCGAGAAGCACATAACTCAAATTAATTAGTGAATGACGAAATTTACAACAGTCCATTTTTTACATGTGAAACATATATGTATATTTTTGGTAATTCGGAAATGGAGAAACTAACATATATATTGTAGATTGTTAATAATGCCTGATGAGAAAAGTTTTCTCACTAAAGACTGGGGATCGAGATGAAGAAAGTCTTCTCAATAATGCTTGGTTATCTAATTATAGCAATAGTATGTTTGCTTGTCGAATGGAGAGTAATGTTGTGTAATTATGTCGGTCAATGAAAAAACCGAAAAGACTGGGGAGATGAGGAAAGACTTCTCGCTAACGCTTGGTTGTCTTGTTGGTAGCAATATTGTATCTACTTGTCAAATTTTGAAAATATCTTATAATATTTGAGTCCTTTATTGAGTCCCGAGTGATACGGTAACTACATAACTCAAATTAATTGGTGAGTGACGAAAATTACAACGATCCATTTTTTACATGAGAAACAATATATTTATAGATTGTTCATAATCTTTGATCAATTTAATTTTTTTCTTTTGCATCTGATGTTTACATGTTAAGATTTATAAAATAAATGGTTCAAATTGTCAACACAAGTTATTGAACTCACACTACAAAATAACGTGTTTAAAAGATGTGTTTGAGATATGTGTAAATGGTATTGTCCATTCCAAATAAGTTGATTGCTTTTAAATCCGAAGCCAGTCGATGAAAATACAATGACTAGAAGCCAATGAAAATGCCTTATAGACTGGGGAGATGAGGAAAGACTTCCCACTACCGCATGGTTGTCTAGTTGATAGCAATAGTGTGTCTACTTGTCAAACAAAAATTAATAATATCTTTAATTGAGTCATTTATTGAGTTTCAACATGGCCACATGACTGTAGGTTAAGTAATTACAGACTTTTCTACACGAGAAATGGGACCCATCATGATCTAAATTTAATAATATGAACCGTTTATATTGTATAGTTTATTGTGAAAACAATTGGTGCCTAGTAATTCGAGGATATTAGTTACGACTGATCCATTTCTTACGTTCATATATTTTGATTCTCAATCTCAATTCATTTCTTAACTTCGTTAACTTAAATTACTTCTTTATTATTTTTTTTCATGTGTTCTTAAAGTCTAATTAGCTATTTCATGTTGGCTTCTCTATTTAGTTTTTTCGCAACTCATTTTAGAATGTAGAAGCAATTGTGTGGTATGCATAATACATCTCTTCGTCCATTATATTGACATGTCTTTTATGCTGCTGGTAATCATCTACTCTTGTTGCCTTATAGTCCCCCATACGTGTATAGCTAGTTTTGCTTTGTTGGTCATTTATATGCATCGCCTTATTTTTATTTTGACTGTTATAAGTAGAAGGCAACAATAAAAGAGGAAGTAAAAATTTACAACTATCGGACTGGAACGAAAAATGTCCAGGGAAATTAAAATGCTCGATTATTAATAAGTAAAAAATGAATTGTAAAGGCAGGTTCGGAACTCAATTAGGTTGGCTTTCGAGACCCTACAATCAAATGGCACGAGACATCCGAATAGGAGTTGGCAAGAAATCAACCCCAAATAAGAAGTGGTCATGGACAAATTCTAATTGTTCATAAGTGTTAATTTGTGAAAATCTAAATAGTTTTTGTTTAAATTTTCTACAAGTACTATTAGTTTTTGCCGTATCCCAAAAATGAAATAGTATACTATATCGGAGAAAATGAATATATAGACACAAACTTATAATTTTTTTGCATTAAAATTACCTATTCCATATGGGCCAAGGTCTTAGCAGTCAGTTAAAAAAAAACATAAAAATCATAGCCCGAGGGACTATATCGAGTTATAAAGAGAAAAATTGACCAACGAACGTTTCGAATGAACAAAACCCAAAGACCTAACATGACTTTTTAACCTACTTTTTTTCCTCGTATTTAGTATATAGTCATCACTTGACAAACAAAATTAACAAACTTTGAGGTTGATGTATGAAGCATCGAAAAAACAAATTCGCGAAGTCTTTTAACCTAACTACTCTTTTCCGTGGATTGATATTTCTTACTTTTCACTATACCTCTTTTCAATCTTGAAGGAAGTCCTATTTTGGCCCTATTTGGCCTCTAGTTTATATTTATTCAAAATTTTTGTCTTTATTCATTTTTTTTTTGCATTTGTTGTTTAAATTTCAATGTTTTGTAGTTTATTGGTCCGTCTTGATGAAAGGAATCTAATGAGTATAAAATTGTGTCCAAAAGTTAAAAAAAAATCACTAAAGACGACGAATAAGTACAAAAAACTCTGTTTTTTGATTTATTTTTGTCTTTTCTGAACTTTTTTCAAATGTAGCCGATGATTGATAACTTTTCTGAAAGCTCTTGTCGAGATGAACTAATAAATCAAAAAAAATTGATGAAAAATAAAAAATTACAAAAAAATTTCAAATAAGGACGAAAAAAATGTCAATAAATAAACACATAAAAACCACAGCCCAAATAGGGCCTTTATAAATATAAATCTTGACCTAGGAGGGCGCCCTAACGACGCACTTTTGCCGGCCAGTCACCCACCTTAAATGACATTGGGCTACGGCGACATTCAGTATATAGTTTTTTTGTCGACTTTTGCGCAGTAAGTAATCTTTGGCAAATCATCTTGGCTTGCTTAGTAGTCCTCTCTCTTGAGCAACAAAAAGTCATTAGTGAATCACATTCATACTCTCGATAATCTCTCCAATCGAGTTCGGTCCCACGATAGTCATTTCTCCCAACTCGATCCAACAAATAAGTGACCTACACAGTCTCCCATACAAAGCCTCGTACGAAAGCCATCTCGATGCTAGATTAATAACTATTGTTGTACTCAAACTCGATGAGCGCCAAATGATCCTCCTATCTACCTCAAAAATCAGTTGCGATTTGTTCTACATCAATGATCGACTTACTAAAATACCCGTAGATGTGAATCTTCAGTTAATGAAGAACACTAGAGATAGTTTTCTCAATTGGAATATTCTTGAATTATTAAGAGTGTGATGTATTTGTTATAAGACCATTACTAGGGTTCAGAGATACTTGTAGTTCACCCAAAACTATTGTCTGCATTAAACCAGATATCCAATACTACAAGGGTATTGTAATGCCAATTGGGTATCTAATACGAAAACCTCAAAATTCACTAGTGGATATGTCTTTATTCTTGCAGGTGCAACTACTTCTTGCAGGTGCTCAAAGTAGACATGTATTTTGAGATTGACAATGGAATCCAATTTTATAGCTTAAGACAAAATTGGAGAATAGGCTAAATGGCTTCACCACTTCTTAGGAGCCATTGCAATGTGGCCAAGACGTGTGCCAACAATTTGTATACATTGTGATGGTATGTCTGCAATTGGGAAGCCACATAGCAACATGTAGAATGGTAAGCATACACTTTTGTCATAGGCACAATACCATGAAATGTTTTATTTTGGCTGGAATTATATCTATCAAATATGTAAAGCCGAAAGTGAATACTATATAATAAAAGGGTTATACAAAGAGCAAGCGATTCGATTATGGAGGGGAGTGAGCCTAATGCCTATGTTATAGGAGTTGCTTCAATAGAACCGTACCTAGTTGACTGCATATATATATCACAAGATCGAGATTCAAAGGGAAATCGAAGTTGGGGGTTAACTCAAGATGTATCACTGAGGAGATAACTTCTCCTACCCATTCCTATGATACAACGGTGATTCCTGCAACATTATCTCGGATAAACTAGATTTTTATTGATTCTCATGCCTTGAGAATTCAAGTGGGGTATAACAAGATACTTTTAATGGGAAGTCACATATATGAATGTGACTGGATCGCTCCTATAAGAATAAAAAGACTTATTTTCCTAAAGCACTCATGAAACCAGGAATTGAGCAGTGCTAAAACGGAGGCAATCATGAGAGCCAATTGTGTCATGAAAGATCACGTGTCACTACTATTGTCTTGATTTACTCTAACAACTGAGCAGTTTAAGGTATCACATCCACTGATTAACCAAACATAACAAAACTAGATGTACACCACACAAAACATCAAAGAAGAGTAGACAATTACACAATTCCATTAGGAATTGATAAACACAATTTTATACCCTAGACTCTTCAAAACATCAAACAAGTAACACCACTTTTGTTCTCACAATAAAAAATAGTATGCATTATTATTAGGCTGTAGCTAATGATAGATGATTTTACACACACACACACACACACACACACACACACACACAAAGTACCTTAGACTGTCCTAAAAACAACAAGCAAGCAACACCAATCTGTTTCTCTCAGTCAGATTCAGAAATGATTTCTAATATGCTACTAAAAGGCCTTCCGCCCATGCTTCCTCTAGCAGTCGATGCATTTGTGGTGGAAAAGGGATTTGATGGCACAACCAAAGTCTCTCCATCTCCTTCGAGCATTTGAACCACAACATTCATTGACGGTCGGTCTACCGGATACCATTGAATGCACCAAAGCCCCACAATTGTTACTTTCTTCACAATCTTAGCATCTTCGTCTCTGTCGATTTCGTTCGTATTTTCTTCTTCCCGACTTAAACGTTTATAAATCCACTCAGGAAAGTATACTTCATCGCTATTTCCTTCCGAATTAAGATCAGTATTATTCTTCTTCCCACCAACCATTTCAATCAACAACATGCCAAAACTATATACATCTGACTTGTGTGACACTTTCCCGAAGTTCCTGGAGAACACCTCAGGTGCAATATATCCCACTGTCCCCCTGGCAGCTGTCATGGAAACAACACTTTGTTCTTTTGAGCACAACTTAGCTAGGCCAAAATCAGAGATCTTTGGATTGAAATTTTTGTCCAACAAGACGTTATGAGGCTTAATATCAAAATGCAGGATTCTATGATCACACCCTTGGTGAAGATATTCAATTCCTTTGGCTATGCCCAGAGCAATATCTTGTAGCTTCTCCCAACCAAGGGATTGTTTTTTCTGATCAGACGATAGGAATTGCTGTAGCGAATCATTGGGCATGTACTCATAAACAAGAGCTTTTTTATACCCATCAGCACAATATCCGACTAAGCGAACTACGTTGACATGGTGGATTGTACCTATGGTTCCCACTTCATTGGTGAAGTCGTCGCCATTTCCTGAGAAGTTGTTAAGAATCTTGGCTGCAACATAAACATCGTTGGAAAGCTTTCCCTTGTAAACTGTTCCATAACCTCCTTGGCCAAGTTTGTCCTTAAAGTTATCCGTGATTCTCTTAATCTCAGCATAGGTGTATCTTGTAGGCTTGAGAGCTCTGTAATCCTCCAAAAATCTTTCAATTCTTACTTGATCCTCTTTGTTTGATATATTTGAATAGCGACGTATTGCAATGACCACCACAAGAAGAATAAAGGAACCAACGATTGCCCCTGAAATTTGAAACTATTAAATCATGAAGAGAGTTTCAATCCCTAGAATAATGTCTGAATGACGGATGAGACGAATGAGTTGAAATACATTCAAACAATAACTTATTCTTATTTAGGTTTCTACTATATATACATTTTGAATTGCTTTAAATCCATAACGTCAGTTTCTAAACTATTGCAAATGCAGTTAGTAAAATCATTTATTGCTTTTATTTGTTTTTAATTTCAACTTTTAAAGATTTGATTAGTCAATAAGACATTTTCATGTCAGCTTCCCTTTTTTCAGAACCATTTGAATTCTATGACACACACACACACACAAAAAAAAAAAAGGAAATTTTTCCGTGTTCTAGGGAGCTTCTCACACTAACGGGTGGTGGAAAAGACATAGTTGTCCACACTAATGTTTGGTCGAAAAAGCATTGCCGGCCCACACAATAATGTAATGTAACAAAAGGCTCTTGGAACATTCAAGCACTGAATAATTTGTTTATGACAACTTGTTCAATTGGTTGGATAACCTTTAAAGAGAATTTTGGGTCCGACAATTATACACTAATTGAGATGAATCCATGAATCAAATATATAGTGCCTAAAACTCTCTAATTTCGACTGCGTGTCAAATATATATTTAAAGTTTTCATAAATATGAAAAAGTCTACATACCCTGTAATGTGTTATGTGTGTGATACTAGTGCTAGTGAGTTATGGTGAAAAATAAAAATGACGAAGAAAACATTTAGTTCTGCTAAGTTGTTTTACAAAGAATCAACCAAAAGGGCCTAATTAATTATATTTGACTGATTTTAACGATAGAAGAAATAACTACATAATAATATAAAAAGTAAGGAAGATTTATCATAATTTTAGATACCTGAGGGGGCATTGTATTTTTCACAAACCTCAGGAGAGGTCAGTGAAAATCACCCTTAAAAATATTACTTTCGTTTGAGTATTTTTGAAATTTTTTGAAAGTAATGTTTGAGAATTTTGTTTGGGAAACAATTTCAGAAATATTATTTAGTTTATTTCTTAGTCATTGACAATTATTAAATAATTATATTTGCCAATGATTAATGCATTAAATAGTCACATTTAATCTTATTTTGGTAGTGTCTGACACTATTTATTTGATCTCTTTTGATCATATTCTTTAAATCTTATTTTCTAAAAAATTTAAAAATTCAATTTTGATTTAAAAAAATATTTCAAGATTAACTGCGAGCTCAAAATTCTAAAATAAATTTTTTTTGTTAACAAAATATGTGCACAAAACTCAAAAAAAGAGAGAAAAAGAGTGCTTAAAAATGCCCAAAAAAATTTAACTCTAAGTTTTTTTCTCAAATATTTACACCAAACAACATTTGAGAATATTTTTTCTCAAAAATTAGTTCAGAAATATCCAAACGAACAAACCTTGTTTTACCTAATTTTTGTCAAGGAATAAGAAAGTTCAAATAGCTCGCTTGATTTTTTTTTTTTAATTTTCAACCTTTGCGATAAATAAATGGAATCATATGCAATATAACGTTATCACCTAAATATTACTGATTTATAGATAAAATGATTAATTTTTAACTTCAAATTTATGGATAAAATAACTAATTTTTATAATTTTTTTATGTTGCGGATCAAAAATAAACAAGGAGGCGCCAGCCAGATGGAACAAGATCCTACATCTAAAGAGTGTAAAAGTCCATCTCGTTAGGTGCAGAATCAATCCATTAACTTTCCACGGCATGTAATAGACAATTCCTTTTTTATTAAAAGAAATTGTTAAATTTTGGGCTCCTGTGGAGGACGACGTGTTTGCTTCCTGTGCTTACCATTGGGCCGGCCCTCCATGCATAAAAAATGTCAAATGAAAGAAAAGTTGAAATTAAGTAAAGAGGAGCAAGAAGTAGGCAGTAGTACCTGTAATTATTTTGGTCCATGAAATTGAAGCAGCATGTGGAGGAGGAGGAAGAGGAGGACTAGGCGTAGTATTAATACTTGGCTCGTCAAAGCATTCCGTACTGCTTGGATCATTAATATTGCTGCTTGCGTTCTTCAATCTGCAGTAGTTGCCTTGGGATCCGCAATTTCTACAATCGGGTGTGTCCCAACTCAACGACAACCGATCCCCAATAAACCAATCAGATTGAACATAAAGTCTCGGGAATATTGACGGAACATTAAACATCTTTGTACAAGACAAAATGGGCCACTCAAGTAAAGAATCAGAATAAGCAACGTATACGTATTCTCCTGGGGTGCTAAGCCAACTGATTGGATTACCTAAAATGGAGGAGGAGGAGAAGGGACAACTGAATAAGCTGATATTTGCAGGTGCAAATGGTTGATTGTCCTTTGGAAGACGGGGCAGAGAGCAATCTAGGTAATAATCACTGCCAATGGAGGTACATGGGAATTGGATATAACGGGGGTACGTACTTGGTATGTATGTCAATCGGAAGGTGGGAGAGATGTCAACGGTTGATAAGTTGAGGTAGTTTGGATTAGGCGGAAGGCGAATAGAAGTATTTGGAACAGAATCACGATCATCGAATAGGATCACTACCTGTGAATTGTAATCGATGTCATGGACAAGTAGCTTGACAGAAAGCAGGGGGAGCTCGAGAATAAGATTTTGGTCGGAGGGAGTGCAGGATAGTGCGAATTCAGGACCATACCCACAGTGATCCGGTTGATGGCCCTTTAGCCAGAACGGGAATCGGACCTCTGGGCTCATGGGAACAAAGCTTCCAAAGCCGCAGATTTTTGGCGTGCACTCGTCATGCTGCTGCTCTCGTTGTGGGTCACCTCTCACTCCCAATGAAGCTACTAATTCTGCGAGTATGAGTTGTTTTAACAAGAGAAAGAAGAGGCCCATGCCCATTTTCCTTTTCTTCAAAATTCTTGGTGGTCACTATTCTGAGACTCTCTTAGAGTTGAACCGTCATATATCAACGGAGGCACAATTTAGCCATTTTGTAGTTCTGTATCCATCTCTCTCTCTCTCTCTTTCTCTCTCTGTGTTGAGACTCTATTAGAGTTAAGCGGATACAGCAGAGTATACTCCAGCTTGTAATTTTGTATCTGTATATATATCGAAATTTCTCTCTCTCTCTCTCTCTCTCTCTCTCTCTCTCTCTCTCTCTCTCTCTCTCTCTCTCTCTCTCTCTCTCTCTCTCTCTCTCTCTCTCTCTCTGGTGAGACTCATTTCTACATATGATATTTTGTTTCAAGTATAAGAAATACATTTTGGACCTGAGCCCCAAAGGTAACAACCTCAAAAAGTAAAAAATAAAATCAATTTTTTGTCAATCCCTTGAGATTCAAACACGAGATATATACTTGTAATTGGAATTGTTGTTTTTGGTTAATTAAGCTTAATAATATATTTTCAAAAACTGTGAATATGTCATTAGCCAAGTTCAAATTTAAGTATTGTATAATTATTTTTTAAAATAAATATTGTCTTTTTGTGGTAAATAGGACATATGGTGAACAAAGAAAAAAAAGGTAATTGTTGGTTACATATTAAGTATGTAACACGATTCGATAGAACTGAATTTTTTTTTGGGTTTTTCAAAGATTAATTTAAACAAAATTTATGATTTCCATTATCGACGTGTAATCTCAAAGTGATCTTATGCAAGCAAGGATGAACAAAGTTTGATGAGAGGAAAGGGGATAAATTCATAAGCTATCTCTTATTCAAATAAAAGGGGGTGAAGGCGGGCATTTCTAAAAAATGTGGAAGGAAAGAGTCAACTCACAGCAAAACTGGTTAGGAATAATAGTTAGGTTTCCATAAACTGTTAAGACTTTTAGTTTTCGTTGCCTTCAACAAAGTGTAAACTCTTTTTTTGTTTTTTTTCCTCTCATAGCCGAGGTATCTAGTGGGTTATGAAATTACACCCAATTTATTGTCAATTAGTCTTTGGTGACAATCTCACAGTCCATTTGCAAGAGCCCCATTTAAAGTCAAAACTTTGTCACGTTTTAATCGATCCCATTAAGATTGATAACAAAGTATAAACTTTGCAGATTAATGAAATCATTTTGTTATTCCTCAAATTTGTATTGATTTGATTGCATGCTCAAAGCCACAATCCAGCATATGTGTTGTTATTTTCATTCTCACGTATTTTGTGACTTTATGAAGAAACCGTGTCCAAATTTTTGGACTTTATGAAGAAACAATAAAAGTCAATTAGCAAACCGTGTCCAACCAACTTCCAAGAAAATACTCCTCCACTCTACTTTTGGTTGATTTCAAGTAGCGACTTGCTTGGCCAAATGTGAATAACATTTCGTGTGAAACAAAAGTGCAAGAATATTTACTTATTTATATTTTTTATGTTTTCAATTATCAAAAAAGTTATAGAATTCGCCTTTCTAATTTTTTTTAAGGATTAATTCTCGTCAAAACATGTCAAGCAAAAAATACAATATTTTGCAGAAAATTTTTACTTTTACACTAGTTTCTTGTACAATTGAATTACTAGTTTTTGTTTTTTTCCATAAGTTAATTTTTTTTAGCAAATGAGCACATGAGGGGAAATATTTTATTTTCCTTCACTTCACTAAACTTTTTTCACAAATAATTTTTCAGCATCAATTTATTTGTTACTTTGTTAAATAATGACACAGTTGTGTAAGTTGTTACTTTGTTAAATTGTACGTAAAAACATGTCAGACATGTAACATTTTTAGGTGTTTAGGCTCGATTTGATCTTATCTTTTTCATTTATAAAATTTTTGTGTTTTTCCGCATTTATGTAGTGCTGAAATTTTATGAATTATTGTGTCTTCTCAAGGAGAGTTTTTAACAAAAGTAAACAAATCAAAAGAAATTCTTTAAAAAAAGTTCAAAAGACAAAAATATTCTAAAAGCATTTGTCTATTTTGAATTATTTTTGTTTTTACTGACTTTTCTTAAACTTTTAGTCATAATTTCTTACTTTTTCAAATAATTAATACAATTTGTTTTGAATAAAAACGAAAAATGTAATACAACAAAAATGTGAGGCCAAGTTGGACCTTAGTGTATATAAATTTGATGGTCAAATGTTCTAAAAAATTACACGAAAGTTAAGGGAAAGGATTCTATTCCATTGAGGATATTAAATCCAGTTTAAAATTTTAAAGAATTAAGGAAATGGGTACCGGTTAGAATGAGGGTTATGCTGTGTAGGGACGGTCTCGGTATTTTAATTTATTTTAATTATTTGATTATGGAAAATTTGGAGATAATTTTATAATTTTAAAAGAGTCAATGACTTAATCTGAGATTTGAATGAAACTTTGAGGTTAAAATGTAATTTATTGATCATTAGGTACATTATTAGAATTATAACTTCGTTGTACTGTTGGAAAAAATGGAAAGACAATTTCTATGGGGGGATATATATGGCAAAAAGAAAGTTCATTTGGTGGGGTGGAAGAACATCACAAAAGGAAAAAGATATGGAGGTTTGGGAGTCAAAAGATTGCAGGAATTCAATCAAGCTTTACTATCCAAGTGGAGGTGGAGATTCAATAAAGAAAAGGATTCATTATGGGCTAAAGTTGTCAGGAACAAGTATGGAATCAATAGAAATTGCTGGTTACCTCAATTACCTCAAAATGGGAAGAAGCCTTATATCATATGGAGAGAAATCTGTAGTCTGGAGGACCATAACAGCAGCCTAGCCACGGTTCTGCAGGAGGGATTCAAATATGTGGTTCAAAATGGAAAGTACACCAAGTTTTGGAAGGAGGCCTGGATTACTCAGCAACCTTTAATGGTTTTATACCCAAGACTATTTCAATTATCAACTCAAAAGGAAGCAATGGTGAAGGAATTTCTATCAGGCAGTACAGACATGCAATGGAATCTACAATTCAGAAGAAACTTGTTTAAATGGGAGGAACAATCTGTACAAGAGTTACTGCAAAGGTTAAGCTTGGCAGAGTTGGATATGTCAAGAGATGACAACTTGATATGGAAATGGAGCTCAGATAAGATATTTTCTGCCAAATCAGTATACTCAAAATGGGAGGAGTTAAACTTTGAAGAAGAAAAAGCTTTATCAATGGTATGGAGGAATGTTTGCCCACCAAAGGTGGAGGTTTTTGTATGGCAATCAATACAAGGTAAAATTAGTGCTAAGGCTGAATTGGTAAGAAGAAACATTGTGGTTGTAGATGATGCATACTGCCCCCTATGTCCGAATCAAATAGAAACAAGTGATCACATATTGATACACTGTCCTCGATCATGGATTGTCTGGTCTAGAATGTTGGCTTGGTGGAAGCAAAAATGGGCATGCCCTGGAAACTTAAGAATCCTGAGTGTATTTTGGCTTTCATCAAGGTATAGGAATCTGGAAAAGCAGCTATGGGAAATGACATTTTTTGCAACTTTATGGCTCTTTGGAAGGAAAGAAATGATATCACCTTTAACAACAAAAACAGCAAACCTGAGGAGATTGAGGAGAAGATCAAAACAAGGATTGCCCTATGGATTAAGAACAAAATTTATATCCCAGGGGTGGATGTGGAGGATATTAAAGGGAACTTAGATGGGGTGAGAAGACTAGATATTGGCTGAAGGATGATGTTTTGGGGGGGGTGGGGTGGTTTAACTAAAGTTTGACTCTATATGAAAATTTACACAAACCCTAGCTCAATGCAACCCATTTGATTCTTCTACAAACACACTAACACTCGGTTTGATATGATGCTTTCGATAGTGAATTGATGCTCATTTCTCGCGTGTTCTTTGAGAATCTGAAATATAGATGCTCGTACTCAGTCAAACACTCATGAGGAATTTGGAAGGCTCTCTCTAGGGTTTCGGGTTTCGTAAGTTAGGATATTTGTCAGAACAGTACAACGAGGTTTTTTTTTTGATCGGCAAAATGAAATTTATTAATCTTCATAAAGAGATTACAAAGATTAAAGGAGCTCAAGCGAAAACGCATCACAACGGACAAAAAACATCCCAACTATGTTGGCACCCGTTTTGCCGACAATCATATGCCGCAAGAGCCCCAGGAATCAAAGGAAAATGTTGGCAAGATGCCAACCAAAGTAAAGGCAGCATACAGGATAGACATAAGGAAAAAAGACAAAGGCCTACAGAGCTATTAACACCAACAGCCGAATAAAGGAGTGAAAAACCACCCCACCCCCCCAAAACATCATCCTTCAGCCAATATCTAGTCTTCTCACCCCATCTAAGTTCCCTTTAATATCCTCCACATCCACCCCTGGGATATAAATTTTGTTCTTAATCCATAGGGCAATCCTTGTTTTGATCTTCTCCTCAATCTCCTCAGGTTTGCTGTTTTTGTTGTTAAAGGTGATATCATTTCTTTCCTTCCAAAGAGCCATAAAGTTGCAAAAAATGTCATTTCCCATAGCTGCTTTTCCAGATTCCTATACCTTGATGAAAGCCAAAATACACTCAGGATTCTTAAGTTTCCAGGGCATGCCCATTTTTGCTTCCACCAAGCCAACATTCTAGACCAGACAATCCATGATCGAGGACAGTGTATCAATATGTGATCACTTGTTTCTATTTGATTCGGACATAGGGGGCAGTATGCATCATCTACAACCACAATGTTTCTTCTTACCAATTCAGCCTTAGCACTAATTTTACCTTGTATTGATTGCCATACAAAAACCTCCACCTTTGGTGGGCAAACATTCCTCCATACCATTGATAAAGCTTTTTCTTCTGAGCTCCTTTAATCTTTGTAATCTCTTTATGAAGATTAATAAATTTCATTTTGCCGATCAAAAAAAAAACCTCGTTGTACTGTTCTGACAAATATCCTAACTTACGAAACCCGAAACCCTAGAGAGAGCCTTCCAAATTCCTCATGAGTGTTTGACTGAGTACGAGCATCTATATTTCAGATTCTCAAAGAACACGCGAGAAATGAGCATCAATTCACTATCGAAAGCATCATATCAAACCGAGTGTTAGTGTGTTTGTAGAAGAATCAAATGGGTTGCATTGAGCTAGGGTTTGTGTAAATTTTCATATAGAGTCAAACTTTAGTTTATGATTGTTCAATACGTTGTAGTATCGTATTTGGTGAATATAAATATGTATTTGATGTTCGTTTCGTGAAAATAGGACATGGGTCGTATTTCTGATGTATCCTGCATTTTTTTCAACGAAAAAACCACGTTCAACTGGTTGAAGGTAAGTGTCAGCTGAACAAATTTTTGCAAAATCTTTCAGAATCAATTTCAACTCGTAGAAGTTTATTTGAACCGGTTGAGATATGTGTCAACTGGTTGAGCCTATTTTCAAATTATTCCAGTGTTAATTTCAACCGATAGAACAAGTTTTAAACTTTTATTCACAAAGCTATTTGAATGGGTTGACAAATGTTCTACCGGTAGACAGACTTATTATTTAAAAAATTGGCTTTCGTGAGAATATTTTGCGATGAACATTGTGTAATGATTCTAGATGGATATTGTTCCATATGCGTGGTCGTACAGTGATGATTGGTTTTCATACGCATGGTCGTAGTCGAATTATGATGACCCTGGACATGTATCTACTACTTCTGAGAGTATGAGTTGTACATTTTAACAACAAGAGAAAGAAGAGGCCCATGCCCATTTTCCTTTTCTTCAAATTTCTTGATTCTTGTTGGTCATGACTCTAGTGAGACTCTCTTAGAGTTAAGTGGTAATGTATCAGCGGAGGCAATACTGGAAATTGGGGCCCTGCTGTGCACTGCGCACATCAGGATGTGCTGAACGCCAAAACGATATAAAACACTGACAAAAAATTGTTCGGTCAATTTTTTACTGTTCGGACGACATTATTTTGCGCACTAAAATGGCTGTGCGCTTCACACAGCAGGGCCCCCTTCTCCGGCAATACTTTTGCTATGTTTTGTATCTATATATCAAAATCTCTCTTTCTCTCTCTCTCTCTCTCTCACTCACTCACTCATATATATACATATATATTTGTATGTATATCTTCATTTATAAGGGAAAACACCTTTGGTATGAACCTTTTTTGAAGTAGGGTCTAGGGGTATAATTGATTCGGTTTGGTCCAGTTTAAAGCAAAAACTCGAACTAAATTGAAATTTCAATTTAGGATTTTTAAAACCAAAATCGAACTAAATTAATTCGGTTTGGTTTCTTCAATTTCAATTCGATTTGGTTTGATTTTCAATTAAGTTGTATCAAGTCAAATGTTAAAAAATAATAAATTTTTTTAATTAAAAATAATTATTTGAACTATTAAAGAGTTAAGTTCAATGTGAAAAAATACATATTATAAAAAGCATAAATAATACAGATTATAACAAATACAACTTATAACAAAAAACAATATTTTTTATTCCGATCCAGTTCAATTTGGTCTCGTGTTTAGTGTTAGAAAATCGAAACCGAATCAAAATTCTCTAGTAAAAATTGAATTGGACCAATTTAGCCAAAAAACTGGACCAAATTGCATGTATGATTTGATTTTCCGGTTTAATTCAGTTTTGCTGATTTAGCCTTACACCCCTAGTTGGCTCACAATTTACTTTTTCAAAAATCTACAACTAAAAAGGATATTTTTAGGCCGTTTGTTAGAGGCCAAAAGAGGGGATAGAATTATCACTCCTGATATGACAATTCAGATTATTATATCCAGGATTGTTTACTTCTAATATCAAGGATCCAAATTGTATCTACCTGAAGGAGAATAAAATTATTCCAACCCTCCATATATATCCACATCTTATTCAATTTCCACATGCCTTCTATTTACGCATATGCTATTATAAATTACGATAATAACATTGTTAATTACGAAAATACCATTCACATATCATATCTATCATCTCTTTCTTCCTCAAAAAATACTCAAACAAACCATTTATAAACTATTCATCCATCTATAATAAATCTCTCATTCTACTATATCCCCTTCTTATTATATCCACTATATATTCTTTCCATAATTTTGACTACTAACAAACGCATCATTATACTAAGTGGTGTACATAATTGTAAGGCTAATTATGTACAATTAAAGTCCTAAAAAACTACATGACTTAAAAAAAAAATTTCAATGGTTTTTAAATTGCCCCCCACTTTATTCACTTCCTCTACATATCATGGTGGTTGTCACGCCCTCATTTTCAAACATATGGCTTAACTCCATTTATCATGTTAAAACCTCACAATTTCTCAAAACACAGTTCCCATAATCCACCATTGATAAAGTATTTCAAATATTACAATTCTTGGGTGGCACTCCCAACCTGTCACCCCAAAATATAAGTTTTAAACAAGTACAATACCATTTGCTTTCAATTACAAAAGAAGGAACAAAAGAGGAGTTAGTTTACATCTTTCAAAAATAGTTCTAAAGATACTATATAACTCTTAATATGAAAGTCTTCACAAAACATGCACCACCATGCATCCATACAATCCATGTCAAGCATCCGGATCTGTACCTGAAAGAATGAAGGGGTGAGTTAAAAGCCCAGTAGAGATATCTACGCCAATATTATATGAATATGAATGATATGGAATGCTTCATGAACAGTTCATAATAACATGTGGATGACAATTAATCCATTAGTCTAGAACGCAATACTGTATGTCAACCGTTTTGATAAATTCGCGGTTCTCATATCGACTCAGCTATCATATTCCAACTAGCACATCACCCGTTGGTGGCTAGACAATATTGAAACATACTGGCACATCTCCCGTCGGAGGCTAGCCATTTATATAACTAGCACATCTCCTGTTAGAGGCTAGACATCGCATAACTAGCACAACTCCCGTCGGAGGCTAGAAATCGCATTATGTCAATGCAATACAAATTCATAGTTCGACCCTTTACCGGCCATTCACATATCACGCCAATCACAATTTAATCTCATAGTGAAAGAAAAACGAAAATATGAATAATTTCAACGTCATTGAGCCCTACGAAATTTATTGCCACATTAAGATCTCGCTTGTGTCACACATCCCACATACCACATGTATGAGTAAAAATATTCTTAAACGTCCATAAATCTCAAATTATGGTGAAAATCGTCAGTAAGAGTCGCCCGACAAGTCGCTGGAGCGGCTAAAAAGTCGCTGGACGCGTCAAAAATCAGTAAAAGTCGCTGGATGGTCGCTGGAGCGACTTCCATAAAATCAAGGTCGCTCGAACGACGCCCAAGTCGCTCAAGCGACTTGGTCGATCTCTGGTTTCGCACAGACAGTTCGCAACTCGTCCAAATCGGTCAAAAACGCAACAATACTCAATCTAAACACAAATTCAACTACCAATACCATGAATAAACACATAATATGGGTGAGACATCCCTACCTCAAGCTTTGAATCAAAAGATTTGGCAAAGAGGTAGAAGCCCTAGGTTCCAAGTTTCGAATCTTTTCTTCCCGAGCTCCAAATCACGATCCATTTTCGATTCCACGTCAAGCACGATCCAAACTTTCTCTATCCCAAAGGAATTCGAAAATGACGGGGTGGTTTGATGGTGGTGGTAGAGAGAAGGTAGAGATATGGTGGAGAGAGAGAGAGAGATGTGTTCTTCCCTCCCCTTATTCCCCAAAATCTGATTTTAAGGCCCCCCATGGGCTCCCACGTAAAATACTACGTACGTAACGCGCGCAAAATAAAACCAAAGACCCCGGGCTCGGGTCTTATAACTAAAATTGCGAAACACATGTTAACCAATCGATCGAATAACCCCAAATATAAATTTTATTTATTTATTTTATTTATAAAAAGTTCACAATTTTTCGGGTCCTTACAGTGGTTGAGTCCTTAACTTTGGATTCTTATCTTTTATATCCTTATTATTTGCACCTGTAGCGCATAAGCACCCGCTGCTCTATATACATATACATACATATATATATATATATATATATATAGAGAGAGAGAGAGAGAGATAGTGATTGCCTTGATTGATTTCTTGTATATATGATATTTCGTTCCACATATATATACAAGGTACTTATTGACAAAAATAGGCATTAATTCAAGAGTGCGATTCAATTTTATTCTTGAAAAAATTGTTTGACGACAGATGTCAGTGAATTATGAATAAGTTAAATATGGTTATATCATATGGATCCGACATATGATAAAGGAAAGGAGATGAATGAAGAACCAATCTCTTATTCAGATAATAGGGGCTGAAGGCATTTCTTAAAAATTGTGGAAGGAAAGTAATCATAATGAAAGAGTAGTTTTTATTATTATGGAAGGAATCTTAGTAAGGGGGTTTCAATGTGTTAGCTAATATTCATGCTCCCAATGAGGTATACTCTAGGAGGGGAATTTGGGACTCTTTGAGTCGGATCAGGCTCACCTTCCCCTTCCCATGGTGTGTTGGAGGGGATTTTAACGAAGTTTACAGAGTGGGCGAAACGAGAGGGGTTACAAGAAGGGATAGAGGAATGGACCTTTTTAACTCTTTCATACAAGATATGGGATTTATGAACTCTCCCTTACTTGGGAGGAGATTCACTTGGGCTGGAGGTGCAAATTATCAGATTAGGAGCAGGATTGATAGATTTTTGGTTCACCCGGAATGGATGCATCATTTCAATTCAAGCAATGGGGTCTTAGTAGGATCTGGTCCGACCACTGCCCTATAGTTTTGAAGGAAGACGACAGAAATTGGGGGCCCAAACCGTTTAAGTTTTATAATGCATGGCTTCATCAAAAAGGGTTTATGAATGTGGTAAAATCTGCCTGGGAAGGGAATAAGGAGGCATGTTGGGCAGGGTTTAGACTATTTACAAAGCTCAAAGCAACCAAACTAGCTCTTAAGGAATGGAGCAAAGGGGCTGTATGTAATATAAGATCTAGGATGATGGAGGCAGAATCCCTAATATCCAACTTGGACTTGAAGGCAGACTTGGATAGCCTAACAAAGGAGGAATCTTTGCAGCTCATGCAAGCCAGGAAGAATTTTTGGAATTACAGCAAGGCTGTTGAAAGCATGTGGCTGCAAAAATGTAGATTGGTTTGAAACCTAAAGGGTGATAGAAACACCAAATTTTTTCACTTGGTAGCCTCAGGGAGAATGAGAAGAAATTTCATAAATTCAATTAAGATTCAGGGAAGGGAGGTGATGGATCCTATGCAGATTAAGAAGGGGATTTACGATCATTACAAGGAAGGTTTCAGAGAAGTGTGGCCTATCAGACCAAGGTTGTTGCTGCAGGATCATAATTTGGTCTCTCGACCCATGGGGGAGCAACTGCTGGCTAGTTTTTCTAAAAAGGAAGTTTGGGGAGTTATCTCAAAGTCAGAAGGCAATAAGGCCGCAGGTCCTGATGGTTTTAATCTCACGTTTTACAAGCAGCGTTGGCCTATAATTAAAGATAACGTCATGCAATTTTTTAGGGAGTCCTATGCCAATGGGAAATTAGCCAAAGGGCTAAAGTTTGCGTTTATCACTCTTATTCCAAAGGTGGACAATCCCTCTATCCTTGGGGATTACAGACCTATTAGTCTTATTGGAAGTGCTTATAAGATTCTAGCAAAAGTTCTTGCCCAGAGATTGGCCCTAGTCCTGCCTAATGTGATTGGTCATTTTCAATCTGCTTTTGTGAGAAGTAGAGGTATTCAAGATGGCATTTTGGTGGCAAACGAGGTGGTGAACCATTTGAAACAAAAGAAGAAGGGTGTTCTAACATACCAAAATGAAACTATTTGTACATGACGAGTGTCCTGAGATGCTTTTGGTTTTGCTTACTTAATTTGTCTCCCTAAAAAATGCAGGTCGCTCGGAGAGAATTTTTATTGAAATTTTAGATCAGGGTGAGTGTTCTCTCTTTCTCATGTCTTTTTTCTTGTTTTAGTGCTCATGTGTTATTAAACTGTTCTCTAGCTTTCCTGTGTTGGGAGCCGTTGATTTCATATTGAACTCCTTCTATCCTTTCTATTTGTATATTTTTAGAGAAATGCAATAATATATATTTTCATTTGGACGTTTACTAGACTTGGGAATGAGTATCATGTTAGAGAGTTATTTATTGAAGCAAGCCTCGATAAAATCATCGTGTCACCGTTTTCAGGATTGAGATCAAATTCATAACATTTTGACCTCAATCTGATACTTGGACGCGTATCCATGCTTGATACTTGTATCCAAGTCTATATAACATTGAATAGTACATGATGTATTTTTCATGAAGCATTTGTGCTTTTAGAACGAATTTTGGTTTCTTAGAAACTGGATTTTTGAGTTCAGAGTTCTAAATCAATGTTCCAGGTTCTGATGATTCGAACTTATAAATTACTTTAAATCACCCGATCTTGTCATTGGAATGGTAAATCCGTCTTGCATTAAGAAGTTTGAGTAATTTTGTCAATTTATGTTCACCACATAACTTATCGATCCATGGATATTTTTGTTGCAGTATATATTCATCGTCAAGCTTTCATAAACACTGGTAAGATCTTTTGCCATCTTTTCTTTACTGCTCAAGCTGGAAATTATTTTGTTGTTACAAAATAGAAGAAGATGCACAACCTTCAAAGTTAAGGAGAACTCATCTCTTAAAAGTTCTGAAGCTTGTAGATCCTGTGCATGGTTGTGGGATTAATTTGGTGGAACACACATAGGGCATCAAGGAATATAAGGAGCCTATCGCCACGTGTGCGTGTATATATATGTATGCGTGTGTGTGTGTGCATAGTCATGGGATTGGAAACTCACCTCTCCCTGTGGGATTGGGAATCTGATGGGCGGTAGAGGGAGGTAGGGTGGAGTATAAAGGCCGGTTTTTCCGTAACATAATGCATGTACGTAATCTCCCGAATAGCACACCAAATGCACGAATGTAAAAACTATTTCTTTCAACGCACATTTCTATTATATACCATGAAGCACTAACTTGTTTCATGTTTCGGACTACATGAGCAGGATTGTTCCTTGGCGCAAGATATTTTTGCGGGATATTAAGCCTATTTGCCTTTTTAATCTACAAGTTCAAAAGAAGACATTTATCAATGTTTGATGCTATTGAAGGTTTCCTGCAAAGTCAAGACAATTACCTCATGCCCATCAGATACTCTTATTTCCAAATTAGGCAGATGACAAAAGGTTTCAAGGACAAGTTGGGGGAAGGTGGTTTTAGTTCTGTATACAAAGGAAAGCTTAGAAGCGGTTATGTCGCTGCGATAAAGGTATTGGAAAAGTCCAACGCCAATGGCCAAGATTTCATATATGAAGTTGCTACTATTGGAAGGATTCATCATGTCAATGTTGTCCGACTAATTGGATTTTGTGCTACAAGGTCAGCGTGCTCTTGTTTATGAATACATGCCTAATGGCTCACTCGAGAAGTACTTATTTTCCCAAGAAGTAAATGCATCCTTGAGTTGCACGCAAATGCATCAGATTTGCCTCGGAGTGGCACGCAGGATTGAATATTTGCACCAGGGTTGTGACATGCAAATCTTACATTTTGACATCATGCCTCACAACATTCTTTTAGACGAGAATTGCAATCCAAAAGTTTCGGACTTTGGACTTGCAAAATTATATCCAATAGATCATAGCATGGTTTCTATGACTGCCGCCAGAGGAACAATGGGCTATATGGCTCCAGAATTGTTCTACAAAAACATTGGACGCGTTTCCTACAAAGCTGATGTTTATAGTTACTGGATGTTGTTGATGGAAATGGCAGGTAGGAGAAGGAACTTGAATGCATTCGCAGATCACACAAGCCAAATTTACTTCCCTTCGTGGATTTATGATCAATTTAAAGAAGATAAGGAAATGGAAATGGAAGAAGCATGCAGGGAAGAGGAAAGAGAGATGGCGAGGAAGATGGTAATAGTAGCGCTATGGTGCATTCAAATGAATCCTGGGGACCGTCCTTCGATGAGCAAAGTTGTAGAGATGCTTGAAGGAAATGTTGAAGCTCTAGAAATGCCTCCAAAGCCTTTCTTTACTCCTCAAGATATGCCAACTGAAGATGACTAAAACAAACCAAATCCCAAAGAGCTTTCCATTATATCATGTAGCGATATAGGTGTAGTGATCTTAGATTAATGTATCAAAGGTCATGATATAATCGGATTGTGTATGTATATGCTTATTTAAATCAATATGTAAGGGCCTAGAAAAATTTTCGTTTTTATTATATAACTGGAATGTCGTTAATTACTTCGTATTGAAAAGTATTACGTGAATTGGGTGATAGAATATGAAGGAGGTGAAGTGGGAAGTGAAGGAGGGGTGGACGACCATCAAGTCAGGCCCCAGGACCAACCATCGGGTCAAGTTCCTAAGCATCCATTCAGATTCTGAAAATTTTGAGTCAATGGCCAAACTTGACCGGTCAGGTTTTGGACCTTCTGGTCAGGCTTATAATTTGAACATCAAATTTTTTAAATTTTGAGTCAGAGACAAAACCTGACCAATCAGGTTTTGGCCCTTTCGGTCAGGTGCTCTGCTCAAGATTTGTTATGTGCAAATTTTTTTTTTAAAAAAAAGGCCAAATCAGATTTTTTTTGGGTTATCTATTTTTCCAAAGTACTTCCTCTCTCTTTCTCTCTCTAAGGAGTCTTCTTTCCCACAAGAACTCCAACTTCAAACCTTTAATTCAACTTCAAATCTATCAAATTTCTTCAAGATCCTTTACTATTATCTCCAAATTTGGTTATATCTCATTTGGTTATATCTCCAAAAACATCACTATGGAGAGATAGAATATCTCAAGTACTAGATTTACACCATAAATTCCATCAATCATAATCCGCTCGAGGCCTAAAAAAAGGTAAAAACTCAACTAATCTTCCACATTTTTGGCAGTAGATATCAGAAAGCTTCAAGGGAAATCATCGTAGTAGCAACATCATCATTTGTGTAATAGCAAAAATCAAAGTGTTTAGCATCTTGAAACAGCATCAATCAGCACCTTAAAACAGAGCCAATTAAATCAGTATTCAAAAGTTGTAGCACCAAACAAATGTAAATGACATCTAAATACATGATCATCATAGAAATCATATCTTTTAACTTGAAGAAAATGTCTAATTAAGCTCAACAACATCAGAAAAATCATTAATTTCTTATACCTTTCCAAGAAAAACCAGGGTAAGAAATGCTGCATTGAATGTCATTCAATCACCTCTACTAGATATTGGTATAGAAAGAGCTACTGGGATAGTCTAGAACATAAGTGATGGAACTGATCTGACTCTATACGAGGTACGTTTTTTCGGTAGTTTCATGTGTCAAGTACTTATGCACTTTAATATAGGGCCAAAACAAGGGGTTCCAAAAATATTGTATTATTTGTACGTTGTCCTACGAATTTGCAAGTTTCACGTGTCAAGAACCAACACCTAGTTTAGTCTTTATTTTATTAATCTCCACTACCTTTTCACAAGCAGTGCCGAGTTTTGTACCATATGTAAGTCTCTTGACACGTAAACCACCCGAACATCCTACTTCCTAGCTAGCCACATTATCCATTTTGCTACATGGAGATTCTTATCATTAAAATCACCCCATAAAAACTATCTTCGAACTTTCTTGATGTTGTTACCTTGGAAACAAACAAAAACCACTCCCTAAAACCTAAAAAACAGACTCAAACTAGAACCCAGACTCTTACAAAGACCTAAACCAAGAGATTATGCCCCTTTTAAATATCCCCAAACCTTTGAAGCTCAATTTAACATCCTGCCACCAAGCAATACTGTAATTCAAACTGCGTCAGAAATAAGAAGTGCAAACATCTAGGCACCAATTCAAGAGACACATGACAAAATCATCAGTATGCAAATTTACAGCCTAGACATTGCAATAGAAATCCAAGCACCAAAATCCGAATCCTAGCTCAATAGACGATTTTACTCATTCCTCACGATATCCAATGAAACATCAATACCATAGCAGTAGCAAATGAGGACTCATAACTTCAAAAAAATCATCTCTGATTGGGAAAAGAAGCATCAGCAGAAGCAAACAGATTTCTAACAGCCAAATCACCAAACTTAGAAGGGCAATCAATATTAGGGATGAGTGCCACAAAAGTTTTGATAGTATTCCATACCTTTTTAATGAAGGCAAAATTAAATCATTAGCATTCCATGATAACATATTCAGGAAAAACAATGAGCAAACATGCATATTGAGAGTTAGAGAGAGAGAAAGTGGGAGAGAGAGAGAGACAATGAGCGTGAGAGAGAGGTTCAGTGTAGGAGCAACCTTTTTGGAGAAAACAGTAACCCATGGAACCTTATCACACGAAGAAAACAATCTTCATCCAAGTTTCAATTTTAGTCTTCAGGAGGTTTTCATCCCAATGGAAGCCTCACAACTCCAATAGGCGGGACCCTTTATGTGGACAATCTCCCATTTTCCATGGATGGGGAATGGTTATACCAAATTTTCAAGAAACTAGGAAAGGTGACAGAGGTTACCATCCTGGCTAAACCGTCGAAATCAAATACTAAGTTTGGTTTTGTTAGATTCCAGCTACTTAAGGATGCGAGATATGCTATAAGGCAGATGAATGGAACAGTGGTTAGGGGGAATAAGTTACACATCAAGGAGGCATACTACCCAATGATAGAAGATAAGCCAGCTTTCAGAAGTAAGCATGCATATGGGATCTTTCCATTAGTTCCCAAGGAAAATAACTTCACATAGGGGGCCAGAAGGCATTCAAGTCCCCACCCGCAAAGCAATTTTGAGTAACCACTATCAACAACCGATTCCGCACAGGGAGTTTGGAGGTCAGACGTCATTTGCAGATATCCTCAGAGATCAACCAAAACCTAAGACGAAGACAAATCTATCCATCAATGTCAAACCACACGAGGGTAGTGATTGGGTATGGAGAAGTGCGATTGCAGAGTTGAGATCTTTCGCTGTTAAAAAAAAAAAACCAGTCATTAACAAATTGTATTAAATGGAGCAAATAAATGATCTTACCAAGCAAAAGAAAACTATTTGGATTGAATGGAGCTCGTCGGCCAATACTATCCTTTCCTATCTCTGCAAGTAGAATGAAAAATATACCACCTAACTATTAATTTTAATTAGAAACCAAACAATACAATGATTAAATGGGTCAAGAACGAAAAGAAACGCTGGAGAACCAACAAAACAAAAAGAGAAAAGAGAAACGTTGGTAAAACACCAACAGAAGACATCATAAGCAACTACAAAACAAAAAGAGAAACATATGCTTCAAGACATACAACTAAGATAATATAATAATGGGCCTCAGCATTAATTCGGTAGATTTTTCAATAGAGTAGAAGTGTCCGGCCTCAACATATGCAAATAATTCACATTTGGGGACTCATAATTAACGTTGTTTTAAGTAGGGTTGAAAGCAAAACCGAAAAAATCGACCGAAATCGATTCAGTCGGGCAAACCTCATTAGTCGTGCTCACTTGATATGAATGGTTTATTCAGCCTTGCGCAATAGGCCTTTGCATTTGGATGACTTATATTACAGTCAAATGTTCCTTTACATAACTACTGCCATGAATTTAAGCATATGTGGCTACATTTAAAGCATAATAGACTAAGAGAAAATATCATAAGCTGACAACTATTTGTGTGTCCACAATGAAGTTATACACCTCAAAGTCATATATACATATTGTCTACAGCCAAAAGTGTAAGAATATGGGATAGTTCTGTACAAACTACAATACTAAGAAACGAAGTGATTAGTAAGAAAATCAGATCTTTCATTGTTCAATTTGCAGGAATTGGCGGCAAATAAGGCATTGAAATAAAAAAAGGCACAAGAACTAGCATCGCAATCTGTGGAAGTTATACTAAAATCAAATCCAATAATAGAGAACAAGATAGGAAGAACAACGAGAGACAAATCTGTCACGCCCCAAATTTCGAAGTATGATAAAATCATTTTAAAGAAATAGAATAAAATAAAACTTAAATACCAAGGAGCGTTCCCATTAAACAACCGACCAACACAGCCTGTTTTATTACAACAATCTCTCTCAATGTACATTTGTTATTACATTGAATCTCAAATTCAAAAGCTTTACGTTGAACTATACTAGACTACACTGTAACAAAAGACTGAGATATACATGCTTGGTTGAAGTTAAGAAAGCATAATCCAATAGCTCAACTCTTGATAGGATCCACCGCTTTACCTGAAAAAGGTTTTTACAACAAAACATAAGCCGAAGCTCGTATAGGATAACATGTTAAACAATTGATTAAAAATTATGTTTAAAACTTATCTCATATCAAAATATATAAGTTTTTCCCTTCTTACAAAAGTATGCAGTTCGTTGAGGTTCGCCCATACCAACTGACAAAAGAAAAACATATGCGATACGAGCTCCCCATGCAACTCACATCAACTTCGACGTCACATTCCCCTATCCCACACACATGATACACGACACATCCTTCTACTCAACAAACAGGACACCCGCCACCGCGGACAACCAACACAACACATCAACAACAATACATGAACGTGACATGAAATAGTATGAAACATGAATCACTTGAGACAACGCAAGTGGAAACATGTAAGAGCACGAGAATGAGCACAACGACATTGTTCTATGATCCCAAAATACAGTTAATTGACCATTAGACCGTATAGTCATTTCACGACTCGCGGTTTCCATCAACAAGTTACCATTAAACATTAAATCATCACACAGAGAGATAGAATAAATGGAAGCAATATTTGAGCGAGGGATAGCATTGTGCACCAAGGTTTCTTAATTCATTCAATTCCAAGTCCACAAATGTCATGTGGCACCAGTTGTCCGTAATATGCGTCAAAGTGTCATTCCTGGCACTCCCGAAGGCATTCCAGTACATTCCTGGCACTCCCGGAGACATTCCAGTACCTTATTCACATATTTCATGTGTCTCATAACGTTCGTGTCATAAAAATGTGCACACAAGTCATAAAGTTCATCACTTTCATCTACTAGGCTCGATATCAAAGTGTGTTACCATCCCATTCCTAGCATACCCGAAGGTGTCTAGTTCATTTCCTAGCATTCCCGGTAGGGAGTCTAGTACATTTCCTAGCATACCCAAAAGGGAATCTAGTTCTCTTCCTAGCATACCCAGAAGGGAATCTAGTTCGAATGATTGTCTCATTTGCATGAATCACTTGGATCTACTTTAAGGGTCTATCATAGGTAGGTCATTGTATAATAATACGTTATTCAAACGTCCAACCCACGGGTAACGGGAAATGTATATTGGAGGATCACATCAACCTTAGCATGTGTAGTTGAGACTTAACATCACATGAAGCGTTCATAAACAATACGATTGAACGAGAAGTCACGAATAAACGTCTACGAGCGAGACAACCACACTAACGCACAAAGAGAAACTGTACGCGGTTTCTAGAAGTTTGAATGGAAGAGCGGGTGTCGGAATGGAAGACAGTGAAATTTCCAGAAACCCCAGTATCGCTACACCACTGAACATGGAGCGCTACCTTTTGCTCCAGAAGCCCCAGTATCGCTACACCACTTAACCTGGAGCGCTACCTGTCGCGACACAGCAGAAAACGCAGAAATCGGATTTGCTCCCAAATGCTCCAAAATCTAACACAAACCCAATTGTATGTTTAAAACAAACCATATATATATATATAATAGGTGAAAACCCCCTACCTCATGACTCATACACAAACTTTTAGAGTTTTGTAAATCCTTTCCTCGCATCACCGACTCCCGCCGACATCATCACAAGGATACCTATCTAACAATAATTGCGAATCCAACGCATAAAACACACAACTAAGGCAAATCATCCAACCATCCACGACACATAATCACCTACACGTGCCTTAACCACATCACGTGATCACGACTTAAGATATCCAACCATCCATGTATTACACTACAATGCCCCGTCTACTAACATATTTTTATACCAAGACAATACCCAAAACCGAGTAGAAACCCAACGTCAACACCACTATACCTAACTAAGGCAAACACAATGTCAACACGTACCTCCATGATTACATCAAGCTTGTTTCGAAGTCTAAAGGTATCCCATCCAAACCGAATACCAACTTAGAGTTACATGACCACACATATACCACTATCAAAACACATGACTACCCACACTTCCTCATCAAAACCCATGACCCCTAGAACCTCATATCACACCACACAACCCCACACAAGTTCCGTTCCGCAATCCACGAGTACAACACAATACCCCACATGTCTCCTCAAACGAGTCCAACAAAAGGCACAACAACTCTTTTCCAAAATTCATAAGAGTTTAACATAATCTCACTTCAAGCTATTATAAACAACTTTCATGCTAAACGCAACATCTAAACATGTCTTAAATCGAATAAACACACCAAAGAGAATCATACATCCACTCTATCACAATTTACGAAAGTCGCAAAATACGAAGATCTAACCGTCCGAATGTGTCCGTTCTTGTGTCTAAATTTAGCTAAGACCTTAGGCTACGTCACGGTAAAGTTCTGGGGTTAATCTAAGCTGCCAAAAACCCTAGATAGGCCCGGGAACTGGTCTGTCCAAAAACAGTCCAGAGATCATTTCGTCCGGTCGTGAGCAGTTCTGGTATTTTGGCCATAACTTTTTATCCCGAACTCCGATTGAGACGATTTATATATCAAACTTCAAGAGAATTTCGAGAGCTACAACTTTGTAGTTATATACTTTTCCCAATTCGGCCTCGAGGTGCCTCAAAACGCATGAACAGAACAGATTCGTGTTTCAAATTTTCCAGATTTTCGTTTTGTTCATTGTGTTCTTGGTGTTCTTGGTAAAACCCATCCCAAAATCTCTGGAAAACAGCCCAACTGACTTCTTACTCCGAAATAGACATAGGATTCAAAACTAATAACAACATCACAATGTATTACACAACTTAAATCAAGAGTTTAACATGATTCCTACCTCAAATCAAGCTTCCAAGAAATCTTCTAGCAAAAAACCGATCTCCTCCATTACTCCGCGAGAACCATCAACCCCGGGCTTGATACAAAGCCCTCGTCGCGTAGATCATCGTTCATTCTTTGTGTTTCTTAAAATTCGGAGTGGAAGTCCTCCGATTTTGCAAATTTTAGAAGGGGGATTTTGAGAGTTTGAGAGTAGGGAGAGAGAGAGAGATACGGATGAGATTGAGGAGAGAGAGAGTGAAATGGTAAAGTGAAAAAAAATCTGAGTTTTATATTGAAAAAGGGATAAATTACACTTTCTCCCCATATTATGCAACATGCCAAGATCAAGTACCACAACTATATTACACACGCACATGGGTCCCAACCCATATTACCCAAGTCATGCATCATCAAATACTTTGTCAAGTTCCGAATAAATAATTAAAATTAATAATTTTCCAGGTCTTTACAAAATCTATTATGAATTTTTTTGAATATCATCGCAATCTGCGGAAGTTATACTACGCATTCAAAAAAATGGAGGGACACCAGGGTAGTTCGCAATCCAGACCTTTCGATTCTTCGATTGAGTTCTCGGATTCTGCAGTTCCACGATTTTTTGACTCTGGCTCTTGGATTCCGCAGTTTAGCCAAATAGAAGGAGGCCGAATAGGGGTAGTTCACGTGGTCGAAGATGGGAAGGGAAAGTAGGGCAAGAAGTAAAATCTGGAAAAATTAGGTTAAACTTTTTATCTCGCTGTATATTAAAACTAAGATGGATTAAAAACAAGGGCCTTGTTTGGCTCTTAAATTTTCATAAATGAGTTTTTTATGTTTTTAATCTCGCTTAAATATGAAAATCGAGATTAAAACATATTAAGTACAATCACATTTTTACCACATACCGAGATAAAATAGTACTATTATGACGATTTTTTTGAAAAGACGTGATTAAAAAGATTTTCTAAAATAATTCGTCACACTTTTTATAAAACTGAGATCTTTTTAATTTTTTATGTGTAATCTTTTACCGTTATTCTAGTAGTGAACATGTATTGGCCCATATTTCTTGGTTTTGAATGTTATTTGGAGTTTTCGCCATTATTGTCCATATGGTTGTTTTTCTTGGATTTTGATTAAATTTCTTGGTGTTGGTAGCACTCCATCATTTTTCCTTCCTTGTATGGATGGGCTCTCTTTCCTAAGGTTGGGTTCACTTATGTGTTTACTTACATAGTATTTTGTATATGAGGTCGGTAAGTTGATTATGACTTGTAATACGACGCGTGAAGTTTTGTCTTTGATAGATATGAATTTCATAAATGATAGGTGTCCATTGGAAAGTGTAAAGACCCGAAAAATTTTGAACTTTTTATAAATAAAATAAATAAATTAAATTTATATTTGGGGTTATTCGATTGATTGGTTATCATGTGTTTTGCAATTTTAGTTATAAGACCCGAGCCTGGGGTCTTTGGTTTATTTCGCGCGCGTTACCTACGTGGTGTTTTATGTGGGGGTCTTGGGGGCCCTAAATAATCTGATTTTGGGCATTAAGAGGAGACAAAAACCATTTCCCCTCTTTTCTCTCTCTCTCCACCATATCTCCCTCCACCTTCTCTCTACCACCCACCATCAAACCACACCGCCATTTTCGAATTCCTTCGGGATAGAGCTTGCTTGGATCGTGCTTGACGTGGAATCGAAGACGGATCGCGCTTTGGAGCTCGGGAAGAAAAGATTCGGAGCTTGGAACATAGGGCTTTCACTTCTTCGCCAAATCCCTTGATTCAAAACATGAGGTAGGGATGTCTCACCTCTATTATGTGTTTATTCATGATGTTGGTAGTTGATTTTGTGTTTAGATTGAGTTTTGTTGCGTTTTTGGCCGATTTGATCGAGTGGCGAACTGTCTGTGCGAACCTGAGATCGACCAAGTCGCTTGAGCGACTTGGGCGTCGCTCGAGCGACCTTGGAAGTCGCTCTAGCGACCGTCCAGCGACCTTTACTGATTTTTGGCAGTACAGTGACTTTTTAGCCGCTCGAGCGACTTGTACTGACTGTTTTCACCCTAATTTGAGACTCATGGACATTTAAGAGTACTTCCACTCATACATATGGTATGTGGGACATGTGACACAAGCGGGACCTTATTGTGATGATAAATTTCGTAGGGCTCGATGACGTTGACATGATAAATTACGCCTTTATTTGTATTTTCGTTTCTCTTTAAATTCACTATGAGATTTAATTGTGAATGGCGTGATATGTGAATGGTCGGTAAAGGGTCAAACTATGAATTTGTATTGCATTGACATGATACGATTTCTAGCCTCCGACGGGAGTTGTGCTAGTTATAAAAATGGTCTAGCCTCTGACGGGAGATGTGCTAGTACATTTCAATATTGTCTAGTCACCAACGGGTGATGTGCTAGTTGGAATATGATAGTTGAATCGATAAGAGAACCGCGAATTGACCAGAATGGTTGACATACAATATTGCGTTCTAGACTAATGGATTAATTGTCATCCACATATTATTATGAACTATTCATGAAGCATGCCATATCATTCATATTCATATAATATTGGCGTAGATATCTCTACTGCGCTTTTAGCTCACCCTTTCATTCTTTCAGGTACCGTTCTAGAAACTTGACATGGATTGCATGGATGCATGGCAGTGCATATTTTGAGAAGGCTTTCATACTAGGAGTTACATAGCATCTGTAGAACTATTTTTGAAAGATGTAAACTAACTACTCTTTTGCCCTTCATTGTATTTGAAAGCAAATGTTATTGTACTGGTACAAACTATATTTTCGGGTGATAGGCCGGGAGTGCCACCCATGAATTGTGATATTTGAAATATTTTATAAATGAAGGATTTTAGAAATTGTATTTTGGGAAATTGTGAGATTTTGGAATGGTAAATAGGATTATGCCATATATCTGAAAATCAGGGCGTGACAGAAAGTCATGAAATCATAAATTGTGAAATGTCTATATTATGAACTTGTGATTTCTTATGCATTTAACACAATGCGTGGTAGTCTAGCTTCCGTAAAGAGATGTGTTAGTGATAAATGAATTATTGTCTAGTCTCCGTTAGGAGTTGCGCTAGTGATATATGAACCGATGTTGGCATCCTTAAAGTAGTGGTGCTAGTAATGAAAGTTCTCTAGCTTCCCGAGAAAATCATACTAGTAAGATGACATATCTTGTTTAGCCACCTTCGGGTGAAGTGCCATCGTTGACAAATGATTTTGAATCGAACATACAGAACGATAAAATGGTTAATGAAAGTTCTCTAGTTTTCCGAGAAGAATTGTGTTAGTAAGATAATGCATATTGTTTGGCCATCTTTAAGTGTAGTGCCGGTATAGATAATTGAAACTGAATGTAATGTATGAAAATTGTTCTATCTCCCTTAGGGAATTGGGCTAGTAAATGATATAGCTCGTCTAGCCACCATTGGATGAGGGTTAGGAGTGAATTAGACGGACATAAAACGTGAGATATAGACCAAGAATGGGTCATGAGAACTATTGAATTATGAAGTAATGTTTTTACCTGATGATTGACGTTAAAATAAGTTGGATATAGCATTATGATGAACGGTGGTGGTCGCGAGACCCATTGTGATACATTGGCGTAGAAATGACGTGGAGTACTGACTGGTAAATGACACATTAACGGAGGGTTATTCAGTTACCTATATTATTTGTTTCTTGTACACAATATAGTGTTTGTCCGCTTTTGTGACTTGATTGTTGATTGTTAGCTTTCCATTGATAGTTGGGATTACGTAGAACTCTATGGCATGTTGTGAATAAAGGTGAATAAGGCATCGTGATGGAACATAGACTGTCATCTTGATACGTCGTTAAATGAAAATGAAAAAGATACTGTGAGAACCCGGATTTTCAAAAAAAAAAAAAATACAAAAAAAAATGGTTTATTACTTTTTATGTATATATAATGAGTTGGGGTTTATGTGCGGTGTATGTTGAATGAGGGGTTGAGGGGTAGCATGTAATATACTTGGAGGGTGAATGTGCAATTGGGCCTTTAAATAGTCACACATCAGATTTTTTTGAGAAAAGTCCAGATTTTCTTCTCTCTCCTCTTTCTTCTTCTTCCCGTTATCTTCTTGGAGGAGTGTGTGTTCAAGCTCTTTCAAACCCCATCTCTCAAACCTTTTTAGAACCTCTAAATCCCTCAAGATCCTTCATATTTCCCTTGCTATTGGTGAGTATTTGGTGGTTGATCGTGCTCATTTTGCTTGGAGGGAGTTCATCTCGAGTTCATCCACCATTGGAGGTTAGAGCTTGCTTTTGGAACTCAAATCTTTCGATCCGACACTCAAGGTAGGGACATCTTATCTCTATTATGTGTATATGACTTGTTTTTGATGATCTATGAGGTTAGGTGTTAGTTTAAAACTTGATTTTTGAAGTTTGAAAAAATCTGCAGAAATCGCATTTTTTTGGATAGTGCACTTTACTACCGGTAATAGGGTGTTTACTACCGGTAATAGGGTGTTTCTTCATTTTCGGGCATTTTTGGGCAGTGCAGTTTACTACCGGTAATAGTGTCAGAATTACCGGTAATAGCGTGCTATTACCGGTAATAGAGCCTGAATTACCGGTAATTCCGTGCTAAATTCTTATCGATAATTTTCATTAGATAATTGAATTATTGGCTTCCAAGAGTAATATTTGCACTTACTCTCGGTCATACGTAGATGACAAATACGTGGTTTCGGGATTCCATTTGACTAGTACGTATTCATAGATTATTTCTTTGGCTTGTTGGTTATGATTTGAGACTTATTCTATCGTGGTAGTTGCTTTGCATTGACACGAGACTATGTTTGGCTCTCCAACGGGAGATGTGCCGGTTATGCGATGTTTGGCTCTCCGACGGGAGATGTGCCGGTTATAAGATATTGGGCTCTCCGACGGGAGATGTGCCCGGTTATACAATGTTTAGCTCTCCGATGGGAGATGTGCCGGTTATACGACGTCTAGCCTCCGACGGGAGATGTATTAATATGTTTCACTATTGTCTAGTCGTCGAAGGGCGAGATGCTAGTTAGGATGTGATAATTGAATTGATATGAGAACCATGGATTGACTAACCATGTTGACTTACCGTTTTATATTTACAGTGTTGCAATCTTACCTTAGAAACTTACGGATTATTTGTCGTACATGTTATTGTGAGTTGTTCATGAAGCATGCCAAATTATTGCATACTCATATAATATTGGTATAGATGTCTCTACTGGGCTTTGTAGCTCACCCTTTCATTCTTTCAGGTACTGCTTCCGAGACATGACTTGGACTTGCATGGATGCATAACGATGCATGTTTTGAAGAAAATATCAAGAATGAAGTTATACATCATCTTTAGACTTATTTTTGAAAGATGTTTATTAACTTCCTTTTTGTGAAAATTATGTACTCGTACTCAAATCATTTGTAACACCTTAAGATGTTATTTTGATCATTGGGCCGGGGGTGCCTCTTTTTGGGTTGTAATGTTTGAAACTTATGGACTTCCTACCTTTTGAAAAATGATGATTTGGGATTATTTCTTCTGTAGAACCGGTAGTTTTATTTAAAATATGAATATTTATCTTACTTAAAATCGAGGGCGTGACAGGTACATTATGAGAGTTACGAAAATTATAGATTACACGTATGAGGAGTTATGGAATATATAGTCTATATTGTGTAAATGTAACTAGGTAATAGTTACGTGACATGTGACAAGTGTGGACACCGATGTGATATGAGATGATTGTTGGAAGATACGTGATAGACATTGATATTGAATTTAATCCTTTCATGGAAATGCCAGGATAACATAAACTGGTCCCATACGGGAGAAAACCAGATATAACAACTTGACACTTAATGAAAATATGTTGTTGATCTTTGCTTTTCCTTCGTGATCTTACCTGTACAATATTTTGGGGTCTTATGTTTGAAGTGGACATACGTTTATGGGTTGGATAAAGTATGAAAATCAACGATATTGATAGCCTTGTATGGAGCGTGTTAAGGAATGAATGGAGCGTGTTAAGGAATGAGATGCCGTATTGTCTCCAACAGGAGAGTGTCAGGACCAACAATGCTATGGTTAGCTATCATCTAGTGAGGTGATAGTAATTATGAATAAACCACGATGAGAAAAATGAAATGACTTGTGTGGGTTGTGTATCGATTAAATGGTTCGTTATACAAAGTTGATGTCATAGATTATTGAGTGTTTGGACAAATTATGAGATTTTTGGGTGACTTTGTTAAATTGGGCTTGATGATTTGATGCTTGATAAAAGACGTGAGTATACTCATGAGACGTGGACCGTAAGGGATGACTATATGTGCATACATAAGGATATGAGAGTTGGCTTAATAGTATATAGCGACTGCTGCGAATTCATGAGTTACATTAAGGCTAATGTACTGGTACATTGTAACGGTCAATGAATAATCAACTGGTATCGTGAAACGGTTAATAGAGAAAGAATTGGTAGTGAGAAATGGCTGACTGAACAACGAAACAGTGTTGTAAAATAATTGAATGTGTCGTTTATGCTTATCTTATGATTCGCATAAGCTCATACTTTTTTATTGTTTATTGATCATGTTATATGTCATTTTAAATCATAGTCACATGGCATAAGTGTAAATATTCCTACCGAGTTATGTAACTCACCCTATTATTTTACAGGTGTTGTTACAGACGATTTGCATGAAGCACGAATGATGCATGATAGGATGAATTTTGAAAACTTCGTAGGAGATAAAGATGTAAACTAATTTATTTTTTGGAAGGCAAAAACTAGCATTATATTGAAATGAAGAGAACAAGTAGCAATTACAATGAAGTAGGAATTGAGCCATAGACCATTGGTTGTAGAGAGTTCAACCAAAGCATATCAGCAGCATGATAGGCCAAAAACAATCACACTAGCTACCGAAAGAACAACAACCCAGCCCACTGACACCCCAAAAAACATAAAGGAAAGAAAACCGAGTAGGCATAGACCACACTACTCTAGCAGCTAAGGCTCCACATAGCACGGAGAGAAACAGAACCAGCCAACTGAAGCTTTCTTCATCAAGAACCTTGATTTTTTCTGAACTGATCAGCCCTTGAAAATAACTGTTCTTAGAAAGGAAATAAAAATGTTTAATTTTGATAATCTATTTTGATATATGTAATCGGCCGGGAATTTTTCTACTTTGATTTAATATATTAAACATGACTTTTAATAGGATATTGGATTGATTATTGAGCATTGTGAAATTTTATTTATGATAAACTTTCATAATAATATGTTAAAAAATGAGAGCGTTACACAATATTTATGTCAATTCAACTTTTAGGAGCATTTTTAATGGGGGACTCAAATCTCCCTTGGTGACCATTAGTAAAAAATGGCATGCCGAATTGTTCCAATTTGACACCTACTTTTTTTCTTCAAATTTGACATGATCCGTTGCCAATTTTTTTTTTTTTTGTGTTTGAGCTTTAAATATACAAGTTCAAACAGCATAAAAGTAAAAATTTAGGATATTGTCATGACCCTTGACTAGGGGGTTAGCAATCATGACCGATCAGTGGTCCTCATGCCATTATAGCCACTCTATTTTTGTACAGATTTTAGTTGAACAAATATGTTAAAGCGGAAGTGTCACGCCTTTAATTTTAAACATAAATAAAATTACACATTAAATATAAATAAAGACTCACAATCTCACAAAAATACCCAATAGATCCCTTAATAAAAGCTAGAGTGCAACAAGTTTGAAATATATTGCAAAAGAGGTTTCGACCAAAAACAACTATCTCCAAAATAAAAAAGGAATTAGGTAGTTTACATCTTTTAAATTAAAATAAATAGGTACGAGTTACGATACGTGTTTTTAAAAACAAAAATATAAAAGGTTGCTGAGTAACTCCTCCAATGCAGTTTTCAAAAAATATATATATGCATGTCACTTCACTTGTCAAGCACTCCATGTTATGATCACTCCAATGTAAAACTTGAAAACAAAGAAGAGTTGAGCTTGACAGCCCAATAGAAAAATCTAAGCAAGTATTATATGCATATGACAAGAGATGACATGTCACGTGAGCATCGATATCCATATAAGAGAAAGAAAGTAAACGGAAGCAATAATAAGTCACGAATGTGCATAATCAACTCATAATAAGTCATAAATTCTCAATTCATCAATTTAAATTCCATGAATCATGTGTCTCATTGATATGTTATTATTATGTGTATTTCAGTGTCATTCCTGGCATTACACTAAATGCGGTACTGTAGAAGTAATTCTGTTCAACGTACATTCCTATTATCTATCATGATTCCTATTACGGGATGTTGTTAATGGAAATCATAGGTAGGAAAAGGGACTTGAATGCATTCGTGAACCACACAAGTCAAATTTACTTCCCTTCGTGGATTTACGACCAATTTAAAGAAGGTAGGGAAATGCAAATGGGAGAAGCTTGCACGGAAGAGGAAAGGGAGATGGCGAGGAAGATGTTAATAACAGCGCTATGGCGCATTCAAATGAATCCTAGGGACTATCCTTCAATGAACAAAGCTGTAGATATGCTAGAAGAAAATGTTGAAGCTCTACAAATGCCTCCCAAGCCTTTCTTTACTCCTCAAGATGTGGCAATTGAAGATAATTGAAACAAATTAACCACAACCAAAGGAGTGGCCCATTCTATCATGTTGCGATATAGATCTAGTGTGAGTTAAGATTAATGTATTAAAGTGCATGATATAATCGGATTATCTATCTATATGCTCATTTAAATCAATAAGTCCATCAAACTTTTAAGAGGTTTTTCAGTGGGTGAATCAAATTCTTAGTGGCACCGCAACAGTAAAAAATAGCATGAAGAGTTTTTCTAATTTGACACCAACTATTTGCTTCAAATTTAATATGGTGAGGTGCATGCCAATTACTTTTTCAGTGTTTGAATTCTAAATATAAGAGTGAATACAAAATAAAAGTTAAAATTTAAACTATTGTGACCGACTACTTGTTTTAATGTCATTGTAGCCGCTCTATGTTCTTAAAGATTTTAGTTGAACAAATTTATTTTAGTGGAATCTTAATCCACCGATTTTCAAAAGAAACAACCCAATCCAATATAAAGATAAACATCAAAAGACACAAAATGGAATACAAAAGTTCTCTCTATAATCTCTCAAGAAAATAACAGCAACCTCTTTTGATTATAATATTATAATCCAAAAAATGCAAAACTAGTGCTTAAAAGCGATTTTCTGCGTCACCACCCCACGGAGGACTTAACCAGCGTCAGGGTAGATTTTCCCGAGGACCTAGCATTAGTTGGTTCCTATTCAACATCTGGACCGGAATTGCTCGAGCGTCCGAACGCTCATCGACGTGCGTCCAAAAGTATTTTAAAGTATTCATATCCCAACACTAAGTGCCATAGTTATCTTCCAAAGGGAAGACAAATCAAGCAATCTTGCACAACCTTATTCTTTGGACGAAGTAAGTGTTAGGAGTGAAGACCCCCGCGAGTTTCTAGAAATCCCATCCGGACGAGAGCGATGTCCGTCCGAACGCCTGACCTTCTGTTTTTTCCATCTGCACGCCGGGGGCAGTCCATCCGGACGAGAGTTATGTCCGTCTAAACGCTCGACCCTCGCTATGTGATAAAAATGTGATTGTACTTAATATGTTTTAATCTTGATTTTTATGTGTTTGCGAATTAAAAACATAAAAAAAATCATTTATAAAAATTTAGAAGTCAAATAAGGTCCTTGTTTTTAATCCATCTTAGTTTTAATATGCACCGAGATAAAAAGCTTAAGCTAAAAAATTCCCAAAATTTTATCGCGCATGTGCCCTTTCCCTTTCCCTCTCATTGATCGAACTCCCGCCCTCCCTCTTGTGGAAAAACAGCAGAACCACCCCATCATCGAAGAACTGCAAAATCGACCTCTGTATATATCTCTCGCCCTCCCTCGTCGAAGAACTGCATGATCATCCCATCTATTAGTCTTTGAACATTGATGACAGCATGATTGGGGAAGGTAATGTGAGTAGGGATGGTAGCAAGGCAGATTGGGGCCAGATTTGCTCATCCCCGAAATCAAAATTTGCCTCCATTCTCTTCTCATTCCTCGAATGTGGATGAATTCGACGTTTCATCCCTGCCCACCTCTTTTTTTAATAAAAAATCAATTACCTATTATATATATAGGGCTGATAAGGATCCGTTGAAATTATTAATCAAGTTATACAAAACAAATAAGGAAGAACCCATATAGGGTCTGTCCAGAATAAGAATGCGGAATAACTAATTACAAGAATAAACCTAATAATAAAATAAAATACTATATTTAATAATTATTTAAAAACAGATTGGGGAACAGGGCAAGGAACGAGGCAGAGGCGGACGTACTCTGATCCGTTCCCCATTTGTTTTCCAAATTTCACCTTAAAATCCAACCCGATCCCTAAAAAAATCCTCGAAACTCTAAACCAAACTGGATGAGGAACGAAACGAATCGGACTAAATTATCATCCCTACATGTGAGTAGGCTTTGCAGCTTTGGTTAGTTGGTTAAGGAAGCTTTTGTCTCCATCTATCTTTTTTTTGCTTTATTTGGGTTGGAAAAGGTAAGCCTTCTAACATCACGTCTCACTGGGAGATAAAATACGAAAATAATTATCCCCACATTTTGAGAAAATATCACGCCCTCGTTTTTCAACATATTATTATTACAATATATTGTAAATAAAATCTCGCAACTGTCAAAGATACACCTATAATCCCGAACAATTTCATTCAATGAGGTAACAATGAGTCAAGTCTTAGAATATTACATTAAATACTCCCAACCCAAAAAGGAATTGCCAAAATTATACTAGAGTTAACCGTTTTACATTCTCTTGTGAAAATAAAAAACAAAGTTGAAAATAAATTACAGTACATCTTCCAACAATTTAATACAAAGATAGTAGGTAATTCTAGTAAAAAATCTTCAAAAATCATGCATCACTACATGCACGTCACACACCACATACTAAGTATCTGAAACTGTACCTGAAAAGGATAGGGGTGAGCTACACAGCCCAGTAGGAATGTTTATACCTATGCCATGTGACTATGATTTGATTTCGCATATAATATGATCAATGATCAATGAACAATGAACAAGTATGAGCTTATAGGAATCACAAGATCAGTATAAACGACACACTCAACCATCTTACGACACTGTTTCATTAATTCCATCCATCACTTCTCTATACCCAAGCTTCTCTATTAACTATTTCAAGATACCGTGTCATTTTCTCATTGACCGTTATATTGTACTGGTACATTAGCCATAACACAACTCATGCTTCTCTATTGTCAATTCAACCCTCATATCCTCACGTACGCACATGCAGTTATCCCTCACGTTTCACGCCTCATAGGTACACTCACGTCCTTCATCAAGCATCAAATCATCATACCTCAATTTAACCAAGTTACCCAAAACTCTCACAATTTGTCCAAACTCTTAACAATTTATGGCATTGACTTTGAATCTAACAAACTATTTGATCGATACCCAACTCACACCAGTCATTTTATTTTCCTCATCGTGAGTTATCCGTAATCGCAATCACCTCACCCGATGGTAGCTAACCATAATATCGCCATTCCTGACACTCTCCCAAAGGAGATAGTACATCACCTCATCGCCATAATATCGCAATAATTCTAGACCTATGACCGTTTGTTTTTTATGCAACCAAACGGGTCATAATCGTTCGCAGTGTCCGATGACACCCAAAATTTGCTATACTTGGGGGAAAGAGGATCATATCTCAAGAAATTGTCCTCAAGGTGGAGGGTCGCATAGTGAAGTGGGTTCGGTGTAACAACCGAGGCAAGAACAAATTAAGGCCGCAACAGTTTAGGGGTGCACAGCGACAACAACAACCCCATTTTCATCAAACCACTTCAGGTCAGGGCTCACAAACGGATAGAGGGGCTAGTTCTTCAGCACCTACTCATGGTTTCGGGCAAAGAGGCGATTTTGCGCAAAGGCAACATGTGCAAGGACAGATTTTCAATATCACATCTACTGTTGCTGCCCAACGTAGGCTTTTTTGAACTTCCCAAACTCATACTCTCCATCATTGTTGGACCTCAACCCTCTTTACTTTCAAATATATTTCATTCTCAACCATGGCATTCTACTTCTTAAAGACTTTGAACGCATTTGACTTATACTTCATCAAGTATACAGATACCTTTCTCGAGTGATCGTCGACAAAGATAATATAATAATAGGAACCTCCAAGAGAAGACACAGCAGCTAGACACCAAACATTTGTATGGACAAGCTCTACCTTCTGAGCCCTAGGAGGCCTGCCGCATTTCTAAAAACTAACCTGTTTCTATTTGTCGAAGATGCAATCCTCACAGATATCAACATCCACTGATTCTAACCCTCGTAGCTTCCCATTCAACTACAAAATCTTCATTCCCTTCTCACTCATATGTCCTAGTCTATTTTTCTCCAGATCTAAACTCTCCTTGTTATCTACAACTGCAAGTGTATCGCTGCCATGTGAAGTCAAGTAAAGTGTACCAACTTTCTTACCTTTAACTACCACCATGGTACTGTTGGAGACTTTCAACGTGTTCCCTATGAATGTTGATGTGTAACCCGCTACTGCAAGCAGTCCAATGAAAACAAGATTCCTCTTCAAATTCAGAATGTGTCTAGCATCTTTCAGACGCCATTTGAACCTTGCATCGTAATATGAACATCACCTCCTTCCAAAATACTACACGACTTACTATTCCTCGAGTATACTTTCTCAAAGTCCTCTGCTACATAGTTCTGAAGAAACTCCATGTTAGCAGTGACGTGAAATGAGGCACCCGAATCAATCATCCACACTTCGCCATCACTGTTCATAACAATAATAAGTGCATCATACACAATGTGAGCCTCCTATGCACCTTTCTTCTTCGGTGCTTTGCAAGTTTATGATATATGGCATGTTTGACCACAATTCCAATATTCACCTTTAATAGGCTGCACTTGAAATTTACCCTGATTTTCTTTGTCGCCCTTTGATTTTGACCTATTTCTATTTTGATTCTGACCACCCTTACTCTAGCCTCTGCCCCTCTGCTGCTCAAAACTTAGGATTGAACCCAAAGTGCTTGAACATCAACCTGAACTTTTGATCAAATTTCTTCTGACCTCCTCAGTCAAAATCAAACTGACAACTTACTCAGTTTTAATTTTTCTTTCTTAGCAAAGTTATTGACTACAGTAACCATACCCTACTTGCACTTTGGCAACTGAGACAAAAATCAGCAAGGCTTGAACCTCATCATCAAACTTGATATCGACTGACGTAAATTGATCAACAATTGTATTAGACTAACTGAGATGTGACATAAAGAAAACAGTTTCTGTCATAGATAGGTTGAGATTTTTTTTCATAAGATATACCTTATTCGTAGTAGACAATTGCTCATACATCTTCTTTAGCGCTTTCATAAGATCCTTCGTCGTTTTCTTTTTCAATATGTTGTGGGTGACTCACCTTTGAAAGAGACAAGTGAATAACCCCTAACGCCTTCCTGTCGGGAACGTCTTATTTCTCGTTGCATTCTCCTGTCTTCATACCTTTTTGCTTACCTAGCAATAGCCAGTAAAAATCATTCTCACACAAATAGTCCTCTATTTGCGTCTTTTAGAACACAAAGTTTGACCCATCAAAATTTTCAACATTCAATTTGCCTTATTCAGAACCCATATCCCCTACTGAAACCCTAGGCTACCCAAACAAAGTTAAACTCTAACGTGTCGAACAAACCCTACCCCAACCATGACTCTAATACCAGTTGTTAGGAATTTTCAAACAATTGTTCAATCCCACAACATCCTTATAAATTTTGAGAACAATGAATTACTGAATGAAACAAGCAAACAATCATGCGTAATGAATAACGAAAGAAAAATACAAGACAACAAATATACGTGCAAAATATCAACGTGAGAAAAAATCATCCACGCCAGTTCACTATAAAATTGAATTAAGAGTATAAGTTCTCTCCCAATCTCTCTAAGATCTGCATTTTTTTCTGCCTCTCCTTTGTTATTCTCTAAAAACTCTAACCCTAAATACTTCTCTAATATCTTAAGTGGCGTAGGGCTCTGCCTCCACACCTCCAAACTAAAAATACTACAGTAAGGTTATTTGCACCATAACACAGAAAAAAGATGTGAAGAGAGTTGTAGTTATCCCAGAAGCCAATATTCAAAGGGACGTGAATAATGTTGTGGGCACAATTAACAGAAGGGTCCTATCATGAATGTAGACTTTTTCAAACCTGCATATATATTAAAAGAATTAATGCATTGACCTCTTTAAAAATTGAGCTATATATGTAACTGTTCCCGAAAGAAATTAAAACAATTGGATGATTAGACTAACCTTTCGAGTCACAATATATACAATTGTTTACTTTATGATACAAAATGACTATATAAAAATAATTTGTTCACATGTTATAATTGTCAAAAAATCAAAAAAAAATAATGTTGTTGGACTTGTTTGTGTCATTCTAAATAGTCTGTGAAAATCTAAATAGTTTGTGTTTAACTTTTCTAAGAGTAATAATATTGCCATAAAGAATTCAATTTTCAACCGCATAAAGAATAGTATGAGTTTAATTTCTGGGCCAACACTCTGAGATCAATCTTTATCTCCAGACTGCGAAATATTTTCAATGAGCCTGCTGCGTACACATCTTTCAAATACCTTTTCTAATAGTGTGTCGTCCCAAAATCGGGGCCTTTTATTTTAGAAGTTCCAATTAACATGCAAATTATTTATGTAAAAAATTAGGTTGATTGGATCTAAAAGCACATAACTAACTCCGCCTGAGACGTTCTTAAAGCCTTATCTTTAGATCCCAGCCGGTCCCAAGCCCGGATAAAGGAGGAGGGTTGTGCGTTAGGTAGCTGACAGCCAGCACATAAAAAGCCCCGTTAGATCACTATGACATGAATCCTAAACTAACAACGATCGCTTTAGTTATGGATGAATTGACTAGTCAGATTCAAGAGGATATTCCATGGTGTATGTTGTTTGCAGATGATATCGTCCTTATCGATGATACTGCTAGCGGTGTTAATACTAAATTAGAAATTTGGCGGGATGCACTAGAGTCTAAGGGCTTTCGGATAAGTAGGAGTAAAACTGAGTATATGGTTTGCAAGTTTAGTGATACCAGAAGTGCGTACGAAGAAAAAGTGATGATTCAAGACCAGGAGATACCAAAGAGTGACCGTTTTAAATATTTAGGCTCTATTATTAGTCAAGATGGAGAGATTACGGATGATGTGACCCATAGGATCCAAGTGGGGTGGCTCAAGTGGAGAAGTGCTACTGGCGAACTGTGCGACAAGAGGGTACCCACAAAGTTGAAAGGAAAATTCTATAGAACTGCTATAAGACCAGCGATGCTTTACGGGACAGAATGCTGGCCTATGAAGAAACAACAGGTGACCAAGATGAGTGTAGCGGAAATGAGAATGTTGAGGTGGATGTGTGGTAAGACTAGACGAGATAGGATTAGAAATGAAACAGTCCGCGAGATGGTAGGCGTAGCACCTATAGACGAGAAGTTGAGGGAAAATAGGCTTAGGTGGTTTGGGCATGTCTATCGTAGACCTACGGATGCAATAGTTAAGAGAGCGGATAGGATAGCTTTGCATAGCAAGGCTTCGGGGTGGGGAAGACCCAAATTGACATTAGATGCGATAGTGCGCAAGGATTTAAGTCTACTAGGGCTAAGTGAGCAAGCAGCACTTGACAGAACTCTTTGGAGGAAAAGGATTCATGTAGCCGACCCCAATTGATTTGGGACATGAGGCTCAGTTTGGTTTGGTTTGGTTTGGATCTAAAAGCACATAACTCAAATTAATTGGTGAGTGACTAAAATAACAGCGATCAATTTTTTACATGAAAAACATGTAGGAAAAAATCAATAACTGAATATATATAACAGAATTACAATGTAAATTCGAAAAATAGGTATCATTACCAACCGAGTCCTGTGAAATCACAGTTCCCTCAAAACATATTCGTCGCCTCCCATGGGTGTTGAAGCATTGCTCTGGTGCCTATCTTCTGGGTAAAACGGCTCACTCGGCCGATAGAACACCTATCTATCAACCATTTGTCAAAGTAACTGTGTTTTTCTCTCTAGACCAAAACTCTCATATCGTTTGGTCTTCAGTGTGTCAAAACAAATAAAGAAATTTAGTATTTATAGAAATCCTAAAACTTTGAAACCGCCGAAATCATAAATAAGGGGATAAATGGATACAAATGATGCAATATTTGATAGACATCAATGCAACCATTAATGGGTTGTAATCGCTGAGACCTTTCGGTTGCCTAGCTAGTGAGACCATCCAGTGTCCCAATATCATTAACGACCCTGCCAAATTTCCAACAAAACATATATTTGTAGATGGTCAATAATGCCTGATCAACTTTTTTTTTTGCAACAACATGTTTACATGATGATATGATTTACAAAACAACAGGTTCATATTGTTGGGAAAAAATCTTGAACGAACAACGTTCAAGCCCACAACGCCCCTTACGGATCTTGAGAACAATGGATCACCGAACGAAAAACAAAACAATCACACGTGCGTAATAGAAAAATAGAAAGAAAAAAACGAGACACAAGATATACGTGGAAAACCTCAACGCGAGGAAAAACTACGGGAGCCACACCAGTCCACTATGAATCGAATCAATGAGTACAAGTCTTCTCACAATCTCTCGGAGATTTGTGTTTTCTCTTGACTCTCTCTCTCTTTAGAAAGCTTGATTATTCTTCTCATAATATCTTAGGAAACCTCCCTAAAGATATATATAACAACTCATATCTCTTAGGAAACCTCCTGAAAGAGATATATATTAAATCCCTAAACAATAGGAAAAGATTTGATCCTAATTGGATTAGGAAAGAACAAATCTTGAGAGTCTTGGAAATTCTCCGTGCATCCCCACACTACCGGTAGTACCAGTCACTACTTGACAGTTGACACTTATTACCGGTAATCCCAGGCACTACCCAAAAAAGTCAGTGGCAAACACTACTGGTAATTCCAGTCACTACTTGACACTTATTACCGGTAATACGAGACACTGTCCCAAAAATACATTTTTTGTCTTCAAGGCACGAAATCAACCCGAATTGGCATTCTAGTGGGGGGTCTTCACCTCCTAACAATTTCCCACTTGAAGATCTCCACAGCTTCAACGAATAACCCTATTGTAAATCTGAATCTCCTCAATCATAGACGTGGTCATCCAACCCCTCTTGGTGTGACTCCTGGCCTATCATCTTCTCAAGCATGAAGGCCTACTGAAGTTGAACACAACTTCAGTTTCTCAACTGTAACCGCCTTGGTCAACATATCTGCCGGATTTTTGCTCCCCAAAATCTTCTCTAGTAACAAATCCCCATCTTCCAAAAGTGAACGGATAAAGTGGTACCTTAAATCAATATGCTTCGTCCTAGTATGGAACACTGGATTCTTGGCAAGGTGAATGGCACTCTGGCTATCACTGAAAAGAACACTGTTCTCCTGCTTCAAACCCAACTCCTCCAAGAAGCCCTTCAACCAAATCATCTCCTTTGCAGCCTCAGTCACGGCCACATATTCAGCTTCTGTCGTGGATAATGTCACTAATTTCTGCAGACGTGAAACCCAACTCACCGCTGTTGAACCAATCGGATAGACATAGCCTGTGGTGCTTCGCCGCGTATCCTGATCACCAGCAAAGTCTGCATCCACATATCCTTGCACTGTCAATTTTCCTCTCCCGAAACAAAGTGGCAAATCAGTGGAACCCTTCAGGTATCACATGATCCACTTTACTACTTCCCAATGCTGCTTTCCCGGATTGCTAGCAAACCTGCTCACAACTCCCACTGCATGGGCAATATCTGGTCTCGTGCTCACAATCGCATACATTAGGCTACCAATGGCTGAGGCATACGGAACCTTGGCCATATACTCCTTCTCCGCATCTGTCTTGGGTGATTGCCCTTGAGAAAGTTTGAAATGACTTCCCAAGGGTGTGCTAACTGCCTTAGCACCCTGCATATTGAACCTCTCCAGAACACGTTCAATATACTCAGCTTGACTCAACCGCAAGGTTCCTTGAGCCCTATCCCTGCTGATTCTCATCCCAAGTATCTCCTTAGCTGCACCCAAATCTTTCATGACAAATTCCTTTGCCAACTGTTGCTTCAATCTGTTGATCTCCCTAACATAGGAACCTGCTACAAGCATATCATCTACATAGAGTAATAAAACAATGTAGCTAGACTCAAACCTCTTGAAGTAACAACAGTGATCTGCATTGCACCTTGTGTACCCACTGCGCTGCATGAAACCATCAAACTTTCTATTCCACGGTCTGGGAGCCTGTTTTAAACCATACAGACTCTTCTTGAGTCTGCACACCATCTCTTCCTTGCCTTTCACATTGAAGCCAACAGGTTGCTTCATGTAGATTTCTTCATCCCAGTTACCATGAAGAAAAGCAGTTTTGGCATCTAACTGCTCAAGGTGGAGATTCTCAGCAGCAACCATACTCAACACCACTCGAATAGTGGCAGTCTTCACAACTGGCGAAAATATCTCTGTATAATCGATCCCCTCCTTCTGTTGGAAACCCTTTACAACCAATCTTATCTTGTACCTTTTCTTGCCATCACTTTCTTGCTTGAGTCGATAGACCCATTTATTGTGCAGGGCTTTCTTTCCTGCGGGAAGCTGAGCTAATTGCCAAGTACCGTTGGAATAAAGAGAATTCATCTCTTCCTGCATCGCATCCTTCCACTTAGCTGACTCAGGAACCTGCAAAGCCCAATCATAGCACTCTGGCTCTCCTCCATCTGTCAAAAGCAAGTAATCAAGCAAAGAAATATATTTTGAATTTGGCTTGGGTACTCTGGCTGACCTCCTTGTCTGTCTGACTGTTGAACTAGATTCTGTCTGTGGAGCTGCCCCATCTGAAACTGTCTCATCTGAAACTTTTCCCTCTGAAACTATCTCCTGTGTCTGACCAGAATTCTGCTCAACCCCACTATCAAGTGGAAGATCCTCCAATCCAAAGTGCTCGGATATATCTCCATCCGAAGTGGTACTCCTACTGCTCAGTTTGCTGTCCCTATCTTTGTACATCAACTTTTCATTAAACACAACGTCTCTGCTTCTGATTATCTTCTTGTTCTTGTCATCCCAAAAACGATAACCAAACTCATCCCCGCCATATCCAATAAAAGTGCACTTCTGTGACTTAGCATCAAGCTTGTTCCTACCATGATCACTAATATGCACATAGGAAACACAACCGAAAACACGTAAATGCGATAAATTTACCTCTTTACCGCTCCAAGCCTCCTCTGTTGCCAAAGTTCAACGGAACTGATGGCCCAAGATTGATCAAGTATGCTGCCGTGCTGACTGCTTCTGCCCAAAACTGTTTAGGCAACCCTGCGTGTATCCGCATGCTCCTAGCACGCTCTGTCAAAGTCCGGTTCATCCTCTCTGCGATTCTATTGAGTTGTGGAGTCCCTGGTGGTGTCTTCTCTAAACGAATCCCATTTAGAGCGCAGGCTTTCTTGAACTCCCCCAACTCATATTCTCCGCCATTGTCGGAACTCAACTTTTTCACCTTCAAATCTGTTTCATTCTCTACCATGGCCTTCCACTTCATGAATACTTCGAACACCTCTAACTTGTGCTTCATGAAGTACACCCATACTTTCCTCGAGTGATCGTCGACAAAAGTAACATAGTAATACGAACCGCCATGAGAAGGCACTGTAGCTGGACCCCAAACATCTGTATGGACAAGCTCTAGCTTTTGAGCCCTAGGAGGCCTGCCGCCTTTCTAAAAACTCACCCGTTTTTTTTCCCGAAGATGCAATCCTCGCAGATGTCAATATCCACTGACTTCAAACCCGGTAGCTTCCCTTTTGACTGCAAAACCTTCATCCCCTTCTCGCTCATATGCCCCAGTCTATTGTGCCACAGATCTGAACTCTTCTCGCCGTCTACAACTGCGAGTGTGTCGCTACCATGTGAGGTCAAGTAAAGTGTACCAACTTTCTTGCCCCTAGCTATCACCATGGTGCTGTTGGAGACTTTCCACGCATCCCCTGTGAATGTAGAAATATAACCTGCTGCTGCAAGCTGTCCAACCGAAACAAGATTTCTCTTCAAATTCGAAACGTGTCTGACATCTTTCAAACACCATCTGGACCCTTACGTTGCAATCTGAACATCTCCCTTTCCCACAATACTACATGGCTCGTCGTCGCCCAAGTATACTTTTCCAAAGTCCCCTGCTACATAATTCTGCAGAATCTCCTTGTTAGCAGTGGCGTGGAATGAGGCACCCGAATCAATCACCCATGACTCGGCGTCGCTGTTCATAGCAAGAACAAGTGCATCGTGCAAAACATGAGCCTCCTGCTCACCCTTATCCTTCTTCGGTGCTTTGCAAGTTTGTGACATGTGACCTGTCTGGTCACAATTCCAACATTCACCTTTAATAGGCCGAACCTGAGATTTACCCCGATTTCCCTTGCCCTTCAATTTCGACCTGTTTCTATTCTGATTCTGACCACCCTTATTCTGATTTCTGCCCCTCTGTTGCTCAAAACTTAGGGCTGAACCCGTTGTGCCTGAACCTGAACCTGAAATTTCGATCGAATGCCTTCTAACCTCCTCGGTCAGAATCAAACTCACAACCTCACTCAGTTTCAACTTTTCTTTCCCAGCCGAATTACTAACTGCAATAACCGTACCCTGCCAACTCTCTGGCAACTGAGATAGAATCAATAACGCTTGAACCACATAATCAAACATGATATCCACAGAGGTAAGTTGATCAACAATCGTATTGAACGCACTAAGATATGACATAAAGGAAACCCCTTCTGCCATAGACAAGTTGAAAAGTTTTTTTCATAAGATGTACCTTATTCGCAGCAGACGGTTGCTCGTACATCTTCTTTAACGCTTCCATTAGATCCTCCGTCGTTTTCTCCTCCAATATGTTGTGGGTGATTGCCTTTGATAGGGACAGGCGAATAACCCCTAACGCCTTTCTGTCAAGAACGTCCCAATCTTTGGAAAATTACAGAGTAAAGGGTATAGTTTCATATTCGGCATCACTAAAGGCTGGCCTGGAACTCAATTAGGCTGGCTCTCGAGAACCCTACAATCAAATGCCACGAGACATCCGAATAGGAGTTGGCAAGAAATCAACCCCAAACGAGAAGTGGTCATGGACAAATTTTAATTGTTCATAAGTGTTAATTTGTGAAAATCTAAATAGTTTTTGTTTAAATTTTCTACGAGTACTATTAGTTTTTGTTGTATCTCAAAAATGAAATAGTATACTATATCGGAGAAAATGAATATATAAACACAAATTTATAATTCTTTCGCATTAAAATTACCTATTCCATATGGGCCAAGTTCTTATCATCAGTTAGTTAAAAAAATAAATAAATAAAAATCATAGCCCAAGGGAAACGGATCAAAGGGGAGGGGGGAGTTAATTTATCCACACCAAAAAAATAAAAATAAAAATTAAGGAGGTGGGCCGAAGAATAGTATGAGTTCAAGTTTTGGGCCACCTCCCCTGCTTTCTTTAGATCAGTCCTTATCACTAGAATGTGAAATTTTACCAAATGAGCCTCCTCCATACACATTACTTTCAACATATTTTTCCAAACACCTTATCTAATAGTGTGGTTTTACTTTTCCATGATCAGAACTTTTCTTCATTCGGGCAATATTCATATGTTTTTGGTATGTACATTTATACTGAGCTCTATAAGCTCATCCTATATATCCTTTTTGGATACAGTTTCAGATACTTAGCATTTAATGTGTGAAGTGCGTATGGTGATGCATAATTTTTGAAGACTTTTGACTAGAGTTACCTATGATCTTTGTATTAAATTTTTTGAAAACGTATTGTAACTCATTTTCAATTTTGTTCTTTATTTTCACATGGGAATGTAAAATTGTTATCTCCAGTATTATTTTGGTAATTCCTTTTGGCTAAGAGTACTCTTTAATGTAATATTCTAAGACTTGACTTTTGTTACTTCATTGAATGAAATGGTTTGAGATTATAGGTGTATCTTTGAGCGTTGCGAGGTTTTTTATTTACAATATATTGTAATTATAATATGTTGAAAAACGAGAGCATAACAAGCCCTGATTGAAATACATTAGATAAATATTAAACTTACAATAATAGATTGTAGATGGGGTGATTTTCTCAATCGGATGAAAAATTAACACCTTACTATTCAGCAAGAATAATGTTGTTTCTTGTTAGTCCAGTGATCTGCAAAATAATAACTCGTAAAAAAATTCACTGCTAACATGGCGGGAAGATACTCTGATAATTAAGTTAGACAGAGATCATATGAATATATACGGAAACAAGCTAAAATTCTATAGTAACGCATAATGTGTACCTTTCTTCGTAAACCTGGACCTTTACTTATAGATCTTATTACTTAATCTTCCTAATTCTTTTAAGACTCAAATTCCTCTTCAGAACCGAAATTAGACCATCTTTTCATTCAGGTTCGATTGGCCTGAACTCCTCATCCGTATCCAATTATAAGAACTATATCCAACAAAATAAGAAAAAATGATAATTCTAATACAAGATTAGTTTTGTTTTTATTTTTGTAATTAAATAATTTGAGGATGAATATTTAAGTATTTTTTTAACTATTTAAGTGTTCCGTAGTACTTGAATTTTTTTGTTTTGCTTTTTGTTTTCACCCCTTTTTTTGTTTGAATGTGAGAGCAAAAAATATAATTATTCTTGCACATGCAGGATTTTTTATTTTGTTTTTCACCTCTTTGATCACCTTGAAATTTGTTATTCAGTAATTTCGAATTAATAAAGCAAAAGAATGTGGATTTGTGCAGTCGGTAGCAATTTTGAAGAAATAACAGTGATGGTCTTAGTATTTATGCTGACTTTTAAGAATTGAACCAATATTATTTTTATTTTTAATCATTTTTTTAAAAAAAGCAATATAAAAGAATGAATATAAAAGAGAATTGTATTTTTGTAATTCGGAGAGGGGAGAGGAGTGTTATTTTTGTAATTTAGAGGGAAAAAAGGGAGAGAGAATGGGAATGACATTTTTTAAATTTAAAAAAAAAAAGATTGGGTATTTATTCAGTGGGGAGTTGTGAATTTTATCTTTGGAGAGAGGAGAAAAACAATTTTCCTTTCTGAGATAATTCTTTTATCTCTAGACTACAAAAATTTTCCAAATGATCTAATCAGTTGTTAAAAATAACACGCATAACAATCCTAGCCCCATGGATACAGAAAGGGAAACAGATAAGAATCCAATTCTCGACCGCATAAAGAATGGTACGAGTCCAATTTCTGGGGCAACTCTCCTACATTCTGAGACCAGTCTTTATCTCTAGACTGCAAAATGTTTTCAAAAGATCTTATAAATTGTTACAAAAAAACACATAAAAATCCTAGCCCCATGGATACGGAAAGGGAAGGGATCATAAGAATCCAATTTTCGACAGCATAAAGAATAGTATGAGTCCAATTTTCTGGGCCGACTTTTCTACTTTGTCAGATCAGTCTTTATTTCTAGACTACGAAATTTTTCCAAATGACCTTATCAGTTGTCAAAAAAAAAAAAAAACACATAAAAATCCTAGCCCCATGGATACGGAAAGGGAAGGGGTTAAGATTCCAATTTTCGACCGCATAAAAAATAGTACGACGAATCCAATTTTTGGGCCAACTCTCCTACTTTCTAAGATTAGTCTTTATTCTATAGACTGCGAAATTTTTCCAAACGAGCCTACTGCATACACATCACTTTAAACACATCTTCCAAACACAATTATCTATGGTGTGGCATCCCATAAACAAAGATTTTTATTTTAGAAGTTTTTTTTTTTTATAAGCATTTTATTTTAGAAGTTCCAACGTGTAAATCATTTATGTAAAAAATTAAGTTGATCGGATCGAGAAGCACATAACTCAAATTAATTAGTGAATGACGAAATTTACAACAGTCCATTTTTTACATGTGAAACATATATGTATATTTTTGGTAATTCGGAAATGGAGAAACTAACATATATATTGTAGATTGTTAATAATGCCTGATGAGAAAAGTTTTCTCACTAAAGACTGGGGAGATGAAGAAAGTCTTCTCAATAATGCTTGGTTATCTAATTGATAGCAATAGTATTTTTGCTTGTCGAATGGAGAGTAATGTTGTGTAATTATGTCGGTCAATGAAAAAACCGTAAAGACCGGGGAGATGAGGAAAGACTTCTCGCTAACGCTTGGTTGTCTTGTTGGTAGCAATATTGTATCTACTTGTCAAATTTTGAAAATATCTTATAATATTTGAGTCCTTTATTGAGTCCCGAGTGATACGGTAACTACATAACTCAAATTAATTGGTGAGTGACGAAAATTACAACAATCCATTTTTTTACATGAGAAACAATATATTTATAGATTGTTAATAATCTTTGATCAATTTAATTTTTTTTCTTTTGCATCTGATGTTTACATGTTAAGATTTATAAAATAAATGGTTCAAATTGTCAACACAAGTTATTGAACTCACACTACAAAATAACGTGTTTAAAAGATGTGTTTGAGATATGTGTAAATGGTATTGTCCATTCCAAACAAGTTGATTGCTTTTAAATCCGAAGCCAGTAGATGAAAATACAATGACTAGAAGCCAATGAAAATGCCTTATAGACTGGGGAGATGAGGGAAGACTTCCCACTACCGCATGGTTGTCTAGTTTATAGCAATATTGTGCTACTTGTCAAACAAAAATTAATAATATCTTTAATTGAGTCATTTATTGAGTTTCAACATGGCCACATGACTGTAGGTTAAGTAATTACAGACTTTTCTACACGAGCCGTGGAAATCTCGTAAGGAGAAATGGGACCCATCATGATCTAAATTTAATAATATGAACCGTTTATATTGTATATTTTATTGTGAAAACAATTGGTGCCTAGTAATTCGAGGATATTAGTTACGACTGATCCATTTCTTACGTTCATATATTTTGATTCTCAATCTCAATTCATTTCTTAACTTTGTTAACTTAAATTGCTTCTTTATTATTTTTTTTTCATGTGTTCTTAAAGTCTAATTAGCTATTTCATGTTAGCTTCTCTATTTAGTTTTTTCGCAACTCATTTTAGAATGTAGAAGCAATTTTGTGGTATGCATAATACATCTCTTCATCCATTATATTGACATGTCTTTTATGCTGCTGGTAATCATCTACTCTTGTTGCCTTATAGTCCCCCATATGGTGTATAGCTAGTTTTGCTTTGTTGGTCATTTATATGCATCGCCTTATTTTTATTTTGACTGTCATAAGTAGAAGGCAACAATAAAAGAGGAAGTAAAAATTTACAACTATGGGAGTGGAACGAAAAATGTCCAGGGAAATTAAAATGCTCGATTATTAAGTAAAAAATGAATTGTAAAGGCAGGTTTGGAACTCAATTAGGTTGGCTTTCGAGAACCCTACAATCAAATGCCACGAGACATCCGAATAGGAGTTGGCAAGAAATCAACCCAAATAAGAAGTGGTCATGGACAAATTCTAATTGTTCATAAGTGTTAATTTGTGAAAATCTAAATAGTGGTTGTTTAAATTTTCTACAAGTACTATTAGTTTTTGCCGTATCCCAAAAATGAAATAGTATACTATATCGGAGAAAATGAATATATAGACACAAACTTATAATTTTTTTGCATTAAAATTACCTATTCCATATGGGCCAAGGTCTTAGCAGTCAGTTAAAAAAAAAACATAAAAATCATAGCCCGAGGGACTATATCGAGTTATAAAGAGAAAAATTGACCAACGAACATTTCGAATGAACCAAACCCAAAGACCTAACATGACTTTTTAACCTAGTTTTTTTCCTCGTATTTAGTATATAGTCATCACTTGACAAACAAAATTAACAAACTTTGAGGTTGATGTACGAAGCATCGAAAAAACAAATTCGCGAAGTCTTTTAACCTAACTACTCTTTTCCGTGGATTGATATTTCTTACTTTTCACTATACCTCTTTTCAATCTTGAAGGAAGTCCTATTTTATAAATATAAATCTTGGCCTAGGAGGGCACCCTAACGACGCACTTTTGCCGGCCAGTCACCCACCTTAAATGACATTGGGCTACGGCGACATTCAGTATATAGTTTTTTTGTCGACTTTCGCGCAGTAAGTGATCTTTGGCAAATCATCTTGGCTTGCTTAGTAGTCCTCTCTCTTGAGCAACAAAAAGTCATTAGTGAATCACATTCATACTCTCGATAATATCTCCAATCGAGTTCGGTCCCACGATAGTCATTTCTCCCAACTCGATCCAAAAATAAGTGACCTACACAGTCTCCCATACAAAGCCTCGTACGAAAGCCATCTCGATGCTAGATCAATAACTATTGTTGTACTCAAACTCGATGAGCGCCAAATGATCCTCCTAGCTACCTCAAAAATCAGTTACGATTTGTTCTACATCAATTAATGATCGACTTACTAAAATACCTGTAGATGTGAATCTTCAGTTAATGAAGAACACTAGAGATAGTTTTCTCAATTGGAATATTCTTGAATTATTAAGAGTGTGATGTATTTGTTATAAGACCATTACTAGGGTTCAGAGATACTTGTAGTTCACCCAAAACTATTGTCTGCATTAAACCAGATATCCAATACTAGTACAAGGGTATTGTAATGCCAATTGGGTATCTAATACGAAAAACTCAAAATTCACTAGTGGATATGTCTTTATTCTTGCAGGTGCAACTACTTCTGCAGGTGCTCAAAGTAGACATGTATTTTGAGATTAACAATGGAATCCGAGCTTATAGCTTAAGACAAAATTGGAGAATAGGCTAAATGGCTTCACCACTTCTTAGGAGCCATTGCAATGTGGCCAAGACGTGTGCCAACAATTTGTATACATTGTGGTGGTATGTCTGCAATTGGGAAGCCACATAGCAACATGTAGAATGGTAAGTATACACTTTTGTCATAGGCACAATGCCATGAAACGTTTTATTTTGGCTAGAATTATATCTATCAAATATGTAAAGTCGAAAGTGAATACTATATAATAAAAGGGTTATACAAAGAGCAAGCGATTCGATTGTGGAGGGGAGTGAGCCTAATGCCTATGTTATAAGAGTTGCTTCAATAGAACCGTACCTAGTTGACTGCATATATATATCACAGGATCGAGATTCAATGGGAAATCAAAATTGGGGGTTAACTCAATATGTATCACTGAGGAGATAACTTGTCCTACCCATTCCTATGATACAACGGCGATACCTGCAACATTATCTAGGATAAACTGGTTTTTTATTGATTCTCATACATTGAGAATTCAAGTGGGGTATAACAAGATACTTTTAATGGGAAGTCACATATATGAATGTGACTGGATCGCTTCTATGAGAATAAAAAGACTTATTTTCCTAAAGCACTCATGAAACCAGGAATTGAGCAGTGCTAAAACGGGGACAATATATCATGAGAGCCAACTGTGTCATGAAAGATCAGGTGTCACTACTATTGTCTTGATTTACTCTAACAACTAAGCAGTTTAAGGTATCACATCCACTGATTGACCAAACATGACAAAACTAGTTGTACACCATCTAAACTCTTTATTAGACAAACAGTTGTTTATAAAACAGTTCCTGTCAGCATTTTGAACCACTGCTTGGATGAAGCCGTTTTCGGTAATATTTTGAGTTGATTTCTCGTGGGTATCTTTAAAAACATGTTTTAAATACATTGAACTGTTCGGATCATTAAATTTAATTAGGAATTAAGAGTTTAAATATTAGTCTAATATTTGTCTAAAAAAGTGTGGATCCATAGAGCCGGCCCCTATATATATATTATTGTAATAACCCTAAATTTTAAATCTATTTTTAAATTAATTAAGTTATTTAATAATTATTTATTGTTATTATTCTATTATATTATTTTTATTAATATTTTAAAAACAAAAAATCAAATTTCTCTAGCTCAGTCGAGCTCAAGCGGTCTCCTTAGATTCTAAAACTACAGAATTGAGGGTTATGAAGGTTTGATGAAAGAAATCAATTTTTATTTCGATTTTATGACAATGAATATGCGTAATAAGCTGAGATTTCTATTTAAACTTATAAGGGATTTTATGTTATTCCTTTACTTTTACACGAAATCAGATTGTTTAAAGTGTTGGGAGAGAATTTCAAAGGTTTTTGCTTCTTCTTGCAAGTTTTTGAGTGTTCTTGGTTCTGATCATTTCTTCTTCAACAAATCTTGCTCTTTTCGTGGTTTACTCTTTCGATCAAGGTAGGTTTAGTTACCTATCAACCCTAGATTTTAGATTTTATTGATAATTTTTAAGTTCGAGCATGATTAGTTCGAATGCATGTTAGAATTTATTCTTATTGATTTTGATTGATTTCATGTACTCTGTGATTCATATGCTTAAATTACTTTAGGGAAAAGCATGCTCGGTTTATGTGCTACGAATTCCAGTAGCTAATTTGTGAAATTTATGGTCTGTACATGTTTGATTTGTGTGAACAAACCTAGAATGTGCAGAAAATCTCAACCCACATTTTGAGAAAAATGAAGGCTCACTCGATCGAACGAGCTCTAGGCCGCTCGAGCGACTTCTTGAATTTTTGTCAAATTGCAGCCCGAGTACCAATTTTTCAATACCCATAATTTGGTAGCTCGCTCGAGCGACTTGTTGAAAAACAAGCTGTTTGGCAGGCTGTTTCATGTTGTTTCTCGATCTTGAGGAGATGTAATTAAGGTTTTGTTGATGTTATTGTTGTTGTTTTGAGTTTAGTGGTTGTGTTTCCTGAGGAATATGGATGGATGATATTGAAACCCTTACAATATTAGTAGAATTTATAGTTTTCAGATAATTAAGCAGGATTGGTGTAATTTGGATTTAACAGGAATACCTAGAGTTGCACTAGGGACGTTAAGTCGAACAACACCTGATTAAGGCAGCAGAGGGTATTGGATGTGCATTATAAAGTAGAGAACATGTAGAAACTTGTGTGAGAAGTTGAATGAAAAATGATAATCTGGTGTGGTTGGCCTGGTGTGGCATGTGTGTTTGAGATATGTGATATCTGTTATGATTTGACTTAAGGACCCCTACTAGGAGGAGTTGGAGACGGTAGAGGGTGATTTCGGAAACGTTTGCGAAGGTAACTCCGGACCCCGAGCGAATGACGGCTAGTGTTCTGTGCGTCTTTTAGTCTATTAGGAAAAGTGACTAAAGTACGTAGAGATTATACCTAGTGACATTATGTTCGCGGGATCTAGATAGGGTGAGGTAAGTATTGACATGAGAGAATGGTAGAAGTTTCTTTCCTTGTCAGGTTATGATTCGAGTTATTATCCTCGGGTAGGCAAGGATTAGTCAATGCCAACTAAGGGTCCTATACTAGTGTCTAAAGGAGAATATGTTATACTTCACAGTGTACTTAGAAACACTAATGGACTTAATAAAACTTGCCAGGGTGTTAGTGTTCTTTTTCGCTTGTTATTTACTATGAAGCTTTGTTCCATGATTGTTATCTCATCTGCTTAGCGTATATATCTATTATATATTGTATCACCTATGAGTTTGGTCTTTCGAGTGACTTTATCTACTAAGTTTCATTACTTATCAATGTAAATTTTCTGCTACTAATGTTTCATACCGGATGAAGATAAGTAGACCTAGGAGTAGTTAGCGCAAGAAGTGTCAGGTGTCGATAGAGAGGAGCTACTTGTCTGGATGCCGTACCTTTAATTTTAGCTCTGATATTTTTTTACTTTAATGCTACAAAATAAATGTAAATCTCGGTGGCTAATTTGTTTATTTTTAAATTATGCACTCTTGAACTTAGTTTTAAGTTAATTGATAAATAATTGAGTGATATTTCTATTTAAATATTATCTTTTAATAAAATAAAATCTTAATTATTTAATATTTTGAGAAATCGGAGCGTTACAATTATATTCTCTCACTCTATATATGTAATATATCCCCTAACCATCTCCTTTATATATATATCCCTTTCCCATATATAGAGATATTATATATATATATATATACACACACATATTCAATTGGTACAACTACAAATGGATATTAATAGAAGAGAGAGAGAGAGAGAGAGAGAGATGAGGAAAAGAGGAGAAGTAGAGAGAGTGTTGTGAAAGAGTTAGATTGGAGATAAACTTAAAATTTTGGATATATTTTGGGCAACGAAAAAGAGGGATGGAGACTCAGGGAGGGGGGGAAGAGAAATGAGAGAGAGAGTAGAGAAAAAGAGAGATGAGAGAGATATAGATTTTGGCCTTTAGAGTTTAGGGTAGTGAGGGAGAGGAGAGAGAAAGAGAAGAGGTAGAGAGGAATAAAGAGATAAGTTGAAAATATGTTTAGGGTTTAGGGTATTAGATTTTGAATAGAGAGAAAGAGAGAGGGGGGAGAAGAGAAAAAGAGGGGTGAGAGAGAGAGATTGTAGAAAAAGAAAGATAAGAGAGATAGGTTTAGGGTAGTAAGAAAGGGAGGGGGAGAGAGAGAGAGAGAGAGAGAGAAGAAGGGGGGTGAGAGAAAAAGGAGAGAGAAAGTGTGCAGAAAGAGAGAGATGAGGGAGATATGTTTAGGGTTTAGCGTAGACAAAAAGGAAGAGAGATAGAGAGAGAAAGGAGATAAGGGGGGAAGAGGATGATAGATGAGATAGATAGATTTAGGATAGTGAGAAAGTGAGAGAGAGAGAGAGAGAGAGAGAGAGAGAGAGAGAGAGAGAAATAAGAGAGAGAGTGAGAGATGAGAGAGATAGGTTTAGGCTAGCTAGCGATAAATGGATAGAGAAAAGGATATATATATATATATATATATATAGAGAGAGAGAGAGAGAGAGAGAGAGAGAGAGATTATGCGTAACATATATTTTTTGAAGAAAAAATGCTAAACATATGTTATATATTAGATATTGTAAAAAAACTCATGGATATTATGGTTGGTGCAGTGGTTAGAGGTGATATGCATAAGGTTATTGGTTGTCGAAGGTCTAAAGTTTGAAACTTGGGAAGGGAAGAAAATAGTATTGTGAGTGTTTTTTTTTTTTTTGACATTTGAAATTAATTTAGTGACGAAAAAAATCGTCGCCAAATCTAGTTACTAACGATGGAAATAAGTTTCTCGCGAAATGATTATGGATTCAGATGAAATCTTTCGTCTCCATAATAAGATATTGGCGACAAACAATTACTCACAAATATGTTCTATTAACGATAAAATACGTTGCCGCCAATAGAACATATTGGGTGAGAGAATTTATTTTTCGTCGCTAAGATTTTTTTGCATGAAACTATGGGCGACAAACGTTCATAATGAAAAGTGTTGTTGTCTAATGGGTTAGCGACAAAAAATTATAATTTTTACGACAAAATTATTTCATTATTATAAACCAATTTTGTTATAGTGTAAACAGCCCGTGAGCTAACTAGCCCAACCCAAAAAAAAATTACTAATCGGTGGGTTAAGTATGGGATCAGCCTTCGCTAAAGCATTATTACTTAACACGTCTCTTAATACATTATCGAATCAGGCCCCTGGGTTCTAGGAAGTGAAGGCCACTAAATGCAAAAGGCACAATCATCTGCAGGTGGATGATGTCAAAATCATGGTTCGATAACTCATGCACTCGGATGAGTAGTTTACTGTGGTCCGATCACAACTACATAGTCTAAGCATCAACAAGCTAAGGACCAGTTATGAGAGATGTATAAATTATACTACAGACACAATAATATCCGAGCAACACAAACAACTGACCTTGGAAATAAGGCCTAATATGACCGATGTGTCATCTTGGACCAGTACTATCTTTTTACTGCTAGGCCTCGGATGGCAATCACCTAAAATCAAAAGCCATGTTGGTCAGTAGTACCGACCACTTAAAAAATGAACACTCTTGAATTCCGTAATACATCAAATAAATCGACAAATTAAAAAAAAGAGTGACGCTACCAGAAATAGGATCCTACAATGCCCGTAAACTACACAACCCCAAATCCCCCCACCCCCCAACAACAAAAAACAAAAAAATCTCTGATACACATAAATTTATTTTTTTATAACCCATTTAGATTATTATTTTTATTTTTCAGTTTTTTATTTTTTATTTTTTTATTTATTAGTCATGCATTAATTTTTTTTTAAATTATTGATTTGTTTTGATTAAAAAAATTAAAAAATATAATTTTTATTCTAAAAACTTAAAAGGCTTATTAAACACAAAAAGAAAAATAGGTCTAAACAATAGTCTATTTTGTCTTTTTTCGTCCGCAACTTTTGGTGTCATCAAATTTAACATTTCTGGCCAGGATAGTAAATTTGACGATCGTAAAACGGAAAATTTGGTGTCTATTGAATGTAAATTCAATTATGATAGTAAATTTGACGATCGTGATGGTAAATTTGTTGGGATGCAAATTCAATTATAATGATAAATTTATTGATGTGGTGATAAATTTAGACAAGATATTTTAAAAAAATTATCTTCAAAATTAAAAAAATCATAAAAGACAAAAATAAGTAGAAACATAACCTCTTTAGGCTTAGTTTTTTGTCTTTAGTATTTTTTTTTAATTTGTAGACAAAAGTTTATACTTTTAAAAAAAAAATCAGCTAGACAAATCTGTAGTTAATAAAAAAAATTAATGTAAAACTAAGAAATGCAAAAAATATTTAAATAAATATAAAAAGCTAAAAAATAAGAATAATAATTTAAATTGGTATATAAGAAATGAATGTGTGATAGGAAAAGAGAGGGCAAGGGGAGGGAAGGGGGGAGGATGTCCCCTTGTGTGAGAAGGAGGGTGTTTGGGCTCCACCAGTCCTTCTTAGACATTTCTTGGATCTCTCGGATGCTAGCATTTTCCGTTCAAAAAGAAAAAATTTCAGTTCTCAAAATTCTCGACCAAGAAAATTATCATGAATTCAAAATTAATCATCTTAATTTAGTGATTTATTTGAATTAATAGAACTATAAATACAAATAAATTATGATCATTAATTTTGAATTCGAAAATTTTTTTTAGTCCATTTTTTGAAACCTTAGCTTTACTAGTTAAAAAATGCACAATATTCTAAAATGAGCCCCACTTTATTGTTTTGCAAGCGAATACCCCTTCACTTTCCTTTTGGTTGATTGACTTTGACTTTGCAAGTAAAGACTTGCTTGGCTAAATGCTAAAATAATTCAGTGTCCTTGCGCCCACTTGAATAATGGTAAAGTTGTGTTGTATACTCTGTTAAAAGTTGTGCGTAAAGAAAACCTTGTGATTTGTAGCAATTCTCTCTCCCTCCCTCCCTCCCTCCCTCTCTCTCTCTCTCTCTCTCTCTCTCTCCCCGTCGACTATCGCTCCTGTTTCAAAAATTAGAATGCTTCAAATGCTCTCTTCAGATCACAAAACCGTTCTTTCTTTCCTTGTTGGTGGTGTTGTTCTTACCCTGTTCTTGGGAAATTGTGGTGCTGAAAGAATGGACGAGCAGTGTAAGAATCCACCCTCCCCTTGTCGAAATAACCTCAACATCAGTTACCCTTTTCGATTGAAAGGAGACCCAAAAAACTGTGGAAATAAGAAGTACGAGTTGTATTGCGAGGGCAACCAGGCTGTAGCTTACTTGTTTCCATCCGCAAAATACTACGTCCAAGCAATCAACTACAAGAACTACACAATCCGACTCGTTGATGTTGGCTTACAACTGGGAAATTGCTCATCCCTTCCTTTCCACCATTTATCACATCTCAACTTTACACTTCCTCCAGAGAACAATCCATATATTTTAGGCACATGCAACGAAAACTCCGACCCCCGATACGACGACTACGGCCCCTACTACCACGTTGGCAACAATTACCTCAACGGAACTTCCATTTTGTTAAGTCGTTTTATTTTACAAATCCCATGGGATATAGCTGCAACAGTGTTGGTCAATTGTAAAGAGCCAGTCATGTCTCCCCTTTACACCGGCAACACTACGGCTTCTAGTTGTCTTAAAAAATTACCCACAAACAAAAACAATGATTCTTATTCTTACATTCTGTTTGGGAGTTTGAGAGAGTCCGATGTGGCGGATACGTGCAGAATTGACGAGATACTCGCATCCACGCTGTGGTTGCCGCAAGCTCCAAAGGAAGGGATTGATAATAATTCAAGCAGCTTCTTGGACTTCCACAGTAAATTGGCATATGGGTTTGAGCTTTCATGGGTTTCCAGTCTCTGTGATGATTGCCACCAAGACCATTATTGCCATATTGAAGAGGATTACAGCGTCATTTGCGACAACCTCTACAAGGATAGGCTTTCCTTTCGAGGTGCGTATGATCTTTGATACCTTAATTAAAATGTCGGAATTTGATCAGTTCTTGTTGGATGAAATATAAATAATGATAGTCCTACGTATGTAATTTTTAGTATTTGCTTACAATTCAAAATAAATAAATAAATAAAAGAAGACAAAATATTCGAGATACCAGCAGATATATTTTTTTCCAATAGTACCATCTTGAGTTTGAACTCATCTTTTTGATCAGTTTTGTTTTAGCGATTTTTCTATTTTTTTAAAGAAACAAAAATTCCGAATTTTCTCAATTAGAGCAATAGAAAAAGTACAAGCAAATATATACCAACATTTAAACACAATTCCGAAAGAGTTCATTTCTTTGGCTATTTTTGATCTTAGTGGAGTTCATTTTCATTTTTGTTTCATATTTTTATCTTCTCTGATTTCCTTGGCTGAAAATGATTTTTCTTTTTTAATACAAACTGAAAAAGCTGGCAAAATACAAAAGTAAGAACACACAAAAGTCGTCAAAACTTTTGGGTGAATAGGTAAATTCTTAAAAATGTCGACTCCAATTATATTGAAAAGTTCCAATATGAGAATCTACAATTGATAAAAAAATTCACACCCAACAAGCAATTCCATAATAATATGAAACAAATAGATAAGCAATCAGCCAGGACAAAAAGGAGTTGCTCCTAGCGGTCTACAATCACTACACTCTGGAACTTCTCTGCCTTAGCCAAATTAAAGAACAAATCAAACACAAAAAGGAGCCTAAAAGGGGGAGTCTAGAGTGAAACAAACTGTAGTATTGATTAGTATAGGTTGTACAACTTCATGCTCAGAGCGATTACTTTGAACATCTACCCATTCCCTTTGTGAAAAGGCTTAAACACTTAATCTTAATTGACTCAATTACACTGATAATTCCTTAGGCCTAACTTGCCAAAACCATAATACATTGATCGAGTTATCAAGTTAGGGGATAATGGCCATACCAAAATGAAACGTACATGAAGTGTCCTCATGAGATGGTTTTGGTTTTGCTTACCTAATTTATCTCCCTAAAAATTGCAGGTCGCTTGGCGGGTTTTCTTTTGGGAATTTTATATCAAGGTGAGTGTTCTCTCTTTCTCATGTCGTTTTTCCTGTTTTAATGCTCGTGTTATTACGCTGTTCTCTAGCTTTCCTATGTTTGGAGCCATTGATTTCATATTGACACACCTTCTATCCTTTCTATTTGTATATTTTTAGAGAAATACAATAATATATATTTTCATTTGGATGTTTACTAGACTTGGGAATGAGTATCATGTCAGAGACTTATTTACTGAAGCAAGCCTTGATAAAATCGTCATGTCACCGTTTTCAGAATTAAGATAAAATTCATAACATTTTGACCTCAATCCGATACTTGGACGTGTATCCATGCTTGATACTTGTATCCAAGTCTATATAATATTGAATAGTACATGACGTATTTTTCTTGAAGCATTTTTGCTTCTAGCACGAATTTTGGTTTCTTAGAAACTGGATTTTTGAGTTAAGAGTTCTAGATCAATGTTCTAAGTTCTGATGATTCGAACTTATAAATTACTTTAAATCACCCGATCTTGTCGTTGGAATGGTAAATCCGTCTTGCATTAAGAAGTTTGAGTAATTTTGTGTCTTTATGTTTGCCACATAACTTATCGATCCATGGATATTTTTGTTGCAGTATACATTTATCTTTTCGGGCTCACGACAAACATTGGTAAGATCTTTTGCCATTTTTCTTTACTGCTCAAGCTGAAAATTATTTTGTTGATACAAAATGGAAGAAGATGCACAACCTTCAAAGTTGAGGAGAACTCATCTCTTAAAAGTTCTGAAGCTTGTAGATCTCGTGCATGGTTGTGGGATTAATTTGGTGGAACACATGTAGGGCATCAAGGAATATAAGGAGCCTATCGCCACGTGTTGTGTGTCTATATATATATATATATATATATATATATATATATATATATGCGTGTGTGTGTGTGTATAGTCATGGGATTGGAAACTCACCTCTCCCTGTGGGATTGGGAATCTGATGGGTGGTAGAGGGAGGTAGGGTAGAGTATAAAGGTCGGTTTTTCCGTAACATAATGCATGTACGTAATCTCTCGAATAGCACACCAAATGCACGAATGTAAAAACTATTTCTTTCAACGCACATTTCTATTATATACCATGAATCTAGCGCACTGATAATGGCAGCACTAACTTGTTTCATGTTTCGGACTACCTGAGCAGGATGGTTCCTTGGTGCAAGATATTTCTGTGGGATATTATGCCTATTTGCCTTTTTAATCTACAAGTTTAAAAGAAGACATTTATCAATGTTTGATGCTATTGAAGGTTTCCTGCAAAGTCAAGACAATTACCTCATGCCCATCAGATACTCTTATTTCCAAATTAGGCAGATGACAAAAGGTTTCAAGGACAAGTTGGGAGAAGGAGGTTTTGGTTCTGTATACAAAGGAAAGCTTAGAAGCGGTTATGTCGCTGCGATAAAGGTATTGGAAAAGTCCAACGCCAATGGCCAAGATTTCATAAATGAAGTTGCTACTATTGGAAGGATTCATCATGTCAATGTTGTCCGACTAATTGGATTTTGTGCTACGAGGTCGAAGCGTGCTCTTGTTTATGAATACATGCCTAATGGCTCACTCGAGAAGTACTTATTTTCCCAAGAAGTAAATGCATCCTTGAGTTGCATGCAAATGCATCAGATTTGCCTCGGAGTGGCACGCGGGATTGAATATTTGCACCAGGGTTGTGACATGCAAATCTTACATTTTGACATCAAGCCTCACAACATTCTTTTAGACGAGAATTTCAATCCAAAAGTTTCGGACTTTGGGCTTGCAAAATTATATCCAATAGATCATAGCATGGTTTCTATGACTGCCGCCAGAGGAACAATGGGCTATATGGCTCCAGAATTGTTCTACAAAAACATTGGACGCGTTTCCTACAAAGCTGATGTTTATAGTTACGGGATGTTGTTGATGGAAATGGCAGGTAGGAGAAGGAACTTGAATGCATTCGCAGATCACACAAGCCAAATTTACTTCCCTTCGTGGATTTATGATCAATTTAAAGAAGGTAAGGAAATGGAAATGGAAGAAGCATGCACGGAAGAGGAAAGAGAGATGGCGAGGAAGATGGTAATAGTAGCGCTATGGTGCATTCAAATGAATCCTGGGGACCGTCCTTCGATGAGCAAAGTTGTAGAGATGCTTGAAGGAAATGTTGAAGCTCTAGAAATGCCTCCAAAGCCTTTCTTGACTCCTCAAGATATGCCAATTGAAGATGACTGAAACAAACCGAATCCTAAAGAGCTCCCCATTCTATCATGTAGTGATATAGATCCAGTGAGCTTAGATGAATGTATTAAAGGTCATTATATAATCGGATTGTGAATCTATATGCTTACTTAAATCAATATATCAATTCAACTTTTAGGAGTGTTTTTAATAGAGGAGTCAAATCTCCCTTGGTGACCCATTAGTAAAAAATGGGATGCCGAATTTTTGACACCTACTTTTTTTCTTCAAATTTGACATGATCAAGTGCCAATTGTTTTGTTTTTTTCTTTTAGTGTTTGATTTTTAAATATATGAGTTCAAACAACATAAAATTCAAAATTACACGCTATTGCCCTGACCCTCGACCAGGGGGTTAGCAATCGTGACCGACCAGTGGTCCTCATGCCATTGTAGCCACTCTATTTTTGTATAGATTTTAGTTGAACAAATATGTTAAAGCGGAAGCTTCATATATTTTCATAACATACCATTCGGGCCAAAATAAAGATAAATGTTAACCTGTATACAGATATAAAGACATGTCCGTACAAAAGGAGAGGAAATATCCTTCTCTTAAATTGTAATTTACAATTTTAATCCTTGTCTGGGCAGCACTTCAGATCGAATGCAAAGGAAGTGAAAATGTTTCGTCTGTAATCTCCTCCAAAAATTTTTTTTTTTTTTTTTTGATAACCGAGGTATCCGGCCGGCTTGGGGCCACGTGCGGGTAGCGTGATTGGGTCCCCCACCTAATTGCCGACTAGTCCTCGGGGCCCTGAAGTTAAAGACCGGACAAACCTCCAGTGGCCCCAAAGGAGCTGCCGAGTTTCGACCGCTGGACGTCTGGGTTTACAGCTCGCCTGCTCTACCACTCGGACAACCCCTTGGGGTTAATCTCCTCCAAAATATATTGGGAGGAAATATCAGAGGATTAGCAAAATAGTCGAGAAAGTCCTTTTCTACTCTTACATTCATTGATAATGCCGAATGAAATTATGGTGTCAAATGGAACAATGAGGAGATTTTTGAAGAACTTTCATTTTCCAGGCGCTCTACTTCCATAACAAGTATTGAAATTATCTATAACTCACTGTCAAAATCAAAGTTATTAGAGAACCAATTCGTCTAGAGAACGAAGATCCATGTAGGAAATCAAAGACCAAATGAAAAGACAAAATTTAGTTGAGCTAGCTAGATGAAAATTGTTTGATATATATAATTCTTTTATAGAATTAGACTGTGACCATTTCAAGAATATGAAACGACCGCAGAAATATCAAGAGAGCGATTGGAAAGTGTTTCTTTGATTGTGCTTCGAGATTTACACAGACTTATGAATCCTTGAAGCATATTGAATATCTTTAAGAGTTTTTTGTCTTGAACAATTAATCTATGTGAAAGAAGTTTGAGAGAAGCCATAAGTCCGGTGGATCTTCGGAGTGAAAAGGCTTGTGGATTCAATACAGTAGTCAAGTGGTGGTATGGTGAATGAGGATTTGGAAAGTAAATTTTTTGGCGGTTTGGGAGGTTATGTTTGCTTGTGAATATATTAGGTATAGTGTATAATTCATTCCCGTGGTTTTTACTCGTTTAATGATTTTTCACATATATTATGTTCATATGTATTGCTTTTGAAATCCTGTCCTTTAATTGTGGGTTGCTGATGGTGAGGATTCATATACCAAATTGTATACCCATGGCTATCTAGGATTTTGCCATTGTGGTAGTTTTTTTTTCCCTTATTTGTTAGGGCCTAGAAATTTTTTCATTTTTATTTGTATAATCATAATGTCGTTAATTACTTTGTAGTGAAAAGTATTACGTGAATTGGGTGAGTGAATATATAAGAGATGAAGTGAGAAGTGAAGGAGGGGTGAAAAACTATCGGGTTAGGCCTTAGAACCATTAGGTCAGGTTTGAAAACCATCTAGTCGGATTTGAAAAGTCAGATTGGAAAAACCGTCCAGTCAGATTTGAAAAATATTCAATCAGGTTTGAAAACCATTTAGTCAGATTTGAAAACCATCCAGTCAGGTTTAGAAACCATCTAGTCAGATTCTGAAAATTTTGAACAGTGGTCAAACCTGACCAGTCATATTCTAGACCTTCAGTCAGGTGTTCTAATCATATTTGAAATTTTGCCTGAAATTTTAAAAATTTTAAGTCAATGGAAAAATCTGACCGGTCAAATTTTTGACCAACCAGTCAGGTCTTCCAGTCAGGTTTAGTACACGCGTTTTAAAAGGGCAGATTAGATTTTTTTGAAAAAAATATAGATCTAACTTTTCCTAAAAGGGGTTTTTTCCCTTTCTCTCTCTAAAACTTCATCTTCTCCACCCATACTCCACTTCAATACATGATCGAAACCAAATATCATTCTAATTCCTTCAAGATCTACTACATATACCTCAAGATTAGTTGATGTTTTGAGCTTGAAAGCACTATTTCACTTAGAGGGGTCTCTTGAAAGTTTCTCATCACTATTGAAACTAAGCTCTTGGAGCTCAAGCTTTAGAGCTAAAACCTTGAGGTACGAATGTTTTCTCCTTGATCCATTGGTACTTGACTTGTGTTGACCCATCTTCTTTGATTTTGGTTGTCATTCGGAGTTTGAGCACCATTTCTCATATCATGACTTTTCTTTAGAGTTATTGTTTGAATATTGGATTTCGGTAACTATTCACCATGTTTTTCCTTGTCACGCCCTCACTTTTGAGTAGAATAAATACACATTTTAATACTAAATAAACCTCACAAGGTATACAACTGATCCCAAAATAGCTATTCATAAATGCCAATAAAGTTCATGAGCAATCCATATTTTCAAGTTAGGTCGTTACAAGCCCAAAAGACCATGCTAAGTATCATGAAACCAAAGCGAGTTATATTACATCTTTCTCAAAAATAGTTGGTCCAAAAGATGTTAAGTAACTCTACATGAAATTCTTCCAAAAGTTGGTAACAGCCAAGCCGAGGTCTCGAATAAATTTGTGCTCGACAGAATCAAGAAACGGCTACTAGCAGCCCAAGGCAGGTGGGCTGAATAACTCTACAGCGTCCTATGGGCATACCAAACAACTCCACGCCGATTAATTGGCCGAACGCCGTTTTCACTGGCTTTCGGCATGGAAGCTGTTATTTCCCTTGAGTCCGGCCTCCCCACGATGCGAACCGAGGGATTCAATCCAGATACAAATGCAAGGCACTGTCAGCCATTTTGGATGAGGCCATGGAACAGAGGGAATCCGCTCGGATTTGAATTGCGGCATACCAGCAGACAATATCCCAGGGTTATAATGGAAGGGTTTGTCCAAGTCATTCAGACCTGACGTTCTCATCCTCGGAAGGTAGTCAGTGCAAAACAGACGAATAGACTCGGTCCCATTTGGGAAGGCCTGTACCGAGTGATCAAGATGGTCAGAGTCGGCTCTTACAAATTAGAAGACCTGGACGGGACCCCCGTTCCCCGGCCTTGGAATGCTCACAATTTACGCAAATGTTATCATTAGACCGCCAAAGGATCTCTGCCTACGTTTTCTTATTTTTTCTAGTCTAGATTGTGTGGCTAATTGCCCCCATCAGTTGTCAATTTCTTGTACGACCTCGGGCCTTCGATTATTTTCACCATTCCATTTAATGAAAGGTATTCTTTTTATTCCGCAATGCCGAATGCTCAATTCCAGCCTACGTCTAGTTACCTACATGTGAAATTTTTTTAAATTTCTCCTATCATCAATGCTCGGCAATATGCCAGCTTCTCATGTTTAATGACGAACTCTAGCATACAACTGGCTCTCACGCGTTCTCTCACGATCCCTCTTTACTTAGTTGCTGCCCAGCCTCCAACTTAGGGCTCGGCACCAACTAAGGGGCTACCACATATATACCATACATGTTAGAATGTACCACATATATACCATACATGTTATATGTACCATACACGTTAGAACGTAATCAGTGTAGATTGACGATCATTGAAATACAAACTTCTATTATCAAAACCAAACATTCGCATTCCAAAACAAAAAAACAAAAAGGGGCTAGCATTTCTACGAAGTACGCAACTAAAGGTATAGCTACAACTATTACAAAATCTGAGCTCATATTTGAGCCGGCTGATCGACTTCTCCGGACATTGGTAGGCCCGGATCTTATGCAGGAACCTACTCGTGCTCCTCAGCAGGGGTCAGTGGTACGACTGAAGGGTCCCTCGACAGCTCGGTGGAATTAGTTGGTGCTTCGTATGCAGGAATCTTCTCGTACAGAGACGACCCCTCTGGTACTTAGGCCTCCTTCAGTGCCCGAAGCCAACCACTCTTGCAGGCATCGTCAAGAAGACCAGCCAATTGGGCATTGATCCCTTTCATCTGCTTCAAGAACTTTCCCTGGGCCTCGGTGTACCCATCGGAGTATCATTTGGAGTCCGCCTCGTCAACCCTCTGCGCCGTCTCTCTATCCTTGGCTTTCTCTTCGGCCTCGGTTAGGGCAACTCAGACGTCGTTCCACTCTTCGCGCATCTTGTTTTTCGCCTCCACCTCCTGCTAATGGAAGCCCCTCAAACACCAGATCTGGTTCGCCTTCCGTAGAAGTCCCTCCTTCATCAATACCAAGTGCTGGGTCGCTGCATGGTATACCCGAAGTTACGAAAAGTAAAGAAATTACTGCATAAAAACAAAGTACCTAAAAGAAATGGCGAAGAGTCCTACTTTCACCATTAGACGAGCCATCTCCAAGAACGAGGAGTCTAGGCTCTTCAGTAAAGCTTCAGCATCTTTGGGGAGTATCATCCCCTCAGCTAGGGACAACGCGATGTGCAGATTGGCGTCCATGGAATTATCAATATTCAGCGGCCTTCCATTGAACATGCATTGTGGCACAAAGGTGTCAAGGGTTGGCACCCTCACTGCCTCGGCACCAACGGGCGTGGGGTTTGTCTTCGGCAAAGGAGAAGGGGCTGCCTTTCCCTGAGAGGCCTTTGCGGCCTTCTGTCGGCCGTCTTCTTTAGCCCCCCTGGGCTTCTTCTCAGGCGCGTCTCCCTTCGGGGGGCCCTTCCTCTTCTTCTGAGGATCAGTAGGTCATGCAGCCTTTGGCGCTGACCCTTCGCCCGTGGCCAGCTTCAGTGTCACCTCCTCTGGAGCCTTCCTTGGCATCTGATTGATTTCTGTGAACAAATCCCTCAACTCCTGGTCACTAACACTGACCGAACGACTGTAGCCAGAAGAGAAGTCTGAAGAACCGGTACCTGAAGAGATTGGGATGACTGTCTCCGGCGTTGACTCTTCTCTCAGCTCCCTTATCACCCTGAGCAGAGAATTAGTACTCGTCCGGACCGCTGGATTAGTTACTTCTTGTGGCTCGCAGCGCGCTCCTCCACCCTCAGCGCTTTCACCACTGTTGCTGGAGTATCCCCAAGACTTAAGCTTCGATCGGTACAAGTCAATGTACCCAAGCAAAATCGAGCAGTCTCTATGCCCCCTCCGAATCGTCAAGGCGTGATTGATCCTAGCCTGCGACGCCTTGCTCCTCAGGTGGTCAACGACTTCTTTTCCTGCAAATGGACAATCGGATTAGTACGAAATAAATACATAGCACCGAACAAGTAAACTTATCTGTACAATCCTTACCAGCGTAACCCATGACCCTGGGGATCAGGTGAAAATGGTATTCACCTAGGGTGAATTCGAATTCTTCCCGAACGACGACGAAGTCATTCGCGTACTTGTTAGAGTCCAGCAAGCCTCTGATTAACTGCCTTTGCCTAGTCCGGCAGCTGAGGTATTTTCTCGTTGCTACCTTGTTCTAGCTTACCAAGTAAAGGCCAAACAAATCCTCAACTTCGAACACCAGATGGTATCTCTCCTTCAGCTCGATGACTCCAACAACAGTACGATAAAAATTTATCGTGACTTGGGAAGGAGTCAACTCAAGAACGTTTAGCACTTGCTGAAGAAAAGGATGGAATGAAAAACGTACCCCTCCCTCGATGATGGCCATCAAGGGGAGAATGATTTGAAAGTCGTTCGTCACAAAACTATCACCCGGTCGTACTAACTCTACAGAGACGTTGTCCGAAATGCTGTACGTGGTGCGGAAGTCAGCTAGGCTCTTCAGATCATCGAAAAAATAAGAATACCGATTTTTCGCCGAATGAGAGGCCGAGGCTTTTGGCATCATGTCGATGCTTGGGAGCCCTGCCGAGCCATTGGGTCCGAGCTATTCGGCACTAGAGGATAGCATCTATGACGAATCTACTTCTGACTCGGACATCCTATTAAGGGGTGCACGGGTGTTAAAAAATCTGATGTACGGTGTATGATCAGAATTTAACCTCGGCCGTAACTCCGTCTGGCATGACGGATTTAACTCAGACTCTAATGGTGGAAAGTAAAGTAAAATGGATGCCTACAAGGGGGTCGGGGCTCAAGGTCAAGGCAAGTCGCCGTCGGCCAATCTTCATCTCGCTCGGCCGGATTCTGGGTTTAAGTGACAGAACCAGATGGCGACTTCAATCTAATTATCGCAAACTCAATATTTTAATGAGACAAAGTGAAAAACATTCATACAATGAAGGCGTAAAGGAATAGGCTTACTAGGAACTCGAACTTTGATGACGGATCGATGAATGACGAAGGATTGAGCATCCAGAGGATTTATCAGCAATATGGAGAATACTGAGATGAGATATGGCGTAAAAGAAGATATCTTCTCCTCGGAAGCTTTCTATTTATACTGGGGCTCATTTTTTGAGAAACGGTTGGCGCTAGATGCGAGGCATTCTGCATGGGAAGGCGTAACGTTTCATCGTCGACCGTTGTATCAGGCGTCACGTGGCGCCATCTCTGTTGCTAGCATTCTGTGTAAACCGACGCACGCGCCTTCAAATAGCATCTTTTCATCTCCAACCGTTGAATCAGGTGACATGAGGTGTCGATCTTTAACGCTGACGTTTTGTAAGCCGTCGCCTGCGCTCCTAAAAGCTACGGTTATGCTCGGCCTCGGCTATTTCTGAAATCAATTCCTCTGTACTAAATTTAATACAGAGGAATTTAGGGGCTATTGTAGTAGGCCAAAATACACTGCGGTGGGCCTTAGGCCCACGATTGTCTTCAACCTGTTTACGTTCGGCAGGAGTGTGGCCAGGTCCCAAAAGTAGTCTACAAAGTCTTAAGCTACGGGCGATCAATCCTCGCTCGGTCTCTATCTTCGGAAGTTCACTTGTACGTTCGGCATCAGTGTTCGACAGAATATTTTAAAAACGGCACCTCTTGTCTCTCGGCCGAGAAGCCTAATGTTCTACACTCAGTCTCAGTACATGGGAACATGCTCTCCGCTTTTTGAGGGAATGTGTAGGCGTGCCTGCCCGATCCGTGCGGATGTGGGACACGTGGCAGTACCTCTGTGGTTCCCGGACCACAATGCTACATTCTCAACCATTACCCACGGCAAGCGGTTGGACTTCTACACTATAAATATTCCAAGGGTGCTCCTGCTACAGGTACATGCATACTCGCGCTGAAACTTTACTTTCAAGTTGGTTTCACTTTCCTAAAGAGTTAACTTGATCGTCAAAGTGCTCGCTAGAGATCCAACCCCAGTCGGCATTAATTTAGTGTTAAGTGTTTTGCAGGACAATCGAGAGGGTTCAATACATCAACCCAAGAAGTCTAGATCGAATTTCAGACTCCACATGGAGCATTGGGGGGTGTCACATGACACCTCCCCCCCCCCCCGGCCCTCTGTTAGTCCGCCCCTGGATGAGGTGATAGCTATTACGAATAAACCACGATGAGAAAAATAAAATGAATTGTGTGAGTTAGGTATCGAACAAATGGTTAATTTGATACAAAGTCAATGTCATAGATTGTTGAGAGTTTGGACAAATTATGAGATTTTTGGATAACTTTGTTAAATTGAAGTATGATGTTTTGATGCTTAATGAAGGATGTGAGTGTACTTATGAGACGTGGAATGTGAGGATAACTATATGTGCATACGTAATGATATGAGGGTTGGATTGACAATAGAGAAGCATGAGTTGTGTTATGGCTAATGTACTGGTACAATGTAATGGTCAATGAAAATGACCCAGTATCGTGAAACAATTAATAAAGAAGCATTGGTTTGAGAAATGGTTGACAGAATTAACGGAACGACACTGTAAGATGATTGATTGTGTTGTTTATGCTTATCTTGTGATTCCTATAAGCTCATACTTGTTCATTGTTCATTGATCATATTATATGCCATTTCAAATCATAATCACATGGCATAGGTGTAAACATTCCTACTGGACTATGTAGCTCACCCTATATTTTACAGGTGTTGCTCCGGACGCTTTGCATGAAGTTCGAGTAATGCATGGTAGGATACATGTTTCGAAGATTTGATAGGAGATATTTAACATCTTGAAAGTGACTTTTGAAATATGTAAACTAACTTATTTTCGGTTTATTTCTTGTGTTTGAGAGGAAATGTAAATGTTTAATTTTGATAATCCATTTTGATATATGTGGTAGGCCGAAAATTTGCCCACTTTGATGTCACATACTTAAACGTGACTTTTGATGGTATCGTGTATAATGAAACGATTAACGATATTGAATTGATTATTTGAGCATTTTGAGGTTTTATTTGTGAAAATCTATTATAATAATATGTTCGAAATCGAGGGCGTGAAATTATTTGCCCCCATTTTTTCTTTTGATACTTTTATTGCGGTGCTTTTTCTTTTCCTTTCTTTTTCTGAATCTTTATTGTATTGTTGTTGTTATTGTTACAGTTGAGATAATTGTTTCCTTCGAGTGGAGAACTCAGTACGTAGACTCACAAAAGTACAATTTCTGGTTCTCTCTTCATGTTTTTGGTATCAATTTTTCTCCCAATGGTTATCATTTAGCCACAGGTGGGGGTGATAGTACTTGCAGAATTTAAGACTTGAGGAAAAGAAACTCCTAGTATGTAATACCAGCACACTCAAAATGTCTATCTCAAGTCAAATGAAAACATTCAATTTTGCCCTGCACTTTCATTACGTATAGCTCTTCTAGGATAGAGTAACGAGATCGCATCCTTTAGATTAAGATACAATTTGCAATTTATCTTACTTTTTGTGGTTAAACATTTGTTAGGTACAAGTAATACCCATTTTATAGAATGCAATAGGCTTTTTTAATATGCTGAGGCTGAGAACTTGATTAGATGATCTAGGCTTGTGTCGACATGGACTCGATGAACTATATTGGTTTTTTAGTTCATCAATCCTATATTTTTGCACATACTTGACATTGTATTCGGGGGGGCTTGTGTGTGTACTTGTAGGCTTCATATTACTCTTATTTGCATGATTTCGGATCTGCTTCACTACTAAAACTTGTGTCCAAAAGTTTAGTTTTGGTACTTGTTAATGTTGGGAATAAAGCTAATCAATGTTAGATGAATACATAGCTCGAATTGTGCATGAGGATTGAGTTAGAGGACAAATTCATATAAACTAAAGAAACATAGGGCAACATCCAAAAAGCCGAATCCCGCAGGATTTGACTGAATGAAGCGTATGCTTCTTAAATGCCACGAGTCCGAAAATCTAGAGAACTACAGTTTGTTTTTCTAACATTCGGAAACTCTAAGTTAACCTTGAGGGAAAAACAGTGCTCACTGGCTTTTAGATGTTTAAGACACCAGATAGGCATATCATGATGCTGATGACTAGGTTTGGGTCTGCATTGCCCATAAATATGTTTTGAAGTTATTGTAGTTTTGCATCCAACAAGCTTGTAACCCCAAGATGCAATGCCAACACAACCAGGATGCTGCTCCTTAAAGGTATCAACAACACCTTTATACAAGAAACTTTTCTTAAATGATTCTCTTTCTTCATCACTAAAACCACCACTTCTATTTTCCTACAAATAACAGATATGAGAAATAAATTAAGGACACTGTTATGGAAAACGGTACCTGACTTCAAAATAGTTCAAAAATCTCAACTGCTGATTTACTAATCTAAAGATGTACTCCAACTATCCACCAGTACCACCAAGTCTGAATCTATAGGAACATCCAATACTATAATGTTTTCTAGTTCGCGACTAAGACTCAACTGGTTTCTTTACTAGACTCAACTGGTTTCTTTACTACACTGCTTGGTTATATAGTTGTGTGGCCCCTTGAGTTCACCAAATTTTTGCTATGTTTTTTTTTCTTGGGAAGGAATGGAATTATAGCAAAAGAGGACATAGGCATTACGGCAATGTCACTCGTATAAAATGATGCCCTAAAGAAGGAATGGTCGTCATTCACTACGAAGTGTATGAAGAGATCTATCAAGAATAGAAATCAGTCGACGGATTGGATTCCCTATATTCCATGCCATACAAGCTACTAACAAAAAGACAGTTCACAAAATAGACCCTCCAAGCCCTCAAAATGACGACCATACCTTTCACACCAAATAAGCCACACTAAGCATAACACATTCATATCCCCGCCCTTGCTAATAAAGAAGAAGCACTTCCACCCTCTTTGGAAAAGCTGAAACCAACACAATAGGACTGAGGTCCAAAGCTCCTAAGCCGACGGACAATGAATGATAAGATGAGACACCGACTCTATAATACACTTGCTCATACAACACCAACTGACTACGAACTTCATTCTGCTAATAATATTGTCAAGCTTAAGAATCTTCCCTTGAGCTACAAACCACACAAAGAGCACCACATTGGGAGGAGCTTTGGTTCTTTGCATGGCCTTCCAAGGGAGAGTACAGTTATGTCCACCACTTAACACTTCGTCATACAATTTCACCACAAAATCCTCAGGGAATCAAAATTCAAACGTAACTAGTCCCCCCTGGTCCCCATCCTCTTTCTCCCATCAAGCCATAACGTTCAAGACTCCTCCACCTCCCAATCTTGCACCACCTTATGAAGAACAATATTCACACCTCAATGCCAACTTTTTGAATGTAATCATCGACTGAGACCCCACTATCAATGGCTTATTGGTATTTGAGCAATAAATAACCAACGAACTCTTCCCTGCACACCACATATGATCCCAAAACTTCAACCTATTTTCTTCCCCCATTTTTTCCCCATCCCTTCCTAATAAGATTCCCTAGGCTTAGCCCCAATATGCATCCACCTCTAAGGAAGTTCTACTCACAACCACAACCATATTTAGCAAAAACCACGTTTCTCTACCACCGCTTTTGCTCGCACATAAACCTCCAAAGCCATTGATCATCAACTAGATTAATGGTTGTAGGTGAACCAGAACAATGTATAGTTTGTGGAACTTTACTTCAACACTACTTGAAACTCTTTTACCAAAACTACCAATCCAGTGAAAATTCATAAATTTCTCCTTTTTCTCTGCATATCTAGCGCATTTTAGATGGAGATTAAATTTACAACCAACATTTTAACCATGGTAGAAGGGAATACTTATAATGGTTTCCACAGCTACTACCAAACATCCAGTGTCATTACTGTAACGACTCGCTCTCGCCTTGTACAATACTGTCCGCTTTTGTCGCCCAAACCCCATGGACTTCCCAGTAGGTCACCCATCCCAGGATTGCTTCAGGGCAAGCACGCTTAACTGTGAAGTTCCATTTGGTGGTGGCGCCATCACGGCTTTAAAAAACCTTGTACAAGGAAGGTTCATAATCTTATAAATACCACCGAACTTACATCCACCAAGCGATGTGGGAACTTTGACCACCCATCCGGACGTCCCACTGAGAATCCATCTCCCGGACGCCGGCCTTACAGCTAGCACTCCGTCTAGCTGGGGTGTCACAATCTCCCCCACTTAGGAACACACGTCCTCGTGTGGGGCCGAGATTTCTCACATTTCCGGTTGGTGCAGGCTCTGATACCATTTGTAACGATCCGCTCCCGCCTTGTACAATACTGTCCGCTTTTGTCGCCCAAACTCCATGGAATTCCCAGTAGGTCACCCATCCCAGGATTGCTCCAGGGCAAGCACGCTTAACTGTGAAGTTCCATTTGGTGGTGGTGCCATCATGGCTTTAAAAGGCCTTGTACAAGGAAGGTTCATAATCTTATAAATACCACCGAACTTACATCCACTAAGCGATGTGAGAACCTTGACCACCCATCCGGACGTCCCACTGAGAATCCATCTCCCGGACGCCGGCCTCACAGCTAGCACTCCGTCTAGCTGGGGTGTCACAATTACAGAATCCAATAACAGTCATAGGGTGTACGTGACACTCAACCTTGAGGGATCCCCATTGCTTGATATCCAAATCCAGAAGATTATTATATCGATACATGCACCAAATGTCAATGGACTGATTGCAGGCAACACAGTGGTAGAACCAGTGCTTTGGGTTTAATTCTTCCTCGTCAATTCACAGTAACAGTCGGCTGAATGGTTCTTGATAGGAGAATCAGGTAAGATGAAGGTGTGTTTGTCGTACCTATGCTCGACAACAGGTGCCAATATAGCACATCGAGTGTGTGGAATCAAAATCACATACAAATCCAAACTTCATTGGCAACAAACGTCTACAAGCACTACAATATTTGACTGGCACAGACCTTGGTCTAAGAAGGCGTTGAGCTTCATGTTTGATAGGTAAAGTCTGTTAAACCAGTCACACGTGAAGACCACTGAAAGTGCAAGTACTACAACAAAGGTGTCACTTGTGTAAAGATGCCAAGTGGGTATTTAGTTAGTAATCTTACACAAAGTGTGAGTTAGGTAGAATAACAAAATTGTATTCTGTCACATGCCGCAATTTCCATTGGCTATTGTTATATCTCAATACTCTAAGTCGGTTAGTTAGTTTTCATATAAAATAGAAGGTTGGTATTGTATTTCATTATGTTGAACACATTTAATAAAAGATCAGTGAACCCTTTTCTCTATTCTCTTCCTCTCTTTCTCTGTACTTTCAATTGTTTCATTATTTGGTAGAAGTCAAGAAGATTTTCAACGTTGAGGTAAAACTCTTGGCACTGGGAACACTTGAAAGAGAATCCATTGCATGGTTTGAAGCAACATTTGCACCAGTTTGGGCTACATTCTTTAAGTGGCCTGTGGCAGGAGATCAAACGGGTTTCCTCTGTGGAGGACATAAAATTACATTGATTGAAACCATAAAATGGGGCTGACATGGGTTGCTTCGCATAGTAGTTTGTCTTTCTTTCGCGGGCAAAATTCATCACTGATATGTGTAATGACCTAGGAACGATAAACCCAACACATACACTCAATCACAAGAGACAAGGGGATTTACGTGGTTCCCCAAAATCGGGTACGTCCACGGGGGTAGCAGATTCATGGGAGAGTTATTACAAGCTTTCACATCTCACAATCTCACTGAGTATTGCCCTCAGTTCACTCTCACACTTATTTTACAAGACTACATTAGTATATATAGGATATAAATGTAGACACATAGGTATGGTGAGCAATACCAATCCATGCCCTCATTCATTTCACAGTCATACTTCATTAATGATCAACCATACTCTAAGAGATTGTGATCTTCCAAAAAGTCAAAGAAAATCTGCTTCGGAGGATTCAAGCCAGATCTTCAACAATCTCCACCTTGGCGAGAAATCCTGAATCAATGCTGCCCCAAATGCGCCCTTAGGCATTATGCACTCGAAAGATGTTGATCAAGTCCAAACAGTGTTATAACTTGATCCCTGTAACTACCTTGGTAAGCATGTCTGCCAAATTATCTACAGTTTTGATTTTTTGAAGAAGAATATCTCCCTCGTCAACAATCTCCCTAACAAAATGGAATCGGACATCAATGTGCTTTGTGCGGGAATGATGAACTTGGTTCTTTGCCAAACAAATGGCACTTTGACTATCACAAACACCTCAATGTGCTATTGTATAATCCCCAAGTCGTCAATCAAACCATGTAGCCAAAGCCTCCTTGAAGGCCTCTGTTACTGCCATATACTCCGCCTCTGTAATAGACAATGCCACTGTCGACTGTAAAGTTGACCTCCAGCTGACCGGTCCTCCTGCAAGTGTAAACACATATCCTGTAGTTGACCGTCACTTGTCCAAATCACCAGCATAATCTGAGTCCACATATCCGACCAAAAGTTGACCAATGTTCTGTTTTCTCTCGAACTTCAACCCAATATCCACAGTACCTTGAATGTACCATAGAATCTATTTCACGGCTTGCCAGTGCTCTTTTCCTTGGTTGTGCATATATCTGCTCACCATACTCAATGCATGTGAAATGTCTGTTCTTGTGCAAACCATAGCATACATCAAAGCTCCCACTGCATTGGCATAGAGAATTTGAGCCATCTGCTTCCGTTCGTCTTCTGTGCACGGAGACATTAAAGCGCTTATCTTGAAATGAGCGGTCAAAGGTGTACTGACAAGTTTGGCATCCTTGTTAATATCGAATTTCGGCAACATTTGTTTCAAATACCGACTCTAAGTCAAACAGACAGTGCCCTTCTTTCTGTCTCGCCTGATTTCCATGCCAAGAATCTTCTTAACTTCTCTAAGGTCCTTTATGTCAAACTCCTTGCTGAGCTGAGCTTTCAACCTATTGATCTCCATCTTTGCTCTTACATGCGATGAGCATATCATCCACATATAAGAGCAAATAGATAAACGAACCATCTCAGAGTTTGTGAAAGTACACGCAATGATCAAATTGGCTCCTTGAGTATTCTTGCGCCATCATGAAGCGATCAAATCACCTGTACCACTGTCGTGGTGACTGCTTCAAACCATACAGCGACTTCTGTAGTTTGCAAGCCCAATTCTCTTTCCCAGCAACTTTGAAACCATCCGTCTGCGCCATTTATATCTCCTCATCGAGATCTCCATGAAGAAAGGTAGTCTTGACATTGAGTTGAGCCAACTCAAGATCAAACTATGCAACCAAAGCTAGTAGAAGTCTGATAGACGAATGTTTGATGATAGGGGAGAAAACTTCGCTGTAGTCGATCCCCTCCATCTGAGCATAGCCCTTGGCCACCAATCTAGCTTTGTATCTAACGTTGTCGAATCCTGTTCCTTCTTTCTTTGCATAGACCCACTTGCAACCAATAGCTTTCTTGCCATTTGGAAGTTGTACCAATTCCCAAGTCTGATTCTTGGAAAGTGATCCCATCTTTTCTTCCATAGCCTTCTTCCATTTGATGCTTTCTGAACTTTGAACTGCTTCTCTATGAGTGCATGGAACATCATCATCTGTCACTTAAAGTGCATATGCCACCAGATCAGCATACCGGGCTAGTTTTCGAATATCCCTCTTCAGTCTGCTGATTACAATGGACTCAGGTGGCTATGGAATTACTTGAGCTGGGGCCTCCTCCTCTGAGCTTGTGTCCTGATCACCAGTCTCATCATTAGACTGGTTGAGTTTTTGACCAATCCTGGCTGGAACTAGGGAAGTCTCAACCTCTGCCTGTTCTAACTGTTCCTCCTGATGTGAAGCTTTGGTTCTCATTCTCCTTAGGACACGTATTCTGCTTCAGCATAGGAGATTCATCGAATGTAACATCCATGCTAATAACAATCTTATTTGACTCGGGACACTAGAGCCTGCATCCCTTTACACCAGAAGTAAAGCCCAAGAAAATAGCTTTCTTGGCTCTAGAATCCAATTTTGACTCGGTCACATGATAATACGCAAGGCATCCAAAGACATGCAACCTATTGTAATCTAAAATAGATTTTACAGACCATACCTCCAAAGGAGTCTTTCCACCAATTGCTGCTGAAGGTAATCTGTTGACGAGATGACTGGCATATTTCACCGCCTCTCCCCAAAACACCTTAGTGAGTCCGGCATTGGTCAACATACACCGAACTTTCTCCACTAAAGTCCGATTCATGCGTTCAACTACTCCATTTTGCTGCGGCGTCCCCGCAACTGTGAAGTGTCTGATTATCCCTTCATCCTCGCATAATTGTAGAAATAGGTCTGACTTGTATTTACCACCATTATATGATCTTAGCATCTTGATCTTTATTCTAGTCTGTGTCTCAATTAATTTCTTCCATTGAAGGAAGATATCCAGAACTTCATCCTTGTGGCGCATAGTATACACCCATACCTGTCTAGAGAAGTCATCAATAAAAGTCACGAACCAACGTTTGCCTCCCAAGGTTGCATTCTTGGTAGGCCCCCGAACATCTATGTGAATATAATCTAGAATCCCACTGGTGTTGTGAACTCCGGTGCCAAACTTGACTCGAGTTCTCTTGCCCAGTACACAATGCTCGCAGAAACCAACTTTCCAGTGTTGGCCCCTTTCAATAGGCAAAAAAAAAAAAAATTAAGGACGTGGGCCGAAGAATGGTATGAGTTCAATTTTTAGGTCACCTCCCCTACTTTCTTTAGATCAATCCTTATCACTAGATTGTGAAATTTTACAAAATGAGCCTCTGCATACACATTACTTTCAACATATTTTTCCAAACACCTTATCTAATAGTGTGGTTTTACTTTTCCATGATCAGAACTTTTCATTGTAGAAGTTCCAACATGTACATTATTCGTGCAAAAGATAAGGTTGATCGGATTGATAAGTACGTAACTCAAATTAATAGGTGAGTGATGAAAACTACAACAATTCATTTTTTACATGAGAAACATATATTTGTAGATTGTTAATAATGTCTGATCGATTTTTTGTTCTTTTTGCATAAGATGGTTACGTGTTAAGATTTACAAAATAAAAGATTAAAACTGTCAAGATAATTAGTCATTGAACTCAACTATTAAATAGTGCATTTAAAAAAATATGTTTGACAGATGTGTAAATGAAATTATCCATTCCAAACAAGTCGATTGCTTTTTAAATCCAAAGTCGGTCAATGAAAAGATAGTGAGTAGAAGCCTATACCGTAAAGACCGAGGAGATGAGAAAAGACTTTCCACTAACGCGTGGTTGTCTAGTTGACAGCTATCTACTTGTCAAATTATGAATAATATCATGTAATTGTGAATAATACTGACATGGCCATGTGAATACGTTAAGAAATTGTAGGATTTTTTAAATAAGTTATGAAATTCTCATAAGGAGAAATGAGACCCATTATGATCTAAATTTCATAACATTATCCGTTTATGTGATAGATTTTAATGTGAAAAATAACCGATATATATATATATATATATATATATATATATATATATAATTTAGAATCTATTTTTACTTTCCGTTTATTTCTATTCTGAATCTCATTTTAATTTCTTAAATTGTTTCCTTAATTTTTTCAAAGGTAGAACTCTCCCGATTCCCTAACCTTGGGGGCACAATTAACAGAAAATAAATATATAAACCCAAATTTAAATTTGTTTGCATCAAAATTAACTAAAAATAGGCCAAGGTCGTCTTATTAATTAGTTGTTTCCACCAAAAAAAAAACATAAAAATCCTAGCCCAAGGGATACGGAAAGTTGAGGGTTTCGTGATTCAATTTTCGACCGCATAAAAAATTGTACGAGTACAGTTTCTGGGCCCACTCTCCTACTTTCTTTATATCAGTCCTTACCACTAGATTGCGAAATTTATCCAAACAATTCAATTGCTTTTAAATCTAAAGTCGGTCAATGAAAAAACCGTAAAGACTGGGGAGATGAGGAAAGACTTCTTGTCAACTCTTGGTTGTCTAGTTGGTAGAGATATTGTATCTACTTGTCAAATTTTAAAAATATCTTATAATATTTGAGTCCTTTAATGAGTCCCAAGTGATACAGTAACTACGTAACTCAAATTAATTGGTTCAGATCGTCAACAAAAATTATTGAACTCACACTACTAAATAACGTGTTTAAAGTATGTGTTTGAGATATGTGTAAATGGTATTGTCCATTCCAAACAAGTTGATTGCTTTTAAATCCGAAGCCAGTCGATGAAAAGTCAGCGACTAGAAGCCAATGAAAATACCTTATAGACTGGGGAGATGAGGAAAGACTTCCCACTACCGCGTGGTTGTCTAGTTGATAGCAATAGTGTGTCTACTTGTCAAACAGAAATTAATAATATCTTTAATTGAGTCATTTATTGAGTTTCGACATGGCCACATGACTGTAGGTTAAGTAATTGTAGACTTTTCTACACGAGCGGTGGAAATCTCGTAAGGAGAAATGGGACCTATCATGATCTAAATTTAATGATATGAACCGTTTATATTTGTATATTTTACTGTGAAAACAATTGGTGCCTAGTAATTCGAGGATATAGTTACGACTGATCCATTTCTTACGTTCATATATTTTGATTCTCAATCTCAATTCATTTCTTAACTTTGTTAACTTAAATTGCTTCTTTATTTTTATTTTTTCATGTGTTCTTAAAGTCTAATTAGCTATTTCATGTTGACTTCTCTATTTAGTTTTTTCGCAACTCATTTTAGAATGTAGAAGCAATTGTGTGGTATGCATAATACATCTCTTCATCCATTATATTGACATATCTTTTATGCTGCTGGTAATCATCTACTCTTGTTGCCTTATAGTCCCCCATATGGTGTATAGCTAGTTTTGCTTTGTTGGTCATTTATATGCATCGCCTTATTTTTATTTTGACTGTTTATAAGTAGAAGGCAACAATAAAAGAGGAAGCAAAAATTTACAACTATGGGAGTGGAACGAAAAATGTCTAGGGAAATTAAAATGCTCGATTATTAAGTACCGACAGTCCAAATATTACAACGAATTTGAACATGAATCTACAAATGGACTTTGCTTTTGAAAATTCAAACCGTCTGAACTTGAAACTACAAATGGTTTGATCCAATTGATATGGGATCAAGGTGCTTCAATTACTTTATTCCAGGTAGTCAAGAGAGTCCATTTTGATTGAACCCAATGGGGAATATATATTCAGCACCTTATCCACAAAGTAAGATTGAGAATGAATATGGGCCCATGGAGTTTGGACTTGGTCCACCTGCTCAAGCATATACCGAATGGACAGGCCGAATGGCTGTGGGTCTTGGCAACAGAGTCCCAGGGGTTATGTGCAAGCAAGATGATTCCCAGGCCTGACCCCATTAGTGTAAGTTTCACCACTTCTCTTATGACTTCCTTTTTACATTTTCCTTTTTCTTTTTTTCCTTATAGCCACTATCAGTTGCTTTCATATTAGGTTTCCCTCATCCTTAGTGGGGTTGCCATGAGATTACGTGTTGGTCCTGTTTCACAGGGAATGCATTGCTGTAAATGGGTATGTCTTTCGTGTTCTCCAATTTATAGTTTAGGAGTGGGGCTGTGGGGGTACGAACTTAATGAAATGTTGATGGTTCCTTGCCTGTGTGCTAAAGTGGCTCTCTGGTTCCTTTGTGTAATCCTCTTCAGATGTACGAATTTAATGGAAGTAGTCAGTTTATGAACCATGCATGCCGATTAATATATATAAATTTCACTCATAAAAGCTATTTTTCTTTTCCTCTTTTTTTGGATACCACAAGCTGGAAAAAGGTGTAGATGGCTTCTTTGGTATCTCTGCAAGGTTAGATTTTTGTATTTTAAGCGTTGGACAAACGGCCGCCAAAATTGAACTTCATCTGCAGGTAATTTTTTCATAATTGACTTATATATTGCTTATTGAACCATGCCGATTGATGTATATTATTGTTGGAAAGTGCCTTGAATTTGGAGAAAGAAAGTATTTGGGTGGTAGCTGGTATTACTGGTAGTGATGTTGAAACTACCAATAATAGGAAGTTCAGTTTTTGGGTAGTGATCAGTACTACCGGTAGTAGTGTTGGTACTACTGGTAGTAAAACCTACTATTTTTAGACAGCTTATTTTACTACCGGTAGTAGGTGCTATACTACTGATAGTAACGTGTACCCACGAGAATCCTAGTAAATTTTGAAAAATTTGTTTTCCTAATCTGTTTAGGATATTTTCCTATTATTTAGGGATTTATATTCCTATTCTTTAGAGATTGATATTCTTCCATATTTTTTGGAGTTTTCTATAAATATGATAGACATGGTTCCCTAAAACATATCCTTTAAAGTTAGTTGAGATCTAAACTGATTGGGCACCTCACATTAGGGTTTCAGAACATAGCCGGCCCTTGTAATCTCTCTTGATCATAGTGAAAGAAATCTCTCTTCTCCCATGGACGTACGTTTAAACTATTGCTTATTCGGAATCATGTAAATTTCTGTATCTTTTCGTTTTCTTGTTGATTATTTCTTCTTGTTTATCGTATTTGTTGTAACAAATTGGTATTAGAGCTTTGGTGATCGATCCATCAATTACGGTTATGGTGGCAAAATACGAAGTTGAGAAGTTCGATGGGCAAAGTAGCAGCTTCAGTCTATTGAGAGTGAAGATGAAGGCTTTGTTGGTTCAACAAGAGGGTTGCAGAAGGCTTTACTTGGATCTGCTAAGAAGTCAGGAACGATGCCAACAGAGGATTGGGAGGCTCTTAATGAGAAGGCACTCAGTTCGATTCAGTTGAGTCTAGCAAATGATGTGCTTCGCGAGGTTAAGAGGAGACTACAACGGCAGGATTATGGTTGAAGTTAGAGAGTATCTATATAACCAAATCACTAACGAACAGGCTATATCTGAAACAACGCCTCTATACGTTTTGTATGAGAGAAAGTATGACAGTTAAAGATCATCTTGATAGGTTGAATAGAATTATTATGGATCTGAGAAATATTAATGTCAAAATTGATGATGAAGATCAGACTCTAATTATTCTGTGTTCCCTGCCCCTATTTTATGAGCACTTTGTTACTACTTTACTCTACGGAAATGATATGATCTCAATGGAGGATGTAAAATCTAATTTATATTCTAAAGAATTGAGGAAGAAGGTATCTGATGCGAGTGAGGAGTCTGGTAAGGGGTTGTTTATGCGAGGGAGAACAATGGAGAAGAATAAAGAGAATAGAGGGACATCAAGATTGAAGTCAAAAAAAAAAAAAATTTGTTGTTTTAACTGTAAACAGAATGGTCACTATAAGAGCGAATGTACAAAACCGAAAAGGGATAAAAAAGAGGAAAAGGTAGTTGTTGGTATTACTGAGGATTTTGATGGGCTGGAAAACGTTTTATCAGTTTCAGCAGGCGATGTTCTTTCAGATACAAAGTGGATTTTGGATTCTGGCTGTTCCTATCACATGTTTCTGATTAAAGATTGGTTTAGCACCTATGAATCGGTACATGGTGGTTCAGTTTTGATGGGCAATAATATGGCTTGCAAAACTGTTAGGCTTGGAATTATTCGGATTAAGATGCATGATGGTATTGTGAGGACACTATCAGATGTTCAGTATGTTCTGGATTTGAAAAAGAACCTTATCTCTTTGGGTACCATTGATTCGAATCGTTGTAGGTATACAGCTGAAGGTGGGATGTTGTTGATGGAAATGGCAGGTAGGAGAAAGAACTTGAATGCATTTGCGGATCACACAAGCCAAATTTACTTCCCATCGTGGATTTACGACCAATTTAAAGAAGGTAAGGAAATGGAAATGGGAGAAGTATGCACAAAAGAAGAAAGGAAAATGGTGATAACAGCGCTATGGTGCATTGAAATGGATCCCGGGCAACATCCTTTGAAATGCTTGAAGGAGAGGTTGAAGCCTGGAAATGCCTCCCAAGCCTTTCTTTACTCCTCAAATATGCCAATTGAAGATAACTGAAACAAACCAAATCCTAAGTAGTTACCCATTCTATCATGTAGTGATATAGATCCAGTGAGCTTAGATTAATATATTAAACTGCACGATATAATCTGATTTTGTATCTGTATGCTTATTTAAATCAATAAATCAATTCACTTTTAAGATCATTTTTAATGTGGGAGTCAAATCTCGCTTGGTGCCCCATTAGTAAAAAAATGCCATAACGAGTTATTCCAATTTGACATCTACTATTTTACTTCAAATTTGATATGATTAGGTTCCAATCGCTTTTTTTAGTGTTTGAGCTTTAAATATAGGAGTTCAAACAAAATAAAAGCCAAAATTTCACACTATTGTGAACGACCAGTCGTGGTGTAAAGTCATCGCAGTCGGTCTGTGTTCCTACAGATTTTAGTTGAACAAGTTTGTTTCAGCAGTATCTTCATAGATTTTCATAAAAAATCAGCCGAACAAAAATAAAAATAAATGTCTAGACAAAATGGAGTACAAAAGTTCTCTCTATTATCTCTTCAGAAAATAGACCAGAGAGGTGCACCGACGGTCTATGTTCGGACGCTTGACCCGACATATTGACCAGAGAGGTGCACCGACGAACGTCTAGACGGTAGTCAATGTGTTCCTGCAATTTTGTTAATTTAAGGCATTACTTTCGATTTCGATGCCACCTTGATTTATTCTTTTTATACAGTCATTTTCTCCTATTCGAATGTCGAGGCTTAACCTTTAGATCAGTGATTGTATGCCTAATTATGGTTTGAGGTGTAAATGTGGGAAGTTTCCCTCATATGTTTGATTGCTTAGTCCACCACTGATTGTTGACATGTGTCGCACCCAGAAATTTTTCGGCCCCCCTTGCGAATAAAGAATTGTTGAATGGGGCTGAATAATTTCTTAACTCATATGCGACAAAAAATAAAAATTGTTTAACAGTTTGGACTTATTTAAAAACTCAGAGTCACCACTTGATATAAAATTTAAGTGTGTCAAGTCACCCTCTAGAGCCATTTTCGAAAAAGATGTCTCCAAAAAAATAATTTAATTTTGATTCAGAAATACGATTCTATTTATAAAATGACTCATTTAAAAGAAATCTAGCCATTGAAAACAGAGATGGGTTTGGGAATTCACTGTTATGAGTTGGGAAGGTATTAGGCACCCAATATTGCTCTTTCGGTACTTTATTTTTCTAATTACTTTCATTTTATTATCCATGGTTGAAATGAATAAACATCTAATGATTGACTGTACAATATGGTATAAAGTAAAATACGGTACGAGGGCATGACCTCGACTTGCGCAATTCAGCTCTTAGTGGCGAAAATATTGAAACGAGCATATGTTAAACTTTGACCAAAACATGATATACAAACTGGTATCTGCACTTCATGTTTCTATTCCCAAAGTGCCAGGTACCTTAAATTTCTGCCAGGAAATTTCAAATTTAACAATAGTCTGATCTTGTTTCATTAGTGAATTACCATATTAACCTTTCCTGAAATTGCAATATGTCGTCTTGACCTAAACCAAGGTAGCTGTTATCGCATTTTCATTCCTTTCCCGCTAACTACCTATGTCACCTGCGTTTCGAGAGTTTCAAGGTCCATTTGGTGTAAAGTGTCAAAGTCACTCTGATGATCTTTTGAGAAAGCACAACACCCAAAACTAACATAAACTGTCAATTTGCATGACATACTTTATTTTAAGATTATCGGAACCAAAGACTGTGAGATATGAACAGCACAATGGTTATTCATATTTCTCAATTTTTAGGCACGACACATATTTGTTTAAATTTATTTATTATTATTATTATATTTTATATCTTTTAACTGCAATCCTTCGTCCCGGCAGCTACACAAACACTGACAGTCCGAATTGTAGAATATAATAAATGTCACTTCGATCACAATAATCTATCGCGAAAAAATAACGTGCATCGCCCGTTAAATTTTCTTTCCAGAACTACTGGCGTGGCTACTTATGTCACCCGTGTGTTTATAGAATTCCAAGATTATCGAGATTTTTAACTAGGTGATACGAACAACGCGTCAGCGTGAATTAACGCACTATATGTATTACTTAGTTATGAAGTGACAAAATTTTGCCTTTGTTAATTTTACGCGAAGCAAAAAGAAAATAGCAGTAACTGTTACGAGAAAGGGATAAAAGCATGCAGAAAAGTGTTATGGGATTTGGGAAAGGAAAAAGTTAAAAGCTAACTTCGACAGGTGCCGACGCAATCGAGCGGTATGTCGGAAATGTAAATATAAGTTTGAGAAAATTTATATGGTGAGGATTTTAGAATTCCCGTAATAAAAATTTTAGAATTCCCGTTAAAATCACGAAAAGTACATTGGTATATACCAATACCGACTTTCACAATTTTAAACTTGGGAAGACTATGTCCTGACATTCTAGAAGTGCTGACTAGAAATTTCTACAAATGTACTAGAGATTCTAGAAAGGCGGACTAGAGATGCAGAAGCTGATTTTTTCGGGCATGATATTCACATTAAAAAAAAGAAGAAAAGACTAAAAAAATATTCTAACATTCTAGAAATGCGGACTAGAAATCTCTAGAAATGGACTAAAAATTTTTAGATTTGCGGACTAGAGATGCGAATATTAATACTTGTAAGCATAATATTTACATTGATATACAAAAAGCAGAAAATAAATGAAAAGAGCGGAAATTAAATACAAAGAATGAAAATTAGATAAGCGAAGCAGAAATTGAAATAAAATGGTTGTTGCAATATTATCTTGTCTTGATATTCGAATTAGCTGATTACAAATAAAAGAAAAACACAAAAGACTAGGTTAAACCATAAACTAACGTATCAACTTATACTAAATCGCGGTGATACCCGGGCTATGCTAAAGCGAAAAATACTTTCGGATCTTTCTGATAGTTGAAAATAAAATAGACAGAACCTGTGTTTATATTTAGACCAAAATCTAACTAAAAAGGACCTTAGTCCTAATCTCGTTCGGATATCGGGAGTTCGAAGCTACAAAACTAAGAACCACCAAACGAAGAACACTCGAAGACTTTTGGAGAGTAAAAATGCTCTCTGATTTCTGTATGGGAGAAAAAAAAAGGGAGAGAAAAAAAATGAAGGAGAAAGAGAGAGTTTCGCTTCAGTTTTCTCTCACGTTTTTGTATCGACTTTCTAATTTCTACTCCGGGTTTGAGAGAAATCTTTTTCGAGAGTTTTGGCCGACCTAAGAGGTAAAAATCTGATCCAGACTATGAAGTGAAACCGGGTATTTATAGCGTGAATATTATCAAGCTGTCTGTGCCAGTTCCAAGAACGACATATTTATTTCAAATCACAACCCACCACGCCAGCCATCCACTCGGGCTGTCACTTCAACGGACCAATTAATCCGACGCACTGGCTTTTTTTTCTCAATACGCCGACAAGTGGCCGCCACGTAAGCCTAGATGGCCGCATGCTATGAAGCCCGACATGATTGCCCAGCACGACATGGCCGCACATGGGCTTGGATGCCCCATGTGATCCCAATGCCTTACACGGCATGGATGCCCACATGGGCCCCAATGCCTCATATTCAAAAAACACGTCATGCCCCCGAAACTTTTTGTGGATTACTATTAGGCCTTTATGCGATAAATCTCCTTTATGCCATTCTCAATCATTGGATTATTAAAAGAACTCGGATTTGACCACGGACATTGCCGTTGAACTCGTATTGTTGAGACGGTCAATTTAACTATAAGTTTCATGTCCGAAAATGTCAGCTCGTGAACCGAACTTCCGACTTGTCACTGATTTGTCGTCAAATCACTAAAAATGCGACCTCTTGATTTATCAACCTCAGATTTGATCCTGGATACACTTGATAGACCCACATTGCTGCATTGATTAATAATATATGTCTCTTAAAGTGTGGACACGCCATCTTATAAATTGTGCTCTTGGACTTCTATTCTGATCAATCGAAAAAATATTGATGTCACCCAGTTTCAACCCAATCACTGTCACTGGACTTGTATCGTTGGACTGATCAATAGTGTGAGGCTTTCATGATTTGATGAAATGGTCTCACAAATAGTACTCCCGAGCGCTGGTCTGTGCAAGGGCAAAATGGTCCTTTTATAGGCTAACTTGCCGAACTTCTTCAGGTTTGTTCTCTGTTCATTCAGTTGACCTTAAAGCCACTTCATTGGCTTTGTATTGATATTCTTCATCAAATTAGTGCGGTGAAATCGTCCCAACTTGCTCATAGATGCTCTCTTGTATCCCTTTTGACTAGAAGGACGAAATCGTCTTTTTACATTCAAATCTTCTTTGAGCTTACTGGCACAATCTGATTGAATTTTGGACCACATCAACACCCCTCCATACACTATTAAGGCATATCGGGTTGATCGAGTTGACTTTGAAGCTCGTTTCTGATGAACTGCCCATCTAGGGACAAAACGGTCATTCTGCGCATAAGTTTCTCTTTAGCCCATTCTAATGGCATGTTTCATTATAGTTTGAGCGGTGGAACAAAATATGGTATCAACAACATGAAATGAAAGTTTATGACACATTATGGACGAAGGGTGATT